>JAAAWK010000967.1:0-596008 GCA_022496015.1 Hordeum marinum
AAGTATCACGGTTTCGGACGAAAACTCATTTGTTACAAAGGGATTTCATTTTCTTTAACTCTTTGGAACTCCATGATTTTTGTGTTCAAAATGCACCATGAAAAGCCACATCATCAATTTTCAACCCTTTCTGACTTCATTTGGTATTTTCCATGCACTTATGATTTTTGAGCTAAATACCCTGAAATTGAAAAGCACTTCAAATGAACTCTGAAAAGGTTGAAAGTTGGCATGGTATCATCATTTCACCCACATAGCATGTGCTAAAAAGTTTAGAGGGTTATGGCAAAAACAGGATGCATTTCGTGTACAAGATGGACAATCTCTTTCGAAGTATCACGGTTTCGGACGAAAACTCATTTGTTACAAAGGGATTTCATTTTCTTTAACTCTTTGGAACTCTCGTACTTTTTGTGTGTTCAAAATGCACGATTCAAAGCCACATCATCAATTTTCAAACCCTTTCTGACAACATTTGGTATTTTTTCATGCACTTAGTGATTTTTTGAGCTAAATTACCCTGAAATTGAAAAGCTTCAAATGAACTCTGAAAAGGTTGAAATTGGCATGGTATCATCATTTCACCCACATAGCATGTGCTAAAAAGTTAGAGGGTTATGGCAAAAACAGGATGCATTTCGTGTACAAATGGACAATCTCTTTCGAAGTATCACGGTTTCGGACGAAAACTCATTTGTTACAAAGGGATTTCATTTTCTTGAACTCTTTGGAACTCGTTTTTTGTGTTCAAAATGCACTTCAAAGCCACATCATCAATTTTCAACCCTTTCTGACAACATTTGGTATTTTTCATGCACTTAGTGATTTTTTGAGCTAAATAACCCTGAAATTGAAAAGCTCTTCAAATGAACTCTGAAAAGGTTGAAAGTTGGCATGGTATCATCATTTCACCCACATAGCATGTCTAAAAAGTTGAGAGGGTTATGGCAAAAACAGGATGCATTTCGTGTACAAATGGACAATCTCTTTCGAAGTATCACGGTTTCGGACGAAAACTCATTTGTTACAAAGGGATTTCATTTTCTTTAACTCTTTGGAACTCCATGATTTTTGTGTGTTCAAAATGGCACCATGAAAAGCCACACAATCAATTTTCAACCCTTTCTGACTACATTTGGTATTTTCCATGCACTTAATGATTTTTTGAGCTAAATATACCCTGAAATTGAAAAGCACTTCAAATGAACTCTGAAAAGGTTGAAAGTTGGCATGGTATCATCATTTCACCCACATAGCATGTGCTAAAAAGTTTAGAGGGTTATGGCAAAAACAGGATGCATTTCGTGTACAAGATGGACAATCTCTTTCGAAGTATCACGGTTTCGGACGAAAACTCATTTGTTACAAAGGGATTTCATTTTCTTTAACTCTTTGGAACTCCGTACTTTTGTGTGTTCAAAATGCACGATTCAAAGCCACATCATCAATTTTCAACCCTTTCTGACAACATTTGGTATTTTTCATGCACTTAGTGATTTTTGAGCTAAATTACCCTGAAATTGAAAAGCTCTTCAAATGAACTCTGAAAAGGTTGAAAGTTGGCATGGTATCATCATTTCACCCACATAGCATGTCCTAAAAAGTTGAGAGGGTTATGGCAAAAACTTGATGCATTTGTGTACAAAATCGACAATCTCTTTCGAAGTATCACGGTTTCGGACGAAAACTCATTTGTTACAAAGGGATTTCATTTTCTTGAACATTTTGGAGCTCCATGCTTTTTGTGTGTTCAAAATGCACCATGAAAAGCCACATCATCAATTTTCAACCCTTTCTGACTTCATTTGGTATTTTCCATGCACTTAATGATTTTTTGAGCTAAATAACCCTGAAATTGAAAAGCACTTCAAATGAACTCTGAAAAGGTTGAAACTTGGCATGGTATCATCATTTCACCCACATAGCATGTGCTAAAAAGTATAGAGGGTTATGGCAAAAACAAGATGCATTTCGTGTACAAGATGGACAATCTCTTTCGAAGTATCACGGTTTCGGACGAAAACTCATTTGTTACAAAGGGATTTCATTTTCTTTAACTTTTTGGAACTCCATGATTTTTGTGTGTTCAAAATGCACCATTCAAAGCCACATCATCAATTTTCAACCCTTTCTCACAACATTTGGTATTTTTCATGCACTTAGTGATTTTTTGAGCTAAATAACCCTGAAATTGAAAAGCGCTTCAAATGAACTCTGAAAAGGTTGAAACTTGGCATGGTATCATCATTTCACCCACATAGCATGTGCTAAAAATTATAGAGGGTTATGGCAAAAACAGGATGCATTTCGTGTACAAGATGGACAATCTCTTTCGAAGAATCACGGTTTCGGACGAAACTCATTTGTTACAAAGGGATTTCATTTTCTTGAACTTTTTGGAACTCCATGATTTTTGTGTGTTCAAAATGCACCATGAAAAGCCACATCATCAGTTTTCAACCCTTTCTGACTTCATTTGGTATTTTCCATGCACTTAATGATTTTTTGAGCTAAATAACCCTGAAATTGAAAAGCACTTCAAATGAACTCTGAAAATGTTGAAAGTTGGCATGGTATCATCATTTCACCCACATAGCATGTGCTAAAATGTTTAGAGGGTTATGGCAAAAACAGGATGCATTTCGTGTACAAGATGGACAATCTCTTTCGAAGTATCACGGTTTCGGACGAAAACTCATTTGTTACAAAGGGATTTCATTTTCTTTAACTCTTTGGAACTCCGTACTTTTTGTGTGTTCAAAATGCACGATTCAAAGCCACATCATCAATTTTCAACCCTTTCTGAAAATCATTTGGTATTTTTCATGCACTTAGTGATTTTTTGAGCTAAATTACCCTGAAATTGAAAAGCTCTTCAAATGAACTCTGAAAAGGTTGAAATTTGGCATGGTATCATCATTTCACCCACATAGCATGTCCTAAAAAGTTGAGAGGGTTATGGCAAAAACTTGATGCATTTTGTGTACAAAATGGACAATCTCTTTCGAAGTATCACGGTTTCGGACGAAAACTCATTTGTTACAAAGGGATTTCATTTTCTTTAACTCTTTGGAACTCCATGATTTTTGTGTGTTCAAAATGCACCATGAAAAGCCACATCATCAATTTTCAACCCTTTCTGACTTCATTTGGTATTTTCCATGCACTTAATGATTTTTTGAGCTAAATAATCCTGAAATTGAAAAGCACTTCAAATGAACTCTGAAAAGGTTGAAAGCTTGGCATGGTATCATCATTTCACCCACATAGCATGTGCTAAAAAGTATAGAGGGTTATGGCAAAAACAGGATGCATTTCGTGTAAAAGATGGACAATCTCTTTCGAAGAATCACGGTTTCGGACGAAAACTCATTTGTTACAAAGGGATTTCATTTTCTTTAACTCTTTGGAACTCCATGACTTTTTGTGTGTTCAAAATGCACCATTCAAAGCCACATCATCAATTTTCAACCCTTTCTGACAACATTTGGTATTTTCATGCACTTAGTGATTTTTTGAGCTAAATACCCTGAAATTGAAAAGCGCTTCAAATGAACTCTGAAAAGGTTGAAACTTGGCATGGTATCATCATTTCACCCACATAGCATGTGCTAAAAATTATAGAGGGTTATGGCAAAAACAGGATGCATTTCGTGTACAAGATGGACAATCTCTTTCGAAGTATCACGGTTTCGGACGAAACTCATTTGTTACAAAGGGATTTCATTTTCTTGAACTTGTTGGAACTCCATGATTTTTGTGTGTTCAAAATGCACCATGAAAAGCCACATCATCAATTTTCAACCCTTTCTGACTTCATTTGGTATTTTCCATGCACTTAATGATTTTTTGAGCTAAATAACCCTGAAATTGAAAAGCACTTCAAATGAACTCTGAAAAGGTTGAAAGTTGGCATGGTATCATCATTTCACCCACATAGCATGTGCTAAAAAGTTTAGAGGGTTATGGCAAAAACAGGATGCATTTCGTGTACAAGATGGACAATCTCTTTCGAAGTATCACGGTTTCGGACGAAAACTCATTTGTTACAAAGGGATTTCATTTTCTTTAACTCTTTGGAACTCCGTACTTTTTGTGTGTTCAAAATGCACGATTCAAAGCCACATCATCAATTTTCAACCCTTTCTGACAACATTTGGTATTTTTCATGCACTTAGTGATTTTTTGAGCTAAATTACCCTGAAATTGAAAAGCTCTTCAAATGAACTCTGAAAAGGTTGAAATTTGGCATGGTATCATCATTTCACCCACATAGCATGTCCTAAAAAGTTGAGAGGGTTATGGCAAAAACTTGATGCATTTTGTGTACAGAATGGACAATCTCTTTCGAAGTATCACGGTTTCGGACGAAAACTCATTTGTTACAAAGGGATTTCATTTCTTTAACTCTTTGGAACTCCATGATTTTTGTGTGTTCAAAATGCACCATGAAAAGCCACATCATCAATTTTCAACCCTTTCTGACTTCATTTGGTATTTTCCATGCACTTAATGATTTTTTGAGCTAAATAACCCTGAAATTGAAAAGCACTTCAAATGAACTCTGAAAAGGTTGAAAGTTGGCATGGTATCATCATTTCACCCACATAGCATGTGCTAAAAAGTTTAGAGGGTTATGGCAAAAACAGGATGCATTTCGTGTACAAGATGGACAATCTCTTTCGAAGTATCACGGTTTCGGACGAAAACTCATTTGTTACAAAGGGATTTCATTTTCTTTAACTCTTTGGAACTCCGTACTTTTTGTGTGTTCAAAATGCACGATTCAAAGCCACATCATCAATTTTCAACCCTTTCTGACAACATTTGGTATTTTTCATGCACTTAGTGATTTTTGAGCTAAATTACCCTGAAATTGAAAAGCTCTTCAAATGAACTCTGAAAAGGTTGAAATTTGGCATGGTATCATCATTTCACACACATAGCATGTGCTAAAAAGTTTAGAGGGTTATGGCAAAAACAGGATGCATTTCGTGTACAAGATGGACAATCTCTTTCGAAGTATCACGGTTTCGGACGAAAACTCATTTGTTACAAAGGGATTTCATTTCTTGAACTCTTTGGAACTCCATGATTTTTGTGTGTTCAAAATGCACATGAAAAGCCACATCATCAATTTTCAACCCTTTCTGACTTCATTTGGTATTTTCCATGCACTTAATGATTTTTTGAGCTAAATAACCCTGAAATTGAAAAGCACTTCAAATGAACTCTGAAAAGGTTGAAAGTTGGCATGGTATCATCATTTCACCCACATAGCATGTGCTAAAAAGTTTAGAGGGTTATGGCAAAAACAGGATGCATTTCGTGTACAAGATGGACAATCTCTTTCGAAGTATCACGGTTTCGGACGAAAACTCATTTGTTACAAAGGGATTTCATTTTCTTGATCATTTTGGAGGTCCATGATTTTTGTGTGTTCAAAATGCACCATGCAAAGCCACATCATCAATTTTCAACCCTTTCTGACTTCATTTGGTATTTTCATGCACTTATTGATTTTTTGAGCTAAATAACCCTGAAATTGAAAAGCACTTCAAATGAACTCTGAAAAGGTTGAAAGTTGGCATGGTATCATCATTTCACCCACATAGCATGTGCTAATAAGTTTAGAGGGTTATGGCAAAAACAGGATGCATTTCGTGTACAAGATGGACAATCTCTTTCGAAGTATCACGGTTTCGGACGAAAACTCATTTGTTACAAAGGGATTTCATTTTCTTTAACTCTTTGGAACTCCGTACTTTTTGTGTGTTCAAAATGCACCATTCAAAGCCACATCATCAATTTTCAACCCTTTCTACAACATTTGGTATTTTTCATGCACTTAGTGATTTTCTAGAGCTAAATAACCCTCAAATTGAAAAGCTCTTCAAATAAACTCTGAAAAGGTTGAAACTTGGCATGGTATCATCATTTCACCCACATAGCATGTGCTAAAGAAGTTTAGAGGGTTATAGGCAAAAACTAGGATGTCATTTCGTGTACAAGATGGACAATCTCTTTCGAAGTATCACGGTTTCGGACGAAAACTCATTGTGTTACAAAGGGATTTCATTTTCTTGAACTTTTGGAACTCCATGATTTTTGTGTGTTCAAAATGCACCATGAAAAGCCACATCATCAATTTTCAACCCTTTCTGACTTCATTTGGTATTTTTCATGCAATTACTGATTTTTTGAGCTAAATAACCCTGAAATTGAAAAGCTCTTCAAATGAAGCTCTGAAAAGGTTGAAAGTTGGCATGGTATCATCATTTCACCCACATAGCATGTGCTAAAAAGATTGAGAGGGTTACTGTGAAAAACTGGATGCACTTCGTGTACAGAAATGGACAATCTCTTTCGAAGTATCACGGTTCGGACGAAAACTCATCTTGTTACAAAGGAATTTCATTTTCTTGAACTTTTTGGAACTCCATAATTTTTGTGTGTTCAAAATGCACCATTCAAAGCCACATCATCAATTTTCAACCCTTTCTGACTTCAGTTTGGTATTTTCATGCACTTACTATTTTTTGAGCTAAATAACCCTGAAATTGAAAAGCACTTCAAATGAACTCTGAAAAGGTTGAAAGTTGGCATGGTATCATCATTTCACCCACATAGCATGTGCTAAAAAGTTTAGAGGGTTAAGGCAAAAACAGGATGCATTTCGTGTACAAGATGGACAATCTCTTTCGAAGTATCACGGTTTCGGACGAAAACTCATTTGTTACAAAGGGATTTCATTTTCTTTAACTTTTGGAACTCCAGTACTTTTGTGTGTTCAAAATGCACGATTCAAAGCCACATCATCAATTTTCAACCCTTTCTGACAACATTTGGTATTTTCATGCACTTAGTGATTTTTTGAGCTAAATTACCCTGAAATTGAAAAGCTCTTCAAATGAACTCTGAAAAGGTTGAAATTTGGCATGGTATCATCATTTCACCCACATAGCATGTCCTAAAAAGTTGAGAGGGTTATGGCAAAAACTTGATGCATTTGTGTACAAAATGACAATCTCTTTCGAAGTATCACGGTTTCGGACGAAAACTCATTTGTTACAAAGGGATTTCATTTTCTTTAACTTTTGGAACTCCATGATTTTTGTGTTTCAAAATGCACCATTAAAAGCCACATCATCAATTTTCAACCCTTTGCTGACTTCATTTGGTATTTTCCATGCACTTAATGATTGTTTTGAGCTAAATAACCCTGAAATTGAAAAGCACTTCAAATGAACTCTGAAAAGGTTGAAAGTTGGCATGGTATCATAATTTCACCCACATAGCATGTGCTAAAAAGTTTAGAGGGTTATGGCAAAAACAGGATGCATTTCGTGTACAAGATGGACAATCTCTTTCGAAGTATCACGGTTTCGGACGAAAACTCATTTGTTACAAAGGGATTCATTTTCGTTAACTTTTGGAACTCCATACTTTTTGTGTGTTCAAAATGCACCATTCAAAGCCACATCATCAATTTTCGACCCTTTCTGACAACATTTGGTATTTTCATGCACTTAGTGATTTTTTGAGCTAAATAACCCTAAAATTGAAAAGCTCTTCAAATGTACTCTGAAAAGGTTGAAAGTTGGCATGGTATCATCATTTCACCACATAGCATGTGCTAAAAAGTTGATAGGGTTATGGCAAAAACAGGATGCACTTCGCTGTACAAAATGGACAATCTCTTTCGAAGTATCACGGTTTCGGACGAAAAGCTCATTTGTTACAAAGGGATTTCATTTTCTTTAACTGTTTTCGGAACTCCATGCTTTTTGTGTGTTCAAAATGCACCATGAAAAGCCACATCATCAATTTTCAACCCTTTCTAACTTCATTTGGTATTTTCCATGCACTTAATGATTTTTTGAGCGTAAATAACCCTGAAATTGAAAGCACTTCAAATGAACTCTGAAGAGGTTGAAAGTTGGCATGGTATCATCATTTCACCCACATAGCATGTGCTAAAAAGTTTGAGAGGGTTATGGCAAAAACAGGATGCATTTCGTGTACAAGATGGACAATCTCTTTCGAAGTATCACGGTTTCGGACGAAAACTCATTTGTTACAAAGGGATTTCATTTTCTTTAACTTTTTGTAACTCCATAGTTTTTGTGTGTTCAAAATGCACATTCAAAGCCACGTCATCAATTTTCAACCCTTTCTGACAAATTTGGTATTTTTCATGCACTTACTGATATTTGGAGCTAAATACCCTAAAATGGAAAAGCTCTTCAAATGAACTCTGAAAGATTGAAAGTTGGCATGGTATCATCATTTCACCCACATAGCATGTGCTAAGAAGTTTAGAGGGTTACGACAAAAACTGGATGTACTTCGTGTATGAAATGGACAATCTCTTTTGAAGTATCACGGTTTCGGACGAAAACTCTTGTGTTACAAAGGGATTCATTTTCTTGAACTTTTTGGAACTCCATAATTTTTGTGTGTTCAAAATTCAGCATAAAAGCCACAACATCCATTTTCAATCCCTTTCTGACCTCATTTGGTATTTTTCATGCACTTACTCATTTTTTCAGGTAAATAACCCTGAAATTGAAAAGCACTTCAAATGAACTCTGAAAAGGTTGAAAGTTGGCATGGTATCATCATTTCACCCACATAGCATGTGGCTAAAAAGTTGGGAGGATTATGGCAAAAACTTGATGCATTTCGTGTAGAAAATGGACAATCTCTTCCGAAGTATCACGGTTCGGACGAAAACACATTTGTTACAAAGGGATTTCATTTTCTTGAACTTTTTCGAACTCCATACTTTTTGTGTGTTCAAAATGCACCATTCAAAGCCACATCATCAATTTTCAACCCTTTCTGACTTCATTTGGTATTTTTCATGCACTTACTGATTTTTTTGAGCTAAATAACCCTGAAATTGAAAAGCACTTCAAATGAACTTCTGAAAAGGTTGAAAGTTGGCATGGTATCATCATTTCACCCACATAACATGTGCTAAAAAGTTGAGAGGTATACGGCTAAAAAATGGATGCACTTCATGTACAAAATGGACAATCTCTTTCGAAGTATCACGCTTTCGTACGAAAACTCATCTGTTACAAATGATTTCATTTTCTTGAACTTTTTGGAACTCCATACTTTTGTGTGTTAAAAATGCACCATGAAAAGCCACATCATCAATTTTCAATCCCTTTCTGACTTCATTTGGTATTTTTCATGCACTTACTCATTGTTTTGAGCTAAATAACCCATGAAATTGAAAAGCACTTCAAATGAACTCTGAAAAGGTTGAAAGTTGGCATGGTATCATCATTTCACCCACATAGCATGTGCTAAAAAGTTTGATAGGGTTATGGCAAAAACATGATGCATTTCGTGTACAAGATGGACAATCTCTTTCGAAGTATCACGGTTTCGGACGAAAACTCATTTGTTACAAAGGGATTTCATTTTCTTTAACTCTTTGGAACTCCATACTTTTTGTGTGTTCAAAATGCACCATTCAAAGCCACATCATCAATTTTCAACCCTTTCTGACTACATTTGGTATTTTTCATGCACTTACGTGATTTTTTGAGCTAAATACCCTGAAATTGAAAAGCATCTTCAAATGAACTCTGAAAAGGTTGAAAGTTGGCATGGTATCATCATTTCACCCACATAACATGTGCTAAACAAATTAGAGCGATACTTACAAAACTTGATGCACTTCGTGTACAAAATGGACAATCTCTTTCGAAGTATCACGCTTTCGTACGAAAACTCATCTTGTTACAAATGATTTCATTTTCTTTAACTTTTGGAACTCCATACTTTTTGTGTGTTCAAAATGCACCATTCAAAGTCACATCATCAATTTTCAACCCTTTCTGACTTCATTTGGTATTTTCATGCACTTACTTATTTTTTTGAGCTAAATAACCCTGAAATTGAAAAGCACTTCAAATGAACTCTGAAAAGGTTGAAGTTGGCATGGTATCATCATTTCACCCACATAGCATGTGCTAAAAAGTTGATAGGGTTACGGCAAAACTAGATGCACTTCGTGTACAAATGGACAATCTGTTTCGAAGTATCACGGTTTCGGACGAAAACTCATTTGTTACAAAGGGATTTGATTTTTTTGAACTTTTGGAACTCCATACTTTTTGTGTGTTCAAAATGCACCATTCAAAGCTACGTCATCAATTTTCAACGCTTCGTGACTTCATTTGGTATTTTTCATGCACTTATTGATTTTTTGAGCTAAATAACCCTGAAATTGAAAAGCACTTCAAATGAACTCTGAAAAGGTTGAAAGTTGGCATGGTATCATCATTTCACCCACATAACATGTGCTAAAAAGTTGAGAGGGTCATGGCAAAAACTAGATGCATTTCGTGTACAAAATGGACAATCTCTTTCGAAGTATCATGGTTTCGAACGAAAACTCATTTGTTACAAAGGGATTTCATTTTTTTGACTTTTTGGAACTCCATACTTTTCGTGTGTTCAAACAGCACCATTCAAAGCCACATAATCAATTTTCAACCATTTCTGACTTCATTTGGTATTTTCTTGCACTTACTGTTTTTTTTTGGACTAAAGCACTTCAAATGAACTCTGAAAAGGTTGAAAGTTGGCATGGTATCATAATTTCACCCACATAGCATGTGCTAAAAAGTTTAGAGGGTTATGGCAAAAACAGGATGCATTTCGTGTACAAATGGACAATCTCTTTTGAAGTATCACGGTTTCAGACGAATACTCATTTGTTACAAAGGGAATTCTTTTTCGTTAACTTTTTGGAACTTCATACTTTTGTGTGTTCAAAATGCCACATTCAAAGCCACATCATCAATTTTCGACCCTTTCTGACAACATTTGGTATTTTTCATGCACTTACTGATTTTTTGAGCTAAATAACCCTAAACTTGAAAAGCTCTTCAAATGTACTCTGAAAAGGTTGAAGTTGGCATGGTATCATCATTTAACCCACTGTAGCATGTGCTAAAAAGTTGATAGGGTTACGGCAAAAACAGGATGCACTTCGCGTACAAATGGACAATCTCTTTCGAAGTATCACGGTTTCGAACGAAAAGTCATTTGTTACAAAGGGATTTCATTTTTTTCATGTTTTCGGAACTCCATGCTTTTTGTGTGTTCAAAATGCACCATTAAAAGGCCACATCATCAATTTTCAACCCTTTCTAACTTCATTTGGTATTTTCCATGCACTTCATGATTTTTTGAGGTAAATAACCCTGAAATTGGAAAGCACTTCAAATGAACTCTGAAGAGGTTGAAAGTTGGCATGGTATCATCATTTCACCCACATAGCATGTGCTAAAAAGTTGAGAGGGTATGGCAAAAACAGGATGCATTTCGTGTACAAAATAGACAATCTCTTTCGAAGTATCACGGTTTCGAACGAAAAGTCATTTGTTACAAAGGGATTTCATTTTCTTTAACTTTTTGTAACTCCATAGTTTTTGTGTGTTCAAATGCACCATTCAAAGCCACGTCATCAATTTTCAACCCTTTCTGACAACATTTGGTATTTTTCATGCACTTACTGATATTTGGAGCTAAATAACCCTAAAATGGAAAAGATCTTCAAATGAACTCTGAAAAGATTGAAAGTTGGCATGGTATCATCATTTCACCCACATAGCATGTGCTAAGAAGTTTAGAGGGTTACGACAAAAACTGGATGTACTTCGTGTATGAAATGGACAATCTCTTTTGAAGTATCACGGTTTCGGACGAAAACTCTTGTGTTACAAAGGGATTTCATTTTCTTGAACTTTTTGGAACTCCATAATTTTTGTGTGTTCAAAATTCAGCATAAAAGCCACAACATCCATTTTCAATCCTTTCTGACCTCATTTGGTATTTTTCATGCACTTACTCATTGTTTTCAGGTAAATAACCCTGAAATTGAAAAGCACTTCAAATGAACTCTGAAAAGGTTGAAAGTTGGCATGGTATCATCATTTCACCCACATAGCATGTGGTAAAAAGTTGGGAGGATTATGGCAAAAACTTGATGCATTTCGTGTAGAAAATGGACAATCTCTTCCGAAGTATCACGGTTTCGGACGAAAACACATTTGTTACAAAGGGATTTGATTTTTTTGAACTTTTTGGAACTCCATAATTTTTGTGTGTTCAAAATGCACCATTCAAAGCTACGTCATCAATTTTCAACGCTTCGTGACTTCATTTGGTATTTTTCATGCACTTATTGATTTTTTTGAGCTAAATAACCCTGAAATTGAAAAGCACTTCAAATGAACTCTGAAAAGGTTGAAAGTTGGCATGGTATCATCATTTCACCCACATAACATGTGCTAAAAAGTTGAGAGGGTCATGGCAAAAACTAGATGCATTTCGTGTACAAAATGGACAATCTCTTTCGAAGTATCATGGTTTCGAACGAAAACTCATTTGTTACAAAGGGATTTCATTTTTTTGACTTTTTGGAACTCCATACTTTTCGTGTGTTCAAACAGCACCATTCAAAGCCACATAATCAATTTTCAACCATTTCTGACTTCATTTGGTATTTTTCTTGCACTTACTGTTTTTTTTTGGACTAAAGCACTTCAAATGAACTCTGAAAAGGTCGAAAGTTGGCATGGTATCATAATTTCACCCACATAGCATGTGCTAAAAAGTTTAGAGGGTTATGGCAAAAACAGGATGCATTTCGTGTACAAAATGGACAATCTCTTTTGAAGTATCACGGTTTCAGACGAATACTCATTTGTTACAAAGGGAATTCTTTTTCGTTAACTTTTTGGAACTTCATACTTTTTGTGTGTTCAAAATGCACCATTCAAAGCCACATCATCAATTTTCGACCCTTTCTGACAACATTTGGTATTTTTCATGCACTTACTGATTTTTTGAGCTAAATAACCCTAAACTTGAAAAGCTCTTCAAATGTACTCTGAAAAGGTTGAAGTTGGCATGGTATCATCATTTAACCCATGTAGCATGTGCTAAAAAGTTGATAGGGTTACGGCAAAAACAGGATGCACTTCGCGTACAAAATGGACAATCTCTGTCGAAGTATCACGGTTTCGAACGAAAAGTCATTTGTTACAAAGGGATTTCATTTTTTTCATGTTTTCGGAACTCCATGCTTTTTGTGTGTTCAAAATGCACCATTAAAAGCCACATCATCAATTTTCAACCCTTTCTAACTTCATTTGGTATTTTCCATGCACTTCATGATTTTTTGAGGTAAATAACCCTGAAATTGGAAAGCACTTCAAATGAACTCTGAAGAGGTTGAAAGTTGGCATGGTATCATCATTTCACCCACATAGCATGTGCTAAAAAGTTGAGAGGGTTATGGCAAAAACAGGATGCATTTCGTGTACAAAATATACAATCTCTTTCGAAGTATCACGGTTTCGAACGAAAAGTCATTTGTTACAAAGGGATTTCATTTTCTTTAACTTTTTGTAACTCCATAGTTTTTGTGTGTTCAAAATGCACCATTCAAAGCCACGTCATCAATTTTCAACCCTTTCTGACAACATTTGGTATTTTTCATGCACTTACTGATATTTGGAGCTAAATAACCCTAAAATGGAAAAGCTCTTCAAATGAACTCTGAAAAGATTGAAAGTTGGCATGGTATCATCATTTCACCCACATAGCATGTGCTAAGAAGTTTAGAGGGTTACGACAAAAACTGGATGTACTTCGTGTATGAAATGGACAATCTCTTTTGAAGTATCACGGTTTCGGACGAAAACTCTTGTGTTACAAAGGGATTTCATTTTCTTGAACTTTTTGGAACTCCATAATTTTTGTGTGTTCAAAATTCAGCATAAAAGCCACAACATCCATTTTCAATCCTTTCTGACCTCATTTGGTATTTTTCATGCACTTACTCATTGTTTTCAGGTAAATAACCCTGAAATTGAAAAGCACTTCAAATGAACTCTGAAAAGGTTGAAAGTTGGCATGGTATCATCATTTCACCCACATAGCATGTGGTAAAAAGTTGGGAGGATTATGGCAAAAACTTGATGCATTTCGTGTAGAAAATGGACAATCTCTTCCGAAGTATCACGGTTTCGGACGAAAACACATTTGTTACAAAGGGATTTCATTTTCTTGAAATTTTTCGAACTCCATACTTTTTGTGTGTTCAAAATGCACCATTCAAAGCCACATCATCAATTTTCAACCCTTTCTGACTTCATTTGGTATTTTTCATGCATTTACTGATTTTTTTGAGCTAAATAACCCTGAAATTGAAAAGCACTTCAAATGAATTCTGAAAAGGTTGAAAGTTGGCATGGTATCATCATTTCACCCACATAACATGTGATAAACAAATTAGAGCGATACCTAAAAAATTGGATGCACTTCATGTACAAAATGGACAATCTCTTTCGAAGTATCACGCTTTCGTACGAAAACTCATCTGTTACAAAATGATTTCATTTTCTTGAACTTTTTGGAACTCCATACTTTTGTGTGTTAAAAATGCACAATCAAAAGCCACATCATCCATTGTCAATCCTTTCTGACTCCATTTGGTATTTTTCATGCACTTACTCATTGTTTTCAGGTAAATAACCCAGAAATTGAAAAGCACTTCAAATGAACTCTGAAAAGTTTGAAAGTTGGCATGGTATCATCATTTCACCCACATAGCATGTGGTAAAAAGTTGATAGGGTTATGGCAAAAACTTGATGCATTTCGTGTACAAAATGGACAATCTCTTTCGAAGTATCACGGTTTCGGACGAAAACACATTTCTTACAAAGGGATTTTATTTTCTTGAAGTTTTTGGAACTCCATACTTTTTGTGTGTTCAAAATGCACCATTCAAAGCCACATCATCAATTTTCAACCCTTTCTGACTTCATTTGGTATTTTTCATGCATTTACTGAGATTTTTGAGCTAAATAACCCTGAAATTGAAAAGCACTTCAAATGAAGTCTGAAAAGATTGAAAGTTGGCATGATCTCATCATTTCACCCACATAACATGTGCTAAACAAATTAGAGCGATACTTACAAAACTTGATGCACTTCGTGTACAAAATGGACAATCTCTTTCGAAGTATCACGCTTTCGTACGAAAACTCATCTGTTACAAAATGATTTCATTTTCTTTAACTTTTTGGAATTCCATACTTTTGTGTGTTCAAAATGCACCATTCAAAGTCACATCATCAATTTTCAACCCTTTCTGACTTCATTTGGTATTTTTCATGCACTTACTTATTTTTTTGAGCTAAATAACCCTGAAATTGAAAAGCACTTCAAATGAACTCTGAAAAGGTTGAAGTTGGCATGGTATCATCATTTAACCCACATAGCATGTGCTAAAAAGTTGATAGGGTTACGGCAAAAACTAGATGCACTTCGTGTACAAAATGGACAATCTGTTTCGAAGTATCACGGTTTCGGACAAAAACTCATTTGTTACAAAGGGATTTGATTTTTTTGAACTTTTTGGAACTCCATAATTTTTGTGTGTTCAAAATGCACCATTCAAAGCTACGTCATCAATTTTCAACGCTTCGTGACTTCATTTGGTATTTTTCATGCACTTATTGATTTTTTTGAGCTAAATAACCCTGAAATTGAAAAGCACTTCAAATGAACTCTGAAAAGGTTGAAAGTTGGCATGGTATCATCATTTCACCCACATAACATGTGCTAAAAAGTTGAGAGGGTCATGGCAAAAACTAGATGCATTTCGTGTACAAAATGGACAATCTCTTTCGAAGTATCATGGTTTCGAACGAAAACTCATTTGTTACAAAGGGATTTCATTTTTTTGACTTTTTGGAACTCCATACTTTTCGTGTGTTCAAACAGCACCATTCAAAGCCACATAATCAATTTTCAACCATTTCTGACTTCATTTGGTATTTTTCTTGCACTTACTGTTTTTTTTTGGACTAAAGAACCCTGAAATTGAAAATCACTTCAAATGAACTCTGAAAAGGTTGACAGTTGGCATGGTATCATCATTTCACCCACATAGCATGTGCTAAAAAGTTTAGAGGGTTACGGCAAAAACTGGATGCAATTTGTGTACAAAATGGACAACCTCTTTCGAAGTATCACGGTTTCGGACGAAAACACATTTGTTACAAAGGGATTTTATTTTCTTGAACTTTTTGGAACTCCATACTTTTTGTGTGTTCAAAATGCACCATTCAAAGCCACATCATCAATTTTCAACCCTTTCTGACTTCATTTGGTATTTTTCATGCATTTACTGATTTTTTTGAGCTAAATAACCCTGAAATTGAAAAGCACTTCAAATGAAGTCTGAAAAGATTGAAAGTTGGCATGGTCTCATCATTTCACCCACATAACATGTGCTAAACAAATTAGAGCGATACTTACAAAACTGGATGCACTTCGTATACAAAATGGACAATCTCTTTCGAAGTATCACGCTTTCGTACGAAAACTCATCTGTTACAAAATGATTTCATTTTCTTTAAGTTTTTGGAACTCCATACTTTTGTGTGTTCAAAATGCACCATTCAAAGCCACATCATCAATTTTCAACCCTTTCTGACTTCATTTGGTATTTTTCATGCACTTACTTATTTTTTTGAGCTATATAATCCTGAAATTGAAAAGCACTTCAAATGAACTCTGAAAAGGTTGAAAGTTGGCATGGTATCATCATTTCACCCACATAGCATGTGCTAAAAAGTTTAGAGGGTTATGGCAAAAACAGGATGCATTTCGTGTACAAGATGGACAATCTCTTTTGAAGTATCACGGTTTCGGACGAAAACTAATTTGTTACAAAGGGATTTCATTTTCTTGATCATTTTGGAGCTCCATGCTTTTTGTGTGTTCAAAATGCACCATGAAAAGCCACATTATCAATTTTCAACCCTTTCTGACTTCATTTGGTATTTTCCATGCACTTATTGATTTTTTGAGCTAAATAACCCTGAAATTGAAAAGCACTTCAAATGAACTCTGAAAAGGATGAAAGTTGGCATGGTATCATCATTTCACCCACATAGCATGTGCTAATAAGTTTAGAGGGTTATGGCAAAAATAGAATGCATTTCGTGTACAAGATGGACAATCTCTTTCGAAGTATCACGGTTTCGGACGAAAACTCATTTGTTACAAAGGGATTTCATTTTCTTTAACTCTTTGGAACTCCGTACTTTTTGTGTGTTCAAAATGCACCATTCAAAGCCACATCATCAATTTTCAACCCTTTCACACAACATTTGGTATTTTTCATGCACTTATTGATTTTCTGAGCTAAATAACCCTCAAATTGAAAAGCTCTTCAAATAAACTCTGAAAAGGTTGAAACTTGGCATGGTATCATCATTTCACCCACATAGCATGTGCTAAGAAGTTTAGAGGGTTACGACAAAAACTGGATGTACTTCGTGTATCAAATGGACAATCTCTTTTGAAGTATCACGGTTTCGGACGAAAACTCTTGTGTTACAAAGGGATTTCATTTTCTTGAACTTTTTGGAACTCCATGATTTTTGTGTGTTGAAAATGCACCATGAAAAGCCACATCATCAATTTTCAACCCTTTCTGACTTCATTTGGTATTTTTCATGCACATACTGATTTTTTTAGCTAAATAACCCTGAAATTGAAAAGCTCTTCAAATGAGCTCTGAAAAGGTTGAAGTTGGCATGGTATCATCATTTAACCCACGTAGCATGTGCTAAAAAGATGATAGGGTTACGGTGAAAACTGGATGTACTTCGTGTCGAAAATGGACAATCTCTTTCGAAGTATCACAGTTTCGGACGAAAACTCATCTGTTACAAACGAATTTCATTTTCTTGAACTTTTTGGAACTCCATAATTTTTGTGTGTTTAAAATGCACCATTCAAAGCCACATCATCAATTTTCAACCCTTTGTGACTTCGTTTGGTATTTTTCATGCACGTACTAATTGTTTTGAGCTAAATAACCTTGAAATTGAAAAGCACTTCAAATGAACTCTGAAAAGGTTGAAGTTGGCATGGTATCATCAATTAACCCACATAGAATGTGCTGAAAAGTTGATAGGGTTACGACAAAAACTGGATGCACTTCGTGTACAAAATGGACAACCTCTTTCGAAGTATCACGGTTTCGGACGAAAACACATTTGTTACAAAGGGATTTCATTTTTTTGAACTTTTTGGAACTCCATACTTTTGTGTGTTCACAATGCACCATTAAAAGACACATCATCAATTTCCAACCCTTTCTGACAACATTTGGTATTTTTCATGCACTTACTGATTTTTTTAGCTAAATAACCCTAAAATAGAAAAGCTCTTCAAATGAACTCTGAAAACGTTGAAGTTGGCATGGTATCATCATTTAACCCACATCGAATGCGCTAAAAATTTGATAGGGTTACGACCAAAACTGGATGCACTTCGTGTACAAAATGGACAATCTCTTTAAAAGTATCACGGTTTCGAAAGAAAACTCATGTGTTACCAAGGGATTTCATTTTTTTGTACTTTTTGGAACTCCATACTTTTTGTGTCTTCAAAATGCACCATTAAAAGACACATCATCAATTTTCAACCCTTTGTGACTTCATTTGGTATTTTTCATGCACTTACTCATTGTTTTCAGGTAAATAACCCTGAAATTGAAAAGCACTTCAAATGAACTCTGAAAAGGTTGAAAGTTGGCATGGTATCATAATTTCACCCACATAGCATGTGCTAAAAAGTTTAGAGGGTTATGGCAAAAACAGGATGCATTTCGTGTACAAAATAGACAATCTCTTTTGAAGTATCACGGTTTCAGACGAAAACTCATTTGTTACAAAGGGAATTCTTTTTCGTTAACTTTTTGGAACTTCATACTTTTTGTGTGTTCAAAATGCACCATTCAAAGCCACATCATCAATTTTCGACCCTTTCTGACAACATTTGGTATTTTTCATGCACTTACTGATTTTTTGAGCTAAATAACCCTAAACTTGAAAAGTTCTTCAAATGTACTCTGAAAAGGTTGAAGTTGGCATGGTATCATCATTTAACCCATGTAGCATGTGCTAAAAAGTTGATAGGGTTACGGCAAAAACAGGATGCACTTCGCGTACAAAATGGACAATCTCTTTCGAAGTATCACGGTTTCGACCGAAAAGTCATTTGTTACAAAGGGATTTCATTTTTTTCATGTTTTCGGAACTCCATGCTTTTTGTGTGTTCAAAATGCACCATTAAAAGCCACATCATCAATTTTCAACCCTTTCTAACTTCATTTGGTATTTTCCATGCACTTCATGATTTTTTGAGGTAAATAACCCTGAAATTGAAAAGCACTTCAAATGAACTCTGAAGAGGTTGAAAGTTGGCATGGTATCATCATTTCACCCACATAGCATGTGCTAAAAAGTTGAGAGGGTTATGGCAAAAACAGGATGCATTTCGTGTACAAAATAGACAATCTCTTTCGAAGTATCACGGTTTCGAACGAAAACTCATTTGTTACAAAGGGATTTCATTTTCTTTAAC
This sequence comes from Hordeum marinum, assembly GCA_022496015.1. NCBI lineage: Eukaryota > Viridiplantae > Streptophyta > Magnoliopsida > Poales > Poaceae > Hordeum > Hordeum marinum. The sequence goes on from JAAAWK010000967.1 coordinate 19,487, forward strand.
TTTTTGTAACTCCATAGTTTTTGTGTGTTCAAAATGCACCATTCAAAGCCACGTCATCAATTGTCAACCCTTTCTGACAACATTTGGTATTTTTCATGCACTTACTGATTTTTGGAGCTAAATAACCCTAAATGGAAAAGCTCTTCAAATGAACTCTGAAAAGGTTGAAAGTTGGCATGGTATCATCATTTCACCCACATAGCATGTGCTAAGAAGTTTTGAGGGTTACGACAAAAACTGGATGTACTTCGTGTATGAAATGGACAATCTCTTTTGAAGTATCACGGTTTCGGACGAAAACTCTTGTGTTACAAAGGGATTTCATTTTCTTGAACTTTTTGGAACTCCATAATTTTTGTGTGTTCAAAATTCACCATAAAAGCCACATCATCCATTTTCAATCCTTTCTGACCTCATTTGGTATTTTTCATCCACTTACTCATTGTTTTCAGGTAAATAACCCTGAAATTGAAAAGCACTTCAGATGAACTCTGAAAAGGTTGAAAGTTGGCATGGTATCATCATTTCACCCACATAGCATGTGGTAAAAAGTTGGGAGGGTTATGGCAAAAACTTGATGCATTTCGTGTACAAAATGGACAATCTCTTCCGAAGTATCACGGTTTCGGACGAAAATACATTTGTTACAAAGGGATTTCATTTTCTTGAAATTTTTCGAACTCCATACTTTTTGTGTGTTCAAAATGCACCATTCAAAGCCACATCATCAATTTTCAACCCTTTCTGACTTCATTTGGTATTTTTCATGCATTTACTGATTTTTTTGAGCTAAATAACCCTGAAATTGAAAAGCACTTCAAATGAACTCTGAAAAGGTTGAAAGTTGGCATGGTATCATCATTTCACCCACATAACATGTGATAAACAAATTAGAGCGATACCTAAAAAACTGGATGCACTTCATGTACAAAATGGACAATCTCTTTCGAAGTATCACGCTTTCGTACGAAAACTCATCTGTTACAAAATGATTTCATTTTCTTGAACTTTTTGGAACTCCATACTTTTGTGTGTTAAAAATGCACAATCAAAAGCCACATCATCCATTGTCAATCCTTTCTGACTCCATTTGGTATTTTTCATGCACTTACTCATTGTTTTCAGCTAAATAACCCAGAAATTGAAAAGCACTTCAAATGAACTCTGAAAAGTTTGAAAGTTGGCATGGTATCATCATTTCACCCACATAGCATGTGGTAAAAAGTTGATAGGGTCATGGCAAAAACTTGATGCATTTCGTGTACAAAATGGACAATCTCTTTCGAAGTATCACGGTTTCGGACGAAAACACATTTCTTACAAAGGGATTTTATTTTCTTGAAGTTTTTGGAACTCCATACTTTTTGTGTGTTCAAAATGCACCAGTCAAAGCCACATCATCAATTTTCAACCCTTTCTGACTTCATTTGGTATTTTTCATGCATTTACTGAGATTTTTGAGCTAAATAACCCTGAAATTGAAAAGCACTTCAAATGAAGTCTGAAAAGATTGAAAGTTGGCATGATCTCATCATTTCACCCACATAACATGTGCTAAACAAATTAGAGCGATACTTACAAAACTTGATGCACTTCGTGTACAAAATGGACAATCTCTTTCGAAGTATCACGCTTTCGTACGAAAACTCATCTGTTACAAAATGATTTCATTTTCTTTAACTTTTTGGAACTCCATACTTTTGTGTGTTCAAAATGCACCATTCAAAGTCACATCATCAATTTTCAACCCTTTCTGACTTCATTTGGTATTTTTCATGCACTTCCTTATTTTTTTGAGCTAAATAACCCTGAAATTGAAAAGCACTTCAAATGAACTCTGAAAAGGTTGAAGTTGGCATGGTATCATCATTTAACCCACATAGAATGTGCTAAAAAGTTGATAGGGTTACGGCAAAAACTAGATGCACTTCGTGTACAAAATGGACAATCTGTTTCGAAGTATCACGGTTTCGGACAAAAACTCATTTGTTACAAAGGGATTTGATTTTTTTGAACTTTTTGGAACTCCATAATTTTTGTGTGTTCAAAATGCACCATTCAAAGCTACGTCATCAATTTTCAACGCTTCGTGACTTCATTTGGTATTTTTCATGCACTTATTGATTTTTTTGAGCTAAATAACCCTGAAATTGAAAAGCACTTCAAATGAACTCTGAAAAGGTTGAAAGTTGGCATGGTATCATCATTTCACCCACATAACATGTGCTAAAAAGTTGAGAGGGTCATGGCAAAAACTAGATGCATTTCGTGTACAAAATGGACAATCTCTTTCGAAGTATCATGGTTTCGAACGAAAACTGATTTGTTACAAAGGGATTTCATTTTTTTGACTTTTTGGAACTCCATACTTTTCGTGTGTTCAAACAGCACCATTCAAAGCCACATAATCAATTTTCAACCATTTCTGACTTCATTTGGTATTTTTCTTGCACTTACTATTTTTTTTGGACTAAAGAACCCTGAAATTGAAAATCACTTCAAATGAACTCTGAAAAGGTTGACAGTTGGCATGGTATCATCATTTCACCCACCTAGCATGTGCTAAAAAGTTTAGAGGGTTACGGCAAAAACTGGATGCAATTTGTGTACAAAATGGACAACCTCTTTCGAAGTATCACGGTTTCGGACGAAAACACATTTGTTACAAAGGGATTTTATTTTCTTGAACTTTTTGGAACTCCATACTTTTTGTGTGTTCAAAATGCACCATTCAAAGCCACATCATCAATTTTCAACCCTTTCTGACTTCATTTGGTATTTTTCATGCATTTACTGATTTTTTTGAGCTAAATAACCCTGAAATTGAAAAGCACTTCAAATGAAGTCTGAAAAGATTGAAAGTTGGCATGGTCTCATCATTTCACCCACATAACATGTGCTAAACAAATTAGAGCGATACTTACAAAACTGGATGCACTTCGTATACAAAATGGACAATCTTTTTCGAAGTATCACGCTTTCGTACGAAAACTCATCTGTTACAAAATGATTTCATTTTCTTTATGTTTTTGGAACTCCATACTTTTGTGTGTTCAAAATGCACCATTGAAAGCCACATCATCAATTTTCAAACCTTTCTGACTTCATTTGGTATTTTTCATGCACTTACTTATTTTTTTGAGCTAAATAACCCTGAAATTGAAAAGCACTTCAAATGAACTTTGAAAAGGTTGAAGTTGGCATGGTATCATCATTTAACCCACATAGCATGTGCTAAAAAGTTGATAGGGTTACGGAAAAAACTAGATGGACTTCGTGTACAAAATGGACAATCTGTTTCGAAGTATCACGGTTTCGGACAAAAACTCATTTGTTACAAAGGGATTTGATTTTTTTGAAATTTTTGGAACTCCATAATTTTTGTTTGTTCAAAATGCACCATTCAAAGCTACATCCTCAATTTTCAACGCTTTGTGACTTCATTTGGTCTTTTTCATGCACTTATTGATTTTTTTGAGCTAAATAACCCTGAAATTGAAAAGCACTTCAAATGAACTCTGAAAAGGTTGAAAGTTGGCATGGTATCATCATTTCACCCACATAACATGTGCTAAAAAGTTGAGAGGGTCATGGCAAAAACTAGATGCATTTCGTGTACAAAATGGACAATCTCTTTCGAAGTATCATGGTTTCGAACGAAAACTCATTTGTTACAAAGGGATTTCATTTTTTTGACTTTTTGGAACTCCATACTTTTCGTGTGTTCAAACAACACCATTCAACGCCACATAATCAATTTTCAACCATTTCTGACTTCATTTGGTATTTTCTTGCACTTACTATTTTTTTTGGACTAAAGAACCCTGAAATTGAAAATCACTTCAAATGAACTCTGAAAAGGTTGACAGTTGGCATGGTATCATCATTTCACCCACATAGCATGTGCTAAAAAGTTTAGAGGGTTACGGCAAAAACTGGATGCAATTTGTGTACAAAATGGACAATCTCTTTCGAAGTATCACGGTTTCGGACGAAAACACATTTGTTACCAAGGGATTTTATTTTCTTGAACTTTTTGGAACTCCATACTTTTTGTGTGTTCAAAATGCACCATTCAAAGCCACATCATCAATTTTCAACCCTTTCTGACTTCATTTGGTATTTTTCATGCATTTACTGATTTTTTTGAGCTAAATAACCCTGAAATTGAAAAGCACTTCAAATGAAGTCTGAAAAGATTGAAAGTTGGCATGGTCTCATCATTTCACCCACATAACATGTGCTAAACAAATTAGAGCGATACTTACAAAACTGGATGCACTTCGTATACAAAAGGGACAATCTCTTTCGAAGTATCACGCTTTCGTACGAAAACTCATCTGTTACAAAATGATTTCATTTTCTTTATGTTTTTGGAACTCCATACTTTTGTGTGTTCAAAATGCACCATTGAAAGCCACATCATCAATTTTCAACCCTTTCTGACTTCATTTGGTATTTTTCATGCACTTACTTATTTTTTTGAGCTAAATAACCCTGAAATTGAAAAGCACTTCAAATGAACTTTGAAAAGGTTGAAGTTGGCATGGTATCATCATTTAACCCACATAGCATGTGCTAAAAAGTTGATAGGGTTACGGAAAAAACTAGATGGACTTCGTGTACAAAATGGACAATCTGTTTCGAAGTATCACGGTTTCGGACAAAAACTCATTTGTTACAAAGGGATTTGATTTTTTTGAAATTTTTGGAACTCCATAATTTTTGTTTGTTCAAAATGCACCATTCAAAGCTACATCCTCAATTTTCAACGCTTTGTGACTTCATTTGGTCTTTTTCATGCACTTATTGATTTTTTTGAGCTAAATAACCCTGAAATTGAAAAGCACTTCAAATGAACTCTGAAAAGGTTGAAAGTTGGCATGGTATCATCATTTCACCCACATAACATGTGCTAAAAAGTTGAGAGGGTCATGGCAAAAACTAGATGCATTTCGTGTACAAAATGGACAATCTCTTTCGAAGTATCATGGTTTCGAACGAAAACTCATTTGTTACAAAGGGATTTCATTTTTTTGACTTTTTGGAACTCCATACTTTTCGTGTGTTCAAACAACACCATTCAACGCCACATAATCAATTTTCAACCATTTCTGACTTCATTTGGTATTTTTCTTGCACTTACTATTTTTTTTGGACTAAAGAACCCTGAAATTGAAAATCACTTCAAATGAACTCTGAAAAGGTTGACAGTTGGCATGGTATCATCATTTCACCCACATAGCATGTGCTAAAAAGTTTAGAGGGTTACGGCAAAAACTGGATGCAATTTGTGTACAAAATGGACAACCTCTTTCGAAGTATCACGGTTTCGGACGAAAACACATTTGTTACAAAGGGATTTTATTTTCTTGAACTTTTTGGAACTCCATACTTTTTGTGTGTTCAAAATGCACCATTCAAAGCCACATCATCAATTTTCAACCCTTTCTGACTTCATTTGGTATTTTTCATGCATTTACTGATTTTGTTGAGCTAAATAACCCTGAAATTGAAAAGCACTTCAAATGAAGTCTGAATAGATTGAAAGTTGGCATGGTCTCATCATTTCACCCACATAACATGTGCTAAACAAATTAGAGCGATACTTACAAAACTGGATGCACTTCGTATACAAAATGGACAATCTCTTTCGAAGTATCACGCTTTCGTACGAAAACTCATCTGTTACAAAATGATTTCATTTTCTTTATGTTTTTGGAACTCCATACTTTTGTGTGTTCAAAATGCACCATTGAAAGCCACATCATCAATTTTCAACCCTTTCTGACTTCATTTGGTATTTTTCATGCACTTACTTATTTTTTTGAGCTAAATAACCCTGAAATTGAAAAGCACTTCAAATGAACTTTGAAAAGGTTGAAGTTGGCATGGTATCATCATTTAACCCACATAGCATGTGCTAAAAAGTTGATAGGGTTACGGCAAAAACCGGATGCACTTCGCGTACAAAATGGACAAGCTCTTTCGAAGTATCACGGTTTCGAACGAAAACTGATTGGTTACAAAGGGATTTCATTTTTTTCAAGTTTTTGGAACTCCATGCTTTTTGTGTGTTCAAAATGCACCATTAAAAGGCAAATCATCAATTTTCAACCCTTTCTGACAACATTTGGTATTTTTCATGCACTTACTGATTTTTAGAGCTAAATAACCCTAAAATTGAAAAGCTCCTCAAATGAACTCTGAAAAGGTTGAAAGTTGGCATGGTATCATAATTTCACCCACATACCATGTGCTAAATAGTTTAGAGGGTTACGACAAAAACTGGATGTACTTCGTGTAGAAAATGGACAATCTCTTCCGAAGTATCACGGTTTTGGACACACTCATCTCTTACTAAGGGATTACATTTTTTTGACCTTTTTGGAACTCCATACTTTTTTTGTGTACAAAATGCACCATTCAAAGCCACATCATCAATTTTCAACCCTTTCTGACTTCATTTGGTATTTTTCATGCACTTACTGATTGTTTTGAGCTAAATAACCCTGAAATTAAAAAGCACTTCAAATGAACTCTGAAAAGGTTGAAGGTGACATGGTATCATCATTTAACCCACATAGCATGTGCTAAAAAGTTCATAGGGTTACGGCAAAAACTGGATGTACTTCGTATATAAAAAGGACAATTTCTTTCGAAGTATCACGGTTCCAGACGAAAACTCATGTGTTACGAAGGGATTTCATTTTTTTGAAATTTTTAGAACTCCATACTTTTTGTGTGTTCAAAATACACCATTCAAAGCCACATCATCAATTTTCAACCCTTTCTAACTTCATTTAGTATTTTTCATGCACTTACTGATTGTTTTGAGCTAAATAACCCTGAAATTATAAAGCACTTCAAATGAACTCTGAAAAGGTTGAAGTTTGCATGGTATCATCATTTAACCCACATAGCATGTGCTGAAAAGTTGATTGGGTTACGGCAAAAACCGGATGCACTTCGTGTACAAAATGTACAATCTCTTTCGAAGTATCACGGTTTCGGACGAAAACTCATCTGTTACAAACAGATTTCATTTTCTTGAACTTTTTGGAACTCCATACATTTTGTGTGTTCAAAATGCACCATTCAAAGCCACATCATCAATTTTCAACCCTTTCTGAATACATTTGGTATTTTTCATGCACTTACTCATTGTTTTGAGCTAAATAACCCTGAAGTTGAAAAGCACTTCAAATGAACTCTGAAAAGGTTGAAGTTGGCATGGTATCATCATTTAACCCACATAGCATGTGCTAAAAATTTTAGAGGGTTACGGCAAAAACCGGATGTACTTCATGTACAAAATGGACAATCTCTTTCGAAGTATCACGGTTTCGGATGAAAACTCATGTGTTACGAAGGGATTTCATTTTTTTTGAAATTTTTGGAACTCCATACTTTTTGTGTGTTCAAAATGCACCATTCTAAGCCACATCATCAATTTTCAACCCTTTCTGACTTCATTTGGTATTTTTCATGCACTTACTGATTGTTTTGAGCTAAATAACCCTGAAATTGAAAAGCACTTCAAATGAACTCTAAAAAGGTTGAAGTTGGCATGGTATCATCATTTAAACAACATAGCATGTTCTGAAAATTTGATAGGGTTACTGCAAAAACCGGATGCACTTTGTGTAAAAAATGGACAATCTCTTTCGAAGTATCACGGTTTCGGACGAAAACTCATGTGTTACGAAGGGATTTCATTTTTTTGAAATTTTTGGAATTCCATACTTTTTTGTGTACAAAATGCACCATTCAAAGCCACATCATCAATTTTCAACCCTTTCTGACTACATTTGGTATTTTTCAATGACTCACTGATTTTTTTGAGCTAAATAACCCTGAAATTGAAAAGCACTTCAAATGAACTCTGAAAAGGTTGAAGTTGGCATGGTATCATCATTTAACCCACATAGCATGTGCTAAAAAGTTTAGAGGGTTACGGCAAAAACTGGATGTACTTCGTGTACAAAATGGACAATCTCTGTCGAAGTATCATGGTTTCGGACAAAAACTCATGTGTTACGAAGGGATTTCATTTTTTCGAAATTTTTGGAACTCCATAGTTTTTGTGTGTTCAAAATGCACCATTCAAAGCCACATCATCCATTTTCAACCCTTTCGGACTACATTTGGTATTTTTCTTGCACTTACTGATTTTTTGAGCTAAATAACCCTGAAATTGAAAAGCTCTTCAAATGAACTCTGAAAAGGTTGAAAGTTGGCATGGTATCATCATTTCACCTACATAGCATGTGCTAAAAAATCTAGAGGGTTACGGCAAAAACTAGATGTACTTCGTGTAGAAAATGGACAATCTCTTTCGAAGTATCACGGTTTCGGACGAAAACTCATTTGTTACAAAGGGCATTCATTTTCTTTAACTTTTTGGAACTCCATACTTTTTGTGTGTTCAAAATGCACTATTAAAAGACACATCATCAATTTTCAACCCTTTCTGACAACATTTGGTATTTTTCATGCACTTACTGGTTTTTTAAGCTAAATAACCCTAAAATTGAAAAGCTCTTCAAATGAACTCTGAAAAGGTTGAAAGTTGGCATGGTATCATAATTTCACCCACATAGCATGTGCTAAAATATTTAGAGGGTTACGGCAAAAACTGGATGTACATCGTGTTGAAAATGGACAATCTCTGTCGAAGTATCACGGTTTCGAACGAAAACTCATTTGTTACAAAGGGATTTCATTTTTTTCAAATTTTTGGAACTCCATGCTTTTTGTGTGTTAAAAATGCACCATTAAAAGCCACATCATCAATTTTCAACCCTTTCTAACTTCATTTGGTATTTTCCATGCACTTAATGATTTTTTTGAGCTAAATAACCCTGAAATTGAAAAGCACTTAAAACGAACTCTGAAGAGGTTGAAAGTTGGCATGGTATCATTATTTAACCCACATAGCATGTGCTAAAAAGATGAGAGGGTTATGGCAAAAAACAGGATGCATTCCGTGTACAAAATAGACAATCTCTTTCGAAGTATCACGGTTTCGGACGAAAACTCATTTGTTACAAAGGGATTTCATTTTCTTTAACTCTTTGGAACTCCGTACTTTTTGTGTGTTCAAAATGCACGATTCAAAGCCACATCATCAATTTTCAACCCTTTCTGACAACATTTGGTATTTTTCATGCACTTATTGATTTTTAGAGCTAAATAACCCTAAAATTGAAAAGCTCTTCAAATGAACTCTGAAAAGGTTGAAAGTTGGCATGTTATCATCATTTCACCCACATAGCATGTGCTAAAAAGTTTAGAGGGTGACGGCAAAAACAGGATGTACTTCATGTATAAAATGGACAATCTCTTTCGAAGTATCACGATTTCGAACGAAAACTCTTCTGTTACAAAGGGATTTCATTTTCTTGAGCTTTTTGGAACTCCATACTTTTTTTGTGTTCAAAATGCACCATTCAAAGCCACATGATCAATTTTCAACCCTTTCTCACTTCATTTGGTATTTTTCATGCACTTACTTATTGTTTTGAGCTAAATAACCCTGAAATTGAAAAGCACTTCATATGAACTATGAAAAGGTTGAAAGTTGGCATGGCATCATCGTTTCACCCACATAGCATGTGCTAAAAAGTTGAGAGGGTTACGGCAAAAACTGGATGCACTTCGTGTACAAAATGGACAACCTCTTTCGAAGTATCATGGTTTCGAACGAAAACTCATCTGTTACAAACGGATTTCATTTTCTTGAACCTTTTGGATCTCCATGCTTTTTGTGTGTTCAAAATGCACCATTCAAAGCCACATCATCAATTTTCAACCCTTTCGGACAACATTTGGTATTTTTCATGCACTTACTAATTTTTTGAGATAAATAACCGTAAAATTGAAAAGATCTTCAAATGAACTCTGAAAAGGTTGAAATTTGGCATGGTATCATCATTTCACCCACATAGCATGTGCTAAAAAGTTTAGAGCGTTATGGAAAAAACTGGATGTACTTCGTGTAGAAAATGGACAATCTCTTTCGAAGTATCACGGTTTCGGGCGAAAACTCATCTGTTACAAACGTATTTCATTTTCTTGAACTTTTTGGAACTCCATACTTTTTGTGTGTTCAAAATGGACCATTCAAAGCCACATCATAAATTTTCAACCCTTTTTGACTTCATTTGGTATTTTTCATGCACTTACTGATTGTTTTGAGCTCAATAACCCTAAAATTGAAAAGCACTTCAAATGAACTCTGAAAAGGTTGAAGTTGGCATGGTATCATCATTTAACCCACATACATGTGCTAAAAAGTTGATAGGGTTACGGCAAAAACTGGATGCTCTTCGTGTACAAAATGGACAATCTCTTTCGAAGTATCACGGTTTCGGACGGAAACTCATGTGTTACAAAGGGATTTCATTTTTTTTTACTTTTTGGAACTCCATACTTTTTGTGTGTTCAAAATGCACCATTCAAAGCCACATCATCAATTTTCAACCCTTTCTGACTTCATTTGGTATTTTTCATGCACTTACTGATTTTTTTGAGCTAAATAACCCTGAAATTGAAAAGCAGTTCAAATGAACTCTGAAAAGGTTGAAAGTTGGCATGGTATCATCATTTCACCCACATAGCTTTTGGAAATATGCCCTAGAGGCAATATATAAAGTGTTTATTATTATATTTTCTTGTTCACGATAATCGTTTATTAATCATGCTATAATTGCATTGATTGGAAACACATTGCATGTGGGGGTAAATAGACAACACTGTGTCCCTCGTATGCCTCTAGTGAACTAGCTCGTTGATCAAAGATGGTCAGGGTTTCCTAGCCATTGACATATGATGTCATTTGATAACGGGATCACATAATTAGCGGAATGATGTGATGGACAAGACCCAAAATACAAACGTAGCATATGATCATGTCAGTTTGTTGCTACTATTTTCCGCATGTCAAGTATATGTTCCTATGACCAGGAGATCATGCAACTCACGAATATCGGAGGAGTGCCTTGTGTGTATCAAACTTCGCAACGTAACTTGGTGACTATAAAGGTGCTCTACATGTATCTCCGATGGTGTTTGTTGAGTTGGCATGGATCGAGACTGGGATTTATTACTTCGTGTGACGGAGAGGTATCTCGGGGCCCACTCGGTAATGCAACATCACAATGAGCCTTGCAAGAAATGTGACTAATTGTTAGTTGTGGGATCTTGTATTATGGAACGAGTAAAGAGACTTGCCGGTAATGAGGTTGAACTAGGTATGGAGATAGGGACGATGGAATCTCGGGCAAGTAACATACCAAAGAACAAAGGGAACGTTATACGGGATTAACTGAATCCTTGACATAGAGGTTCAAACGGTGAAGATCTTCATATAATATGTAGGAACCAATGTGGACGTCCAGGTCCCACCATTGGTTATTGACCGGAGAGGTGTCTCGGTCGTGTCTACATAGTTCTCGAACCCGTAGGGTCTGCACACTTAAGGTTCGGTGACGTTTCGATAGTGTAGAGTTACGTATGGTGGTGACCGAAGGTTGTTCGGAGTCCCGGATGAGATCCTGTACATCACGAGGAGCTCCGGAATGGTCCGGAGGTAAATATTCATATATAGGAAGTCCCAGTTTGGTCGCCGGAAAGGTTTCGGGCTCATCGGTAGTGTACCGGGAGTGCCGGTAGTGTACCGGGAGACCTCCGGGAGGGGTATTTCGACCCTATAGGGACCATGGGCTGTGGGAGAGTATTAACCAGCCCTTAGTGGGATGGTAAATCAGCCTAGAAACTCCCATGGCGCAGGAGAAAAGGCTAAAAGGAATAAGAGCAAAAATCAGCCAATAGGGAGCAATCCTACTCCAAGTAGGATTGGAGGTGGAATAGGATTCCACCCCTCTCTAGTTCGGCCGAACCAAGAGGCCCTTGGCTGCCTCTCCTCTCCTCTCCTCCTATATATACTGGTGGAATAGCTAGGGTTTTGGCAACAATTGCAGCCACGTGCTACCCGGTCCACCGGTGCTCCTATAGATTAGTTTTGCGCAGTGCTTAGGCAAAGCCCTGCCGGAATTGCTCCACCACCACCATCACCGGAGCGCCGTCACGCTGCCGGTGAACTCCCTCTCCTCTCCACCTCCTCCTGCTGGATCAAGACGGTGGAGATCGTCATCAAGCTGCACGTGTGCTGAACGCGGAGGTGTCGTCCGTTCGGTACTAGATCGGAAGGATCGTGATCAAGGCCACGGGACGTTCGTGATCGGATCGCGAGACGGATCATGACGAGTTCGAGGGACGGTTCGTGATTAGATTGCGGGACGCTCGGCAATTTGGATCGCGAAGAGGTACGACTACACCTACTGCATTTCTTAACGCTTCCCGCTTAGCGATCTACAAGGGTTCGTAGATCCACTCTCCCTCTCGTAGATGCTCATCACCATGGATAGGTTTGCGTGTGCGTAGGAAAATTTTGTTTCCCATGCGATGTTCCCCAACAGTGGCATCATGAGCTAGGTTGATGGTTCGATGAGATCTCAAGTAGAACACAAAAGGTTTGTGGGCGTTGATGCTTAGATTGCTTCGTCCCTTGGTCGTATTTTGGTTCAGCGGTATCTTGAGATGAAGCGGCCCGGACCAACATTACTCGTATGCTTACGAGAGACCGGTTCCCTCGACGCAACTTGTTTCTTAGATGGCTTGCGGGTGACAGTTTCTCTCACTTTAGTTGGATCGGATCCGACAAAGGCGGTCCTTGAGAAGGTTGAAAAGCAAACTATGTATCACCGTTGTGGCTTTGCGTAGGTGAGAATCGTTCTTGCTAGATACCCGTAGCAGCCACGTAAAACTTGCAACAACAATTAGAGGACGTCTAACTTGTTTTTGCAGGGTATGTTGTGATGTGATATGGCCAATTACATGATGAGATATATGTGATGTATGAGATGATCATGTGATGTATAGAATTTCACGACTTGCATGTCGATTAGTACGGCAACCGGCAGGAGCCATAGGGTTGTCTTTAATTATTGTATGACCTGCGTGTCAATCTTTCAGCGCTATGTAATGCTTTACTTTATTGCTAAACGGTAGCAATAGAAGTAGAAGCAGCTGGCGCCACAACCCCTATGGCGGCACGTTGATGGAGATCAAGATGATGGAGATCATGGTGTCATGCCAGTGACGATGGAGATCATGCCGGTGCTTTTATGATGAAGATCAAAAGCACAAGATCATGGCCATATCATGTCACTTATGAATTGCATGTGATGTTAATCCTTTATGCACCGTGTTTTGCTTAGTTTGACGGTAGAATTATAAGGTGATCCCTCACTTAAATTTCAAGATAAAATTGTGTTCTCCCCGAGTGTGCACCATTGCGAAAGTTTGTCGTGTTGAGACACCACGTGATGATCGGGTGTGATAGACTCTACGTTCACATACAACGGGTGCAAGCCAGTGTTGCACGCGTAGAACACTCGGGTTAAACGTGACGAGCCTAGCATGTACAGACATGGCCTCAGAAGACACGAGACCGAAAGGTCGAACATGAGTCATATAGTAGATATGATCAACATCATGATGTTCACCATTGAAGCCACCTTAACTCACGTGATGATCAGACTTGAGTTGGTGAATTTGGATCATGTAACACTCAGATGACCTGAGGGATGTCAATTTGAGTGGGAGCTTTAGTAATTTGATTAACTAAACTCATTATCTTGAACAATAGTCTAAGTAACCTTTGCATATTTATGTTGTAGATCAATGGCTCGTGCAGTAGCACCCCTAAATTTTAATGCGTTCCTAGAGAAAGCTAAATTGAAAGATGATGGACGTAACATTTTTGACGGGGCTCGTAATCTGAGGACTAGCCTCGCAGCTTCCCAGAAGTCATATGTCCTTGATGCACCGCTTGGTGACCAACCAGAAGACATGACCTCCGAAGATGTTAAGAACGCTTGGGAGGCTCGTGCTGGAGACTACTCAATAGTTCAGTGTGGAATATTTTCTGGCTTAGGACTGGGACTTCAAAGACATTTTGAACGTCATGGAGCATATGAGATGTTCCAAGAGTTGAAGTTTATCTTTCAGAAAAATGCCCGGATCGAGAGGTATGAGACCTCCGATAAGTGACGATGCGCATGGGAAATGGTTCCAAGGTTGATGTGATCGCAGTCGGCACGCTCTCTCTTCGATTACCATCAGGATTAGTGATGAACCTGAATAATTGTTATTTAGTGCTTGCGTTAAGCATGAACATTATATCTGGATCTTGTTTATTGCGAGACGGTTACTCATTTAAATCAGACAATAAAGGTTGTTCTATTTATATGAGTAATATCTTTTATGGTCATGCACCCAATGTTAGGGGTTTATTCATATTGAATCTTGATAGTGATGACACACATGTTCATAACATTGATGCCAAAAGATGTAGAGTTGATAAAGAGAGTACCTCTTTCTTGTGGCACTGCCGTTTAAGTCATATTGGTGTAAAACGCATGAGGAAGCTCCATGTTGATGGACTTTTGGAGTCACTTGATTTTGAATCACTTGACACATGTGAACCATGCCTCATGGGCAACATGAAAAAAACACCGTTCTCTGGAAGAATGGAACGGGCGAGTGACTTGTTGGAAATCATACATACTGATGTGTGCGATCCAATGAATGTTGCAGCGCACGGTGGATATCGTTATTTTCTCACCTTCACTGATGACTTAAGTAGATATGGATATATTTACTTAATGAAACACCAGTCTGAAACGTTTGAAAAGTTCAAGCAATTTCAGAGTAAAGTTGAGAATCATCGTAACAAGAAGATTAAGTTCCTGCGATCTGATCGAGGAGGTGAATATCTAAGTTATGAGTTTGGCATTCACTTAATACAATGTGGAATTGTTTCACAGTTGACACCGCCCGGAACACCACAGCGTAATGGTGTGTCCGAACGTCTTGATCGAACCTTATTAGATATGGTGCATTCTATGATGTCTCTTGATGATTTGCCACTATTGTTTTGGGGTTATGCATTAGACACAGCTGCATTCACTTTAAATAGGGCACCATCGAAATCCGTTGAGACGACACCATATGAACTGTGATTTGGCAAAAGGCCAAAGTTGTCATTTCTAAAAGTTTGGGGATGTGATGCTTATGTCAAAAAGCTTCAGCCTGAAAAGCTGGAACCCAAAGCGGAGAAATGCGTCTTCATAGGATACCCGAAAGAGACAGTCGGGTATACCTTCTACCTCAGATCCGAAGGCAAAGTGTTTGTCGCTGAGAACGGAACATTTCTTGAGAAAGAGTTTCTCTCGAAAGAATTGAGTGGGAGGAAAATAGAGCTTGATGAGGTTGTTGAACCTTTACTTCAACCAGAGAGTAGCGCAGCACAGAAAGATGTTTCTGTAGAACCTATGACGGTAGAAGAGGAAGTTAATGATGATGATCATGAATCTTCTGATCAAGCTACTATTGAACCTCGTAGGTCGACAAGGGCGCGTACTACTCCTGAGTGGTACGGCAACCGTGTCTTGGAGGTCATGTTGTTGGACAACAATGAACCTACGAGCTATGAAGGAGCAATGATTGGCCCGGATTCCAAGAAATGGTTAGAGGCCATGAAATCCGAGATAGGATCCATGTATGAAAACGAAGTATGGACTTTGGAAGTATTACCTGAAGGGCGAAAGGCCATTCAGAACAAATGGATCTTTAAGAAGAAGACAGATGCAGACGGTAATATCACCATCTATAAAGCTCGACTTCTAGCAAAGGGTTTTTCACAAGTTCAAGGAGTTGACTACGATGAGACTTTCTCACACGTAGCGATGCTTAAGTCTGTCAGAATCATGTTGGCAATAGCTGCTTATTTCGACTATGAAATTTGGCAGATGGATGTCAAAATGGCATTTCTCAATGGTTTCCTTGAGGAAGAGTTGTATATGATGCAACCCGAAGGTTTTGTTGATCCAGAGAATGCTGACAAAGTTTGCAAACTCCAACGATCCATTTATGGACTGGTGCAAGCATCTCGGAGTTGGAATAAGCGCTTTGATGAGGTGATCAAAGCATTTGAGTTTATACAAGTTTATGGAGAAGCTTGTATTTACAAGAAAGTGAGTGGGAGCTCTATAGCGTTTCTAGTATTATATGTGGAAGACATATTGCTGGTTGGAAACGATATAGAAATGCTGGAAAGCGTGAAGGAATATTTGAACAAGATTTTTTCAATGAAGGTCCTAGGAGAAGCTACTTTCATATTAGGCATTAAGATCTATAGAGATAGATCAAGACGCTTAATAGCACTTTCACAGAGCACATACCTTGATAAAGTTTTGAAGAAGTTCAAAATGGAACAGTCCAAGAAAGGGTTTTTGCCTGTGTTACAAGGTGTGAAGTTGAGTAAGACTCAATGCCCAGTGACTGCAGAAGATAAAGAAAAGATGAGCGTCATCCCCTATGCTTCAGCCATAGGCTCTATCATGTATGCAATGCTGTGCACAAGACCCGATGTCAGCCTTGCCATAAGTATGGCCGGAAGGTTTCAAAGTGATCGTGGAGTGGAGCACTGGCAAGCGGTCAAGAATATCCTTAAGTACCTTAACAGGACTAAGGACATGTTTCTCGTTTATGGAGGTGATAAAGAGCTCGTCGTAAAGGGTTACGTCGATGCAAGCTTTGACACTGATCCAGACGACTCTAAGTCGCAAACCGGATACGTATTTATTCTTAATGGGGGAGCGGTAAGCTGGTGCAGTTCCAAGCAAAGCGTGGTAGCTGATTCTACATGCGAAGCAGATTACATTGCAGCATCAGAGGCAGCGAAGGAAGGTGTCTGGATGAAGCAGTTCACGATAGATCTTGGAGTAGTGCCTAGTGCACTGAGTCCAATAGACCTGTTCTGTGACAACACTGGTGCCATTGCTCTAGCCAAGGAACCAAGGTTCACAAGAGGACCAGACACATAAAGCGACGCTTCAACTCCATCCGGTTCTACATCGAGGAGAAGGACATAAATATTCGCAAAGTGCACACGGATCTAAATGTTGCAGACCCGTTGACTAAACCACTTCCAAGGGCTAAACATGATCAACACCAGAACTGTATGGGTGTTCGATTCATTACCATGTAAATCACATAGTGATGTGAACTAGATTATTGACTCTACTTCAAGTGGGATACTGTTGGAAATATGCCCTAGAGGCAATATATAAAGTGTTTATTATTATATTTCCTTGTTCATGATAACCGTTTATTATACATGCTATAATTGCATTGATTGGAAACACATTGCATGTGTGGGTAAATAGACAACATTGTGTCCCTGGTATGCCTCTAGTGAACTACCTCGTTGATCAAAGATGGTCAGGGTTTCCTAGCCATTGACATATGATGTCATTTGATAACGGGATCACATCATTAGGGGAATGATGTGATGGACAAGACCCAAAATACAAACGTAGCATATGATCGTGTCAGTTTGTTGCTACTATTTTCCCCATGTCAAGTATATGTTCCTATGACCAGGAGATCATGCAACTCACGAATATCGGAGGAGTGCCTTGTGTGTATCAAACTTCGCAACGTAACTTGGTGACTATAAAGGTGCTCTACAGGTATCTCCGATGGTCTTTGTTGAGTTGGCATGGATCGAGACTGGATTTGTTACTCCGTGTGACGGAGAGGTATCTCGAGGCCCACTCGGTAATGCAACATCACAATGAGCCTTGCAAGCAATGTGGCTAATTGTTAGTTGCGGGATCTTGTATTACGGAACGAGTAAAGAGACTTGCCGGTAATGAGGTTGAACTAGCTATGGAGATACCGACGATCGAATCTCGGGCAAGTAACATACCGAAGAACAAAGGGAACGTTATACGGGATTAACTGAATCCTTGACATAGAGGTTCAAATGATGAAGATCTTCATAGAATATGTAGGAACCAATGTGGACGTCCAGGTCCCGCCATTGGTTATTGAACGTAGAGGTGTCTCGGTCGTGTCTACATAGTTCTCGAACCCGCAGGGTCTGCACACTTAAGGGTCGGTGACGTTTCGATAGTGTAGAGTTACGTATGGTGGTGACCGAAGGTTGTTTGGAGTCCTGGATGAGATCCTGGACGTCACGAGGAGCTCCGGAATGGTCCGGAGGTAAATATTCATATATAGGAAGTCCCAGTTTGGTCGCCGGAAAGGTTTCGGGCTCATCGGTAGTGTACCGGGAGTGCCGGTAGTGTACCGGGAGACCTCCGGGAGGGGTATTTCGACCCTAGAGGGACCATGGGCTGTGGGAGAGTATTAACCAGCCCTTAGTGGGCTGCTAAATCATCCTAGAAACGCCCATGGCGCAGGAGAAAAGGCTAAAAGGAAAAAGAGCAAAAATCAGCCAATAGGGAGCAATCCTACTCCAAGTAGGATTGGAGGTGGAATAGGATTCCACCTCTCTCTAGTTCGGCCGAACCAAGAGGCCCTTGGCTGCCTCTCCTCTCCTATCCTCCTATATATACTGGTGGACTAGCTAGGGTTTTGGCAACAATTGCAGCCACGTGCTACCCGGTCCACCGGTGCTCCTCTAGATTAGTTTTCCGCAGTGCTTAGGCAAAGCCCTGCCGGAATTGCTCCACCACCACCATCACCGGAGCGCCGTCACGCTGCCGGTGAACTCTCTCTACTCTCCACCTCCTCTTGTGGATCAAGACGGTGGAGATCGTCATCAAGCTGCACGTGTGCTCAACGCGGAGGTGCCGTCCATTCGGTACTTGATCGGAAGGATCGTGATCACGGCCACGGGACGTTCGTGATCGGATCGCGAGACGGATCGTGACGAGTTCGCGGGACGGTTCGTGATTAGATCGCAGGACGCTCGGCGATTTGGATCGCGAAGAAGTACGACTACACCTACTGCATTTCTTAATGCTTCCCGCTTAGCGATCTACAAGGGTACGTAGATCCACTCTCCCTCTCGTAGATGCTCATCACCATGGATAGGTTTGCGTGTGCGTAGGAAAATTTAGTTTCCCATGCGACGTTCCCCAAGAGTGGCATCATGAGCTAGGTTGATGGTTCGATGAGATCTCAAGTAGAACACAAAAGGTTTGTGGGAGTTGATGCTTAGATTGCTTCCTCCCTTGGTCGTATTTCGGTTCAGCGGTATTGTGAGATGAAGCGGCCCGGACCAACATTACTCGTACGCTTACGAGAGACCGGTTCCCTCGACGCAACTTGTTTCTTAGATGGCTTGCGGGTGACAGTTTCTCTCACGTTAGTTGGATCGGATCCGACAAAGGCGGTCCTTGAGAAGGTTGAAAAGCAAACTATGTATCACCGTTGTGGCTTTGCGTAGGTGAGAATCATTCTTGCTAGATACCCGTAGCAGCCACGTAAAACTTGCAACAACAATTAGAGGACGTCTAACTTGTTTTTGCAGGGTATGTTGTGATGTGATATGGACAATTACATGATGAGATATATGTGATGTATGAGATGATCATGTGATGTATAGAATTTCACGACTTGCATGTCGATTAGTACGGCAACCGTCAGGAGCCCTAGGGTTGTCTTTAATTATTGTATGCCCTGCGTGTCAATCTTTCAGCGCTATGTAATGCTTTACT
This sequence comes from Hordeum marinum, assembly GCA_022496015.1. Classification (NCBI taxonomy): domain Eukaryota; kingdom Viridiplantae; phylum Streptophyta; class Magnoliopsida; order Poales; family Poaceae; genus Hordeum; species Hordeum marinum. The sequence continues at coordinate 39,088 of JAAAWK010000967.1, forward strand.
TTATCGCTAAACGGTAGCAATAGAAGTAGAAGCAGCTGGCGCCACAACCCCTATGGCGGCACGTTGATGGAGATCAAGATGATGGAGATCATGGTGTCATGCCGGTGACGATGGAGATCATGTCGGTGCTTCTATGATGAAGATCAAAAGCACAAGATCATGGCCATATCATGTCACTTATGAATTGCATGTGATGTTAATCCTTTATGCACCTTGTTTTGCTTAGTTTGACGGTAGAATTATAAGGTGATCCCTCACTTAAATTTCAAGATAAAATTGTGTTCTCCCCGAGTGTGCACCATTGCGAAAGTTTGTCGTGTTGAGACACCACGTGATGATCGGGTGTGATAGACTCTACGTTCACATACAACGGGTGCAAGCCAGTGTTGCACGCGCAGAACACTCGGGTTAAACGTGACGAGCCTAGCATGTACAGACATGGCCTCAGAAGACACGAGACCGAAAGGTCGAACATGAGTCATATAGTAGATATGATCAACATCATGATGTTCACCATTGAAGCCACCTGAACTCACGTGATGATCAGACTTGAGTTGGTGAATTTGGATCATGTAACACTTAGATGACCTGAGGGATGTCAATTTGAGTGGGAGCTTTAGTAATTTGATTAACTAAACTCATTATCTTAAACAATAGTCTAAGTAACCTTTGCATATTTATGTTGTACATCAATGGCTCGTGCAGTAGCACCCCTGAATTTTAATGCGTTCCTAGAGAAAGCTAAATTGAAAGATGATGGACGTAACATTGTTGACGGGGCTCGTAATCTGAGGACTAGCCTCGCAGCTTCCCAGAAGTCATATGTCCTTGATGCACCGCTTGGTGACCAACCAGAAGACATGACCTCCGAAGATGTTAAGAACGCTTGGGAGGCTCGTGCTGGAGACTACTCAATAGTTCAGTGTGGAATATTTTCTGGCTTAGGACTGGGACTTCAAAGACATTTTGAACGTCATGGAGCATATGAGATGTTCCAAGAGTTGAAGTTTATCTTTCAGAAAAATGCCCGGATCGAGAGGTATGAGACCTCCGATAAATTCTATGCTTGCAAGATGGAGGAGAACGGGTCTGTTAGTGAGCACATACTTAGAATGTCTGGGTACTTAAACCATCTAGCTGAGTTGGGAATTACCCTTCCGCCGGAGGCAATCACTCATAGAGTTCTTCAATCGCTGTCACCTAGTTACAAGAGCTTTGTGATGAACTATAACATGCACGGGATGAACAAGTCAGTCGCCGAGCTGTTTGCGATGTTGAAAGTCGCTGAGTCTGAAATCCAGAAAGAACATCAAGTGTTGATGGTCAATAAAACCACTAGTTTCAAGAAAAATGGCAAAGTCAAAGGCAAGAAGGGTAAAACCAAGAACGGTGGCAAAGCAGTTGCTACTCCTACAAAGAAGTCTAAGCATGGACCTAAGCCAGAAACTGAGTGCTTTCATTGCAAAGGAACTGGTCACTGGAAGCGGAACTGCCCCAAGTACCTGGCTGACAAGAAGGCGGCCAACGACAAACAAGGTATATATGATATACATGTTTTTTATGTATACCTTACTAGATCTCGTAGTAGTGGCCGGGTATTTGATACCAGTTCGGTTGCTCACATTTGCAACTCAAAGCAGGAACTACGGAATAAACGAAGGCTAGCAAAGGACAAAGTGACGATGCGCATGGGAAATGGTTCCAAGGTTGATGTGATCGCCGTCGGCACGCTCTCTCTTCGATTACCATCGGGATTAGTGATGAACCTGGATAATTGTTATTTAGTGCCTGTGTTAAGCATGAACATTATATCTGGATCTTGTTTATTGCGAGACGGTTACTCAATTAAATCAGACAATAAAGGTTGTTCTATTTATATGAGTAATATCTTTTATGATCATGCACCCAATGTAGGGGTTTATTCATATTGAATCTTGATAGTGATGACACATATGTTCATAACATTGATGCCAAAAGATGTAGAGTTGATAAAGATAGTACCACTTTCTTGTGGCACTGCTGTTTAGGTCATATTGGTGTAAAACGCATGAGGAAGTTCCATGTTGATGGACTGTTGGAGTCACTTGATTTTGAATCACTTCACACATGTGAACCATGCCTCATGGGCAACATGACAAAAACGCCGTTCTCTGGAACAATGGAATGGGCGAGTGACTTATTGGAAATCATCCATACTGATGTGTGCGGTCCAATGAATGTTGCAGCGCACGGTGGATATCGTTATTTTCACCTTCACTGATGACTTAAGTAGATATGGATATATTTACTTAATGATACACCAGTCTGAAATGTTTGAAAAGTTCAAGCAATTTCAGAGTGAAGTTGAGAATCATCGTAACAAGAAGATTAAGCTCCTGCGATCTGATCGAGGAGGTGAATATCTAAGTTATGAGTTTGGCATTCACTTAAGACAATGTGGAATTGTTTCACAGTTGACACCGCTCGGAACACCACAGCGTAATGGTGTGTCCGAATGTCTTAATCGAACCTTATTAGATATGGTGCGTTCTATGATGTCTCTTGATGATTTGCCACTATCGTTTTGGGGTTATGCATTAGAGACAGCTCCATTCACTTTAAATAGGGCACCATCGAAATCCGTTGAGATGACGCCATATGAACTGTGGTTTGGCAAAAGGCCAAAGTTGTCGTTTCTAAAAGTTTGGGGATGTGATGCTTCTGTCAAAAAGCTTCAGCCTGAAAAGCTGGAACCCAAAGCGGAGAAATGCGTCTTCATAGGATACCCGAAAGAGACAGTTGGGTATACCTTCTATCTCAGATCCGAAGGCAAAGTGTTTGTCGCTAAGAACGGAACATTTCTTGAGAAAGAGTTTCTCTTGAAAGAATTGAGTGGGAGGAAAATAGAGCTTGATGAGGTTGTTGAACCTTTACTTCAACCAGAGAGTAGCGCAGCGCAGAACGATGTTTCTGTAGAACCTACGACGGTAGAAGAGGAAGTTAATGATGATGATCATGAAGCTTCGGATCAAGCTACTATTGAACCTCGTAGGTCGACAAGGGCGCGTACTACTCCTAAGTGGGATGGCAACCCTGTCTTGGAGGTCATGTTGTTGGACAACAATGAACCTACGAGCTATGAAGGAGCAATGATGGGCTCGGATTCCAAGAAATGGTTAGAGGCCATGAAATCCGAGATAGGATCCATGTATGAAAACAAAGTATGGACTTTGGAAGTATTACCTGAAGGGCGAAAGGCCATTCAGAACAAATGGATCTTTAAGAAGAAGACGGATGCGGACGGTAATATCACCGTCTATAAAGCTCGACTTGTGGCAAAGGGTTTTTCACAAGTTCAAGGAGTTGACTACGATGAGACTTTCTCACCCGTAGCGATGCTTAAGTCTGTCAGAATCATGTAGGCAATAGCTGCTTATTTCGACTATGAAATTTGGCAGATGGATGTCAAAATGGCGTTTCTCAATGGTTTCCTTGAGGAAGAGTTGTATATGATGCAACCCGAAGGTTTTGTCGATCCAGAGAATGCTGACAAAGTTTGCAAACTCCAGCGATCCATTTATGGACTGGTGCAAGCATCTCGGAGTTGGAATAAGCGCTTTGATGAGGTGATCAAAGCATTTGAGTTCATACAAGTTTATGGAGAAGCTTGTATTTACAAGAAAGTGAGTGGGAGGTCTGTAGCGTTTCTAGTATTATATGTGGATGACATATTGCGGATTGGAAACAATATAAAAATGCTGGAAAGCGAGAAGGAATATTTGAACAAGAGTTTTTCAATGAAGGACCTAGGAGAAGCTACTTTCATATTAGGCATTAAGATCTATAGAGATAGATCAAGACGCTTAATAGCACTTTCACAGAGCACATACCTTGATAATGTTTTGAAGAAGTTGAAAATGGAACAGTCCAAGAAAGGGTTTTTGCCTGTGTTACAAGGTGTGAAGTTGAGTAAGACTCAATGCCAAGTGACTGCAGAAGATAAAGAAAAGATGAGCGTCATCCCCTATGCTTCAGCCATAGGCTCTATCATGTATGCAATGCTGTGCACAAGACCCGATGTCAGCCTTGCCATAAGTATGGCCGGAAGGTTTCAAAGTGATCCTGGAGTGGAGCACTGGCAAGCGGTCAAGAATATCCTTAAGTACCTTAACAGGACTAAGGACATGTTTCTCGTTTATGGAGGTGATAAAGAGCTCGTCGTAAAGGGTTACATCGATGCAAGCTTTGACACTGATCCGGACGACTCTAAGTCGCAAACCGGATACGTATTTATTCTTAATGGGGGAGCGGTAAGCTGGTGCAATTCCAAGCAAAGCGTGGTAGCTGATTCTACATGCGAAGCAGATTACATCGCAGCCTTGGAGGCAGCGAAGGAAGGTGTCTGGATGAAGCAGTTCATGACAGATCTTGGAGTATTGCCTAGTGCACTGAATCCAATAGACCTGTTCTGTGACAACACTGGTGCCATTGCTGTAGCCAAGGAACCTTCAAAGGGCTAAACATGATCTCTTCCAAGGGCTAAACATGATCTCTTCCAAGGTTCAACTCCATCCGGTTCTACATCGAGGAGAAGGACATAAATATTTGCAAAGTGCACATGGATCTAAATGTTGCAGACCCGTTGACTAGACCTCTTCCAAGGGCTAAACATGATCAACACCAGAACTGTATGGGTGTTCGATTCATTACCATGTAAATCACATAGTGATGTGAACTAGATTATTGACTCTACTTCAAGTGGGAGACTGTTGGAAATATGCCCTAGAGGCAATATATAAAGTTTTTATTATTATATTTCCTTGTTCATGATAACCGTTTATTATCCATGCTATAATTGCATTGATTGGAAACACATTGCATGTGTGGGTAAATAGACAACACTATGTCCCTGGTATGCCTCTAGTGAACTAGCTCGTTGATCAAAGATGGTCAGGGTTTCCTAGCCATTGACATATGATGTCATTTGATAACGGGATCACATCATTAGGGGAATGATGTGATGGACAAGACCAAACTACAAACGTAGCATATGATCGTGTCAGTTTTTTGCTACTATTTTCCGCATGTCAAGTATATGTTCCTATGACCATGAGATCATGCAACTCACGGATATCGGAGGAGTGCCTTGTGTGTATCAAACGTCGCAAACGTAACTGGATGACTATAAAGGTGCTCTACAGGTATCTCCGATGGTGTTTGTTGAGTTGGCATGGATCGAGACTAGGATTTGTTACTCCGTGTGATGGAGAGGTATCTCGGGGCCCACTCGGTAATGCAACATCACAATGAGACTTGCAAGCAATGTGACTAATTGTTAGTTGCGGGATCTTGTATTACAGAACGAGTAAAGAGACTTGCCGGTAATGAGGTTGAATTAGCTATGGAGATATCGACGATCGAATCTCGGGCAAGTAACATACCGAAGAACAAAGGGAACGTTATACGGGATTAACTGAATCCTTGACATAGAGGTTCAACCGATGAAGATCTTTGTAGAATATGTAGGAACCAATGTGGACGTCCAGGTCCCGCCATTGGTTATTGACTGTTGAGGTGTCTCGGTCGTGTCTACATAGTTCTCGAACCCGCAGGGTCTGCACACTTAACGTTCGGTGACGTTTCGGTAGTGTAGAGTTATGTATGGTGGTGACCGAAGGTTCTTTAGAGTCCTGGATGAGATCCTGGACGTCATGAGGAGCTCCGGAATGGTCTGGAGGTAAATATTCATACATAGGAAGTCCCAGTTTGGTCGCCGAAAAGGTTTTGGACTCATCGGTAGTGTACCCGGAGTGCCGGTAGTGTACCGGGAGACCTCCGGGAGGGGTATTTCGACCCTAGAGGGACCATGGGCTGTGGGAGAGTATTAACCAGCCCTTATTGGGCTGGTAAATCAGCCTAGAAAGGCCCATGGCGCAGGATAAAAGGCTAAAAGGAAAAAGAGCAAACATCAGCCAATAGGGAGCAATCCTACTCCAAGTAGGATTGGAGGTGGAATAGGATTCCACCCCTCTCTAGTTCGGCCGAACCAAGAGGCCATTGGATGCCTCTCCTCTCCTCTCCTACTATATATACTGGTGGAATACCTAGGGTTTTGGCAACAACTTCATCCACGTGCTACCCATTCCACCGGTGCTCCTCTAGATTAGTTTTCCGCAGTGCTTAGGCGAAGCCCTCCCGGAATTGCTCCACCACCATCACCGAAGAGCCGTCACGCTGCCGGTGAACTCTCTCTCCTCCCCACCTCCTCTTGCTAGATCAAGACGGTGGAGATCGTTATCAAGCTGCACGTGTGCTGAACGCGGAAGTGTCGTCCGTTTGGTACTAGATCGGAAGGATCGTGATCAAGGCCACGGGACGTTCATGATCGGATCGCGGGACGGATCGTGACGAGTTCGCGGGACGGTTCGTTATTAGATCACGGGACGCTCGGCGATTTGGATCGTGAAGAAGTACGACTAGACAAACTGCGTTTCTTAATGCTTCCCGCATAGCGATCTACTAGGGTACGTAGATCCACTCTCCCTTTCGTAGATGCTCATCACCATGGATAGTTTTTTTTAGCTAAATAACCCTGAAATTGAAAAGCACTTCAAATGAACTATGAAAAGTTTGAAAGTTGGCATGGTATCATCATTTCACCCACATAGCATGTGCTAAAAAGTTGAGAGGGTTATGGCAAAAACTGGATGCATTTCGTGTACAAAATGGACAATCTCTTTCGAAGTATCATGATTTCAGACAAAAACTCATTTGTTACAAAGGGATTTCATTTTCTTGAACTTTTTTGAACTCCATACTTTGTGTGTCTTCAAAATGCACCATTCAAAGCCACATCATCAATTTTCAGCCCTTCCTGACTTCATTTGGTATTTTTCATGCATTTACTGATTTTTTTTGAGCTAAATAACGCTGAAATTGAAAAGCACTTCAAATGAACTCTGAAAAGGTTGAAAGTTGGCATGGTATAATCATTTCACCCACATAGCATGTGCTAAAAAGTTGAGAGGGTTACGACAAAAACTTCATGCACTTCGTGTACAAAATGGACAATGTCCTTCGAAGTATCATGCTTTCGTACGAAAACTCATCTGTTACAAAATGATTTCATTTTCTTGAACTTTTTGGAACTCCATAATTTTGTGTGTTCAAAATGCACCATTCAAAGCCAGATCATCAATTTTCAACCCATTCTGACTACATTTGGTATTTTTCATGCACTTACTTATTTTTTTCAGCTAAATAACCCTGAAATTGAAAAGCACTTCAAATGAACTCTGAAAAGGTTGAAGTTGGCATGGTATCATCATTTAACAAACATAGCATGTGGTTAAAAGTTGATAGGGTTACGGCAAAAACTGGATGCTTTTCATGTACAAAATAGACAATCTCTTTCGAAGTATGACGGTTTCGCACGAAAACTCATCTGTTGCATAGGGATTTAATTTTCTTGAACTTTTTGGAACTCTATACTTTTTGTGTGTGCAAAATGCACCATTGAAAGCCACATCATCCATTTTCAACCCCTTCTGACTAAATTTGGTATTTTTCCTGCACTTATAGATTTTTTTGAGCTAAATAACCCTGAAATTGAAAAGCACTTCAAATGAACCCTGAAAAGGTTGAAAGTTGTCGTGGTATCATCATTTCACCCACATAGCATGTGCTAAAAAGTTGGGAGGGTTATGGCAAAAACTGGATGCATTTCGTGTACAAAATGGACAATCTCTTTCGAAGTATCACGGTTTCGGACGAAAAATCATCTGTTACAAAATGATTTCATTTTCTTGAACTTTTTTGAACTCGATAATTTTGTGTGTTCAAAATGCACCATTAAAAGCCACATCATCGATTTTCAAGCCATTCTGACTACATTTGGTATTTTTCATGCACTTGCTTATTTTTTTGAGCTAAATAACCCTGAAATTGAAAAGCACTTCAAATGAACTCTGAAAAGGTTGAAGTTGGCATGGTATCATCATTTGACCCACATAGCATGTGCTTAAAAGTTGATAGGGTTACGGCAAAAACTAGATGCACTTCGTGTACAAAATGGACAATCTCTTTCGAAGTATCACTGTTTCGGACAAAAACTCATTTGTTACAAATGGATTTCATTTTCTTTAACTTTTTGGAACTCCATACTTTTTGTGTGTTCAAAATGCGCCATTCAAAGCCACATCATAAATTTTCAACTCTTTCTGACTTCATTTGGTATTTTTCATGCACTTACTGAGTTTTTTTGAGCTAAATAACCCTTAAATTGAAAAGCACTTCAAATGAACCCTGAAAAGGTTGAAAGTTGGCATGATATCATCATTTCACCCACATAGCATGTGCTAAAAAGTTGAGTGGGTTATGGCAAAAACTAGATGCATTTCGTGTACAAAATGGACAATCTCTTTCGAAGTGACACGGTTTCGGACGAAAACTCATTTGTTACAAAGGGATTTAATTTTTTTCAACTTTTTGGAACTTCATACTTTTCGTGTGTTGAAAATGCACCATTCAAAGCCACATAATCAATTTTCAACCATTTCTGACTTCATTTGGTATTTTTCATGCACTTACTCATTTTTTTGGGCTAAATAACCTTGAAATTGAAAATCACTTCAAATGAACTTTGAAAAGGTTTAAAGTTTGCACGGTATCATCATTTCACCCACATAGCTTTTGCAAAATAGTTGAGAGGGTTATGGCAAAAACTGGATGCATTTCGTGTACAAAATGGACAATCCCTTTCGAAGTATCACGGTTTCGGACGAAATTCATTTGTTACAAAGGGATTTCATTTTCTTGAACTTTTTGAAACTCCATACTTTTTGTATGTTCAAAATGCACCATTCAAAGCCACATCATCAATTTTCAACCCTTTCTGACTTCATTTGATATTTTTCATGCACTTACTAATTTTTTTGGGCTAAATAACCCTGAAATTGAAAAGCACTTCAAATGAACTCTGAAAAAGTTGAGAGTTGGCATGGTATCATCATTTGACCCACATAGCATGTGCTAAAAGGTTGAGAGGGTTACGGCAACAACTGAATGCATTTCGTGTAAAAATTGACAAGCTCTTTCGAAGTATCACGGTTTGGGACGAAAACTCATTTGTTACAAAGGGATTTAATTTTCTTGAACTTTTTGGAACTCCATACTTTTTGTGTGTTCAAAATGCACCATTCAAAGCCACATCATCAATTTTCAACCCTTTCTGACTTCATTTGGTATTTTTCATGCATTTACTAAATTTTTTAGCTAAATAACCCTGAAATTGAAAAGCACTTCAAATGAACCCTGAAAAGGTTGAAAGTTGCCATGGCATCATCATTTCACCCACATAGCATGTGCTAAAAAGTTGAGTGGGTTATAGCAAAAACTGGATGCATTTCGTGTACAAAATGGACAATCTCTTTCGAAGTATCACGGTTTCGGACGAAAACTCATTTCTTACAAAGGGATTTAATTTTTTTCAACTTTTTGGAACTTCATACTTTTCGTATGTTTAAAATGCACCATTCAAAGCCACATAATCAATTTTCAACCATTTCTGACTTCATTTGGTATTTTTCATGCACTTAGTCATTTTTTTGAGCTAAATAACCCTGAAATTGAAAATCACTTCAAATGAACTCTGAAAAGGTTGAAAGTTTGCATGGTATCATCATTTCACCAACATAGCTTGTGCTAAAGAGTTGAGAGGGTTATGGCAAAAACTGGATGCATTTCGTGTACAAAATGGACAATCTCTTTCGAAGTATCACGGTTTCAGACGAAATTCATTTGTTACAAAGGGATTTCATTTTCTTGAACTTTTAGGAACTCCATACTTTTTTTATGTTCAAAATGCACCATTCAAAGCCACATCATCAATTTTCAACCCTTTCTGACTACATTTGGTATTTTTCATGCACTTACTGATTTTTTGAGCTAAATAACCCTGAAATTGAAAAGCACTTCAAATGAACACTGAAAAGGTTGAAAGTTGGCATGGTATCCTCATTTCAACCACATAGCATGTGCTAAAAAGTTGATAGGGTTACGGCAAAAACTGGATGCACTTCATGCAGAAAATGGACAATCTCTTTCGAAGTATCACGGTTTCGGACGAAAACTCATGTGTTAGAAAGGGACTTAAGTTTTTTTCAACTTTTTGGAACTCCATACTTTTCGTGTGTTTAGAACAAACCATTCAAAGGCACATAATCAATTTTCAACCATTTCTGACTTCATTTGGTATTTTTCATGCATTTACTCATTTTTTTGAGCTAAATAACCCTGAAATTGAAAATCACTTCAAATGAACTCTAAAAAGGTTCAAAGTTGGCATGGTATCATTATTTCACCCACATAGCTTGTGCTAAATAGTTGAGAGGGTTATGGCAAAAACTGGATGCATTTCGTGTACAAAGTGGACAATCTCTTTCGAAGTATCACGGTTTCGGACGAAATTCATTTGTTACAAAGGGATTTCATTTTCTTGAACTTTTTGGAACTCCATACTTTTTGTGTGTTCAAAATGCACCATTCAAAGCCACATGATCAATTTTCAACCCTTTCTGACTTCATTTGGTATTTTTCATGCACTTACTAATTTTTTTGGGCTAAATAACCCTGAAATTGAAAAGCACTTCAAATGAACTCTTAAAAAGTTGAGAGTTGGCATGGTATCATCATTTGACCCACATAGCATGTGCTAAAAGGTTGAGAGGGTTACGGCAACAACTGAATGCATTTCGTGTACAAAATGGACAATCTCTTTCGAAGTATCACGGTTTGGGACGAAAACTCATTTGTTACAAAGGGATTTCATTTTCTTGAACTTTTTGGAACTCCATACTTTTTGTGTGTTCAAAATGCACCATTCAAAGCCACATCATCAATTTTCAACCCTTTCTGACTTCATTTGGTATTTTTCATGCATTTACTAATTTTTTTAGCTAAATAACCCTGAAATTGAAAAGCACTTCAAATGAACCCTGAAAAGGTTGAAAGTTCCCATGGCATCATCATTTCACCCACATAGCATGTGCTAAAAAGTTGAGTGGGTTATAGCAAAAACTGGTTGCATTTCGTGTACAAAATGGACAATCTCTTTCGAAGTATCACGGTTTCAAACGGAAACTCATTTCTTACAAAGGGATTTAATTTTTTTCAACTTTTTGGAACTTCATACTTTTCGTGTGTTTAAAACGCACCATTCAAAGCCACATAATCAATTTTCAACCATTTCTGACTTCATTTGGTATTTTTCATGCACTTACTCATTTTTTTGAGCTAAATAATCCTGAAATTGAAAATCACTTCAAATGAACTCTGAAAAGGTTGAAAGTTTGCATGGTATCATGATTTCACCCACATAGCTTGTGCTAAAGAGTTGAGAGGGTTATGGCAAAAACTGGATGCATTTCGTGTACAAAATGGACAATCTCTTTCGAAGTATCATGGTTTCGGACGAAAACTCATGTGTTACAAAGGGATTTCAGTTTTTTTCAACTTTTTGGAACTCCATACTTTTCGTGTGTTCCAAATGCACCATTCAAAGGCGCATAATCAATTTTCAACCATTTGTGACTTCATTTGGTATTTTTCATGCACTTACTCATTTTGTTTGAGCTAAATAACCCTGAAATTGAAAATCACTTCAAATGAACTCTGAAAAGGTTGAAAGTTGGCATGGTATCATTATTTCACTCACATAGCTTGTGTTAAATAGTTGAGAGGGTTATGGCAAAAACTGGATGCATTTCGTGTACAAAATGGACAATCTCTTTCGAAGTATCACTGTTTCGGACAAAAACTCATTTGTTACAAAGGGATTTCATTTTTTTCAACTTTTTGGAACTCCATACTTTTCGTGTGTTCCAAATGCACCATTCAAAGGCGCATAATCAATTTTCAACCATTTGTGACTTCATTTGGTATTTTTCATGCACTTACTCATTTTGTTTGAGCTAAATAACCCTGAAATTGAAAATCACTTCAAATGAACTCTGAAAAGGTTGAAAGTTGGCATGGTATCATTATTTCACTCACATAGCTTGTGCTAAATAGTTGAGAGGGTTATGGCAAAAACTGGATGCATTTCGTGTACAAAATGGACAATCTCTTTCGAAGTATCACTGTTTCGGACAAAAACTCATTTGTTACAAAGGGATTTCATTTTTTTGAACTTTTTGGAACTCCATACTTTTTGTGTGTTCAAAATGCACCATTCAAAGCCACATCATAAATTTTCAACTCTTTCTGACTTCATTTGTTTTTTTTCATGCACTTATTCATTTTGTTTGAGCTAAATAACCCTGAAATTGAAAATCACTTCTAATGAACTCTGAAAAGGTAGAAAGTTCGCATGGTATTATAATTTCACCCACATAGCATGTGCTAAAAAGTTGAGTGGGTTATGGCAAAAACTAGATTCATTTCGTGTACAGAATGGACAATCTCTTTCGAACTATCACGGTTTCGGACGAAAACTCATTTGTTACAAAGGGATTTGATTTTTTTCAACTTTTTGGAACTCCATACTTTTCATGTGTTCAAAATGCACCATTCAAATCCACATAATAAATTTTCAACCATTTCTGACTTCATTTGGTATTTTTCATGCATTTACTAATTTTTTTTTAGATAAATAACCCTCAAATTGAAAATCACTTCAAATGAACTCTGAAAAGGTTGAAAGTTGGCATGGTATCATGATTTCACCCACATAGCATGTGCTAAAAATATTAGAGGGTTACGGCAAAAACTGGATGCACTTCGTGTAGAAAATGGACAATCTCTTTTTAAGTATCCCGGTTTCGGACGAAAACTCATCCGTTACAAATGGATTTCATTTTCTTGAACTTTTTGTAACTCCATACTTTTTTTGTGTTCAAAATGCACAATTCAAAGCCACATCATCCATTTTCAACCCTTTCTGACTACATTTGTTATTTTTCATGCACTTATTGATTGTTTTGAGGTAAATAACCCTGAAATTGAAAAGCACTTCAAATGAACTCTGAAATGGTTGAAAGTTGGCATGGTATCATCATTTCACCCACATAGCATGTGCAAAAAAGTTGAGAGGGCTATGGCAAAAATTTGATGCATTTCGTGTACAAAATGGATAATCTCTTTCTGAGTATCACGGTTTCGGACGAAAACTCATTTGTTACACACGGATTTAATTTTCTTGAACTTTTTGGAACTCCATACTTTTCATGTGTTCAAAATGCACCATTCAAAGCCACATCATCAATTTTCAACCCTTTCTGACTACATTTGGTATTTTTCATGCACTTACTGATTTTTTGAGCTAAATAACCCTGAAATTGAAAAGCACTTCAAATGAACACTGAAAAGGTTGAAAGTTGGCATGGTATCCTCATTTCAACCACATAGCATGTGCTAAAAAGTTGATAGGGTTACGGCAAAAACTGGATGCACTTCATGAACAAAATGGACAATCTCTTTCGAAGTATCACGGTTCCGAATGAAAACTCATGTGTTACAAAGGGATTTCATTTTTTTGTACTTTTTGGAACTCCATACTTTTTGTGTGTTCAAAATGCACCATTGAAAGCCACATCATCAATTTTCATCCCTTTCTGACTTCATTTGGTATTTTTCATGCACTTAATGATTTTTTTGAGCTAAATAACCCTGAAATTGAAAAGCACTTCAAATGAACTCTAAAAAGGTTGAAAGTTGTCATGGTATCATCATTTCACCCACATAGCATGTGCTAAAAAGTTGGGAGGGTTATGGCAAAAACTGGATGCATTTCGTGTAAAAAATGGACAATCTCTTTCGAAGTATCACGGTTTCGAACGAAAACTCATCTGTTACAAAATGATTTCATTTTGTTGAACTTTTTTGAACTCGATAATTTTGTGTGTTCAAAATGCACCATTAAAAGCCACATCATAGATTTTCAACCCATTCTGACTACATTTGGTATTTTTCATGCACTTACTTATTTTTTTGAGGTAAATAACCCTGAAATTGAAAAGCACTTCAAATGAACTTTGAAAAGGTTTAAAGTTTGCATGGTATCATCATTTCACCCACATAGCTTGTGCAAAATAGTTGAGAGGGTTATGGCAAAAACTGGATGCATTTCGTGTACAAAATGGACAATCTCTTTCGAAATATCACGGTTTCGAACGAAATTCATTTGTTACAAAGGGATTTCATTTTCTTGAACTATTTGAAACTCCATACTTTTTGTGTGTTCAAAATGCACCATTCAAAGCCACATCATCAATTTTCAACCCTTTCTGACTACATTTGGTATTTTTCATGCACTTACTGACTTTTTTGAGCTAAATAACCCTGAAATTGAAAAGCCCTTCAAATGAACTCTGAAAAGGTTGAAAGTTGGCATGGTATCGTCATTTCACCCACATAGCTTATGCTAAAGAGTTGAGAGGGTTATGGCAAAAACTGGATGCACTTCATGTAGAAAATGGACAATCTCTTTCGAAGTATCACGGTTTCGGACGAAAACTCATGTGTTACAAAGGGATTTCAGTTTTTTTCAACTTTTTGGAACTCCATACTTTTCGTGTGTTTAAAACGCACCATTCAAAGGCACATAATCAATTTTCAACCATTTCTCACTTCATTTGGTATTTTTCATGCACTTACTCATTTTGTTTGAGCTAAATAACCCTGAAATTGAAAATAACTTCAAATGAACTCTGAAAAGGTTGAAAGTTGGCATGGTATCATTATTTCACTCACATAGCTTGTGCTAAATAGTTGAGAGGGTTATGGCAAAAACTAGATGCATTTCGTGTACAAAATGGACAATCTCTTTCGAAGTATCACTGTTTCGGACAAAAACTCATTTGTTACGAAGGGATTTCATTTTTTTGAACTTTTTGGAACTCCATACTTTTTGTGTGTTCAAAATGCACCATTCAAAGCCACATCATAAATTTTCAACTCTTTCTGACTTCATTTGGTTTTTTTCATGCACTTATTGATTTTGTTTGAGCTAAATAACCCTGAAATTGAAAAGCACTTCTAATGAACTCTGAAAAGGTAGAAAGTTCGCATGGTATTATAATTTCACCCACATAGCATGTGCTAAAAAGTTGAGTGGGTTATGGCAAAAACTAGATGCATTTCGTGTACAAAATGGACAATCTCTTTCGAACTATCACGGTTTCGGACGAAAACTCATTTGTTACAAAGGGATTTAATTTTTTTCAACTTTTTCGAACTCCATACTTTTCATGTGTTGAAAATGCACCATTCAAAGCCACATAATCAATTTTCAACCATTTCTGACTTCATTTGGTATTTTTCATGCATTTACTGATTTTTTTTGAGCTAAATAACCATGAAATTGAAAATCACTTCAAATGAACTCTGAAAAGGTTGATAGTTGGCATGCTCTCATGATTTCACGCACATAGCATGTGCTAAAAATATTAGAGGGTTACGGCAAAAACTGGATGCACTTCGTGTAGAAAATGGACAATCTCTTTTTAAGTATCCCAGTTTCGGACGAAAACTCATCCGTTACAAATGAATTTCATTTTCTTGAACTTTTTGTAACTCCATACTTTTTTTGTGTTCAAAATGCACCATTCAAAGCCACATCATCCATTTTCAACCCTTTCTGACTACATTTGTTATTTTTCATGCACTTATTGATTGTTTTGAGGTAAATAACCCTGAAATTGAAAAGCACTTCAAATGAACTCTGAAATGGTTGAAAGTTGGCATGGTATCATCATTTCACCCACATAGCATGTGCGAAAAAGTTGAGAGGGTTATGGCAAAAATTGGATGCATTTCGTGTACAAAATGGACAATCTCTTTCGGAGTATCACGGTTTCGGACGAAAACTCATTTGTTACACACGAATTTCATTTTCTTGAACTTTTTGGAACTCCATACTTTTGTGTGTTCAAAATGCACCATTAAAAGCCACATCATCAATTTTCAACCCATTCTGACTACATTTGGTATTTTTCATGCACTTACTTATTTTTTTGAGCTAAATAACCCTGAAATTGAAAAGCACTTCAAATGAACCCTGAAAAGGTTGAAGTTGGCATGGTATCATCATTTGACCCACATAGCATGTGCTACAAAGTTGATAGGGTTACGACAAATCTAGATGCATTTCATGTACAAAATGGACAATCTCTTCCGAAGTATCACAGTTTCGGACGAAAACTCATTTGTTACAAAGGGATTTAATTTTTTTCAACTTTTTGGAACTTCATACTTTTCGTGTGTTTAAAATGCACCATTCAAAGCCACATAATCAATTTTCAACCATTTCTGACTTCATTTGGTATTTTTCATGCACTTACTCATTTTTTTCGGGCTAAATAACCCTGAAATTGAAAATCACTTCAAATGAACTTTGAAAAGGTTTAAAGTTTGCATGGTATCATCATTTCACCCACATAGCTTGTGCAAAATAGTTGAGAGGGTTATGGCAAAAACTGGATGCATTTCGTGTACAAAATGGACAATCTCTTTCGAAGTATCACGGTTTCGGACGAAATTCATTTGTTACAAAGGGATTTCATTTTCTTGAACTATTTGAAACTCCAAACTTTTTGTGTGTTCAAAATGCACCATTCAAAGCCACATCATCAATTTTCAACCCTTTCTGACTACATTTGGTATTTTTCATGCACTTACTGACTTTTTTGAGCTAAATAACCCTGAAATTGAAAAGCACTTCAAATGAACTCTGAAAAGGTTGAAAGTTGGCATGGTATCATCATTTCACCCACATAGCTTCTGCTAAAGAGTTGAGAGGGTTATGGCAAAAACTGGATGCACTTCATGTAGAAAATGGACAATCTCTTTCGAAGTATCACGGTTTCGGACGAAAACTCATGTGTTACAAAGGGATTTCAGTTTTTTTCAACTTTTTGGAACTCCATACTTTTCGTGTGTTTAAAACGCACCATTCAAAGGCACATAATCAATTTTCAACCATTTCTCACTTCATTTGGTATTTTTCATGCACTTACTCATTTTGTTCGAGCTAAATAACCCTGAAATTGAAAATAACTTCAAATGAACTCTGAGAAGGTTGAAAGTTGTCATGGTATCATTATTTCACTCACATAGCTTGTGCTAAATAGTTGAGAGGGTTATGGCAAAAACTGGATGCATTTCGTGTACAACATGGACAATCTCTTTCGAAGTATCACTGTTGCGGACAAAAACTCATTTGTTACGAAGGGATTTCATTTTTTTGAACTTTTTGGAACTCCATACTTTTTGTGTGTTCAAAATGCACCATTCAAAGCCACATCATAAATTTTCAACTCTTTCTGACTTCATTTGGTTTTTTTCATGCACTTATTGATTTTGTTTGAGATAAATAACCCTGAAATTGAAAAGCACTTCTAATGAACTCTGAAAAGGTAGAAAGTTCGCATGGTATTATAATTTCACCCACATAGCATGTGCTAAAAAGTTGAGTGGGTTATGGCAAAAACTAGATGCATTTCGTGTACAAAATGGACAATCTCTTTCGAACTATCACGGTTCCGGACAAAAACTCATTTGTTACAAAGGGATTTGATTTTTTTCAACTTTTTCGTACTCCATACTTTTCATGTGTCGAAAATGCACCATTCAAAGCCACATAATCAATTTTCAACCATTTCTGACTTCATTTGGTATTTTTCATGCATTTACTGATTTTTTTTGAGCTAAATAACCCTGAAATTGAAAATCACTTCAAATGAACTCTGAAAAGGTTGATAGTTGGCATGGTCTCATGATTTCACCCACATAGCATGTGCTAAAAATATTAGAGGGTTACGGCAAAAACTGGATGCACTTCGTGTAGAAAATGGACAATCTCTTTTTAAGTATCCCAGTTTCGGACGAAAACTCATCCGTTACAAATGGATTTCATTTTCTTGAACTTTTTGTAACTCCATACTTTTTTTGTGTTCAAAATGCACCATTCAAAGCCACATCATCCATTTTCAACCCTTTCTGACTACATTTGTTATTTTTCATGCACTTATTGATTGTTTTGAGGTAAATAACCCTGAAATTGAAAAGCACTTCAAATGAACTCTGAAATGGTTGAAAGTTGGCATGGTATCATCATTTCACCCACATAGCATGTGCGAAAAAGTTGAGAGGGTTATGGCAAAAATTGGATGCATTTCGTGTACAAAATGGACAATCTCTTTCGGAGTATCACGGTTTCAGACGAAAACTCATTTGTTACACACGAATTTCATTTTCTTGAACTTTTTGGAACTCCATACTTTTGTGTGTTCAAAATGCACCATTAAAAGCCACATCATCAATTTTCAACCCATTCTGACTACATTTGGTATTTTTCATGCACTTACTTATTTTTTTGAGCTAAATAACCCTGAAATTGAAAAGCACTTCAAATGAACCCTGAAAAGGTTGAAGTTGGCATGGTATCATCATTTGACCCACATAGCATGTGCTACAAAGTTGATAGGGTTACGGCAAATCTAGATGCATTTCGTGTACAAAATGGACAATCTCTTCCGAAGTATCACAGTTTCGGACGAAAATTCATTTGTTACAAAGGGATTTAATTTTTTTCAACTTTTTGGAACTTCATACTTTTCGTGTGTTTAAAATGCACCATTCAAAGCCACATAATCAATTTTCAACCATTTCTGACTTCATTTGGTATTTTTCATGCACTTACTCATTTTTTTTGGGCTAAATAACCCTGAAATTGAAAATCACTTCAAATGAACTTTGAAAAGGTTTAAAGTTTGCATGGTATCATCATTTCACCCACATAGCTTGTGCAAAATAGTTGAGAGGGTTATGGCAAAAACTGGATGCATTTCGTGTACAAAATGGACAATCTCTTTCGAAGTATCACGGTTTCGGACGAAATTCATTTGTTACAAAGGGATTTCATTTTCTTGAACTATTTGAAACTCCAAACTTTTTGTGTGTTCAAAATGCACCATTCAAAGCCACATCATCAATTTTCAACCCTTTCTGACTACATTTGGTATTTTTCATGCACTTACTGACTTTTTTGAGCTAAATAACCCTGAAATTGAAAAGCACTTCAAATGAACTCTGAAAAGGTTGAAAGTTGGCATGGTATCATCATTTCACCCACATAGCTTCTGCTAAAGAGTTGAGAGGGTTATGGCAAAAACTGGATGCACTTCATGTAGAAAATGGACAATCTCTTTCAAAGTATCACGGTTTCGGACAAAAACTCATGTGTTACAAAGGGATTTCAGTTTTTTTCAACTTTTTGGAACTCCATACTTTTCGTGTGTTTAAAACGCACCATTCAAAGGCACATAATCAATTTTCAACCATTTCTCACTTCATTTGGTATTTTTCATGCACTTACTCATTTTGTTTGAGCTAAATAACCCTGAAATTGAAAATAACTTCAAATGAACTCTGAAAAGGTTGAAAGTTGTCATGGTATCATTATTTCACTCACATAGCTTGTGCTAAATAGTTGAGAGGTTTATGGCAAAAACTGGATGCATTTCGTGTACAACATGGACAATCTCTTTCGAAGTATCACTGTTTCGGACAAAAACTCATTTGTTACGAAGGGATTTCATTTTTTTGAACTTTTTGGAACTCCATACTTTTTGTGTGTTCAAAATGCACCATTCAAAGCCACATCATAAATTTTCAACTCTTTCTGACTTCATTTGGTTTTTTTCATGCACTTATTGATTTTGTTTGAGCTACATAACCCTGAAATTGAAAAGCACTTCTAATGAACTCTGAAAAGGTAGAAAGTTCGCATGGTATTATAATTTCACCCACATAGCATGTGCTAAAAAGTTGAGTGGGTTATGGCAAAAACTAGATGCATTTCGTGTACAAAATGGACAATCTCTTTCGAACTATCACGGTTTCGGACGAAAACTCATTTGTTACAAAGGGATTTGATTTTTTTCAACTTTTTCGAACTCCATACTTTTCATGTGTCGAAAATGCACCATTCAAAGCCACATAATCAATTTTCAACCATTTCTGACTTCATTTGGTATTTTTCATGCATTTACTGATTTTTTTTGAGCTAAATAACCATGAAATTGAAAATCACTTCAAATGAACTCTGAAAAGGTTGATAGTTGGCATGGTCTCATGATTTCACCCACATAGCATGTGCTAAAAATATTAGAGGGTTACGGCAAAAACTGGATGCACTTCGTGTAGAAAATGGACAATCTCTTTTTAAGTATCCCAGTTTCGGACGAAAACTCATCCGTTACAAATGGATTTCATTTTCTTGAACTTTTTGTAACTCCATACTTTTTTTGTGTTCAAAATGCACCATTCAAAGCCACATCATCCATTTTCAACCCTTTCTGACTACATTTGTTATTTTTCATGCACTTATTGATTGTTTTGAGGTAAATAACCCTGAAATTGAAAAGCACTTCAAATGAACTCTGAAATGGTTGAAAGTTGGCATGGTATCATCATTTCACCCACATAGCATGTGCGAAAAAGTTGAGAGGGTTATGGCAAAAACTGGATGCATTTCGTGTACAAAATGGACAATCTCTTTCGGAGTATCACGGTTTCGGACGAAAACTCATTTGTTACACACGAATTTCATTTTCTTGAACTTTTTGGAACTCCATACTTTTGTGTGTTCAAAATGCACCATTAAAAGCCACATCATCAATTTTCAACCCATTCTGACTACATTTGGTATTTTTCATGCACTTACTTATTTTTTTGAGCTAAATAACCCTGAAATTGAAAAGCACTTCAAATGAACCCCGAAAAGGTTGAAGTTGGCATGGTATCATCATTTGACCCACATAGATTGTGCTACAAAGTTGATAGGGTTACGGCAAATCTAGATGGATTTCGTGTACAAAATGGACAATCTCTTCCGAAGTATCACAGTTTCGGACGAAAACTCATTTGTTACAAAGGGATTTAATTTTTTTTAACTTTTTGGAACTTCATACTTTTCGTGTGTTTAAAATGCACCATTCAAAGCCACATAATCAATTTTCAACCATTTCTGACTTCATTTGGTATTTTTCATGCACTTACTCATTTTTTTTGGGCTAAATAACCCTGAAATTGAAAATCACTTCAAATGAACTTTGAAAAGGTTTAAAGTTTGCATGGTATCATCATTTCACCCACATAGCTTGTGCAAAATAGTTGAGAGGGTTATGGCAAAAACTGGATGCATTTCGTGTACAAAATGGACAATCTCTTTCGAAGTATCACGGTTTCGGACGAAATTCATTTGTTACAAAGGGATTTCATTTTCTTGAACAATTTGAAACTCCAAACTTTTTGTGTGTTCAAAATGCACCATTCAAAGCCACATCATCAATTTTCAACCCTTTCTGACTACATTTGGTATTTTTCATGCACTTACTGACTTTTTTGAGCTAAATAACCCTGAAATTGAAAAGCACTTCAAATGAACTCTGAAAAGGTTGAAAGTTGGCATGGTATCATCATTTCACCCACATAGCTTCTGCTAAAGAGTTGAGAGGGTTATGGCAAAAACTGGATGCACTTCATGTAGAAAATGGACAATCTCTTTCGAAGTATCACGGTTTCGGACAAAAACTCATGTGTTACAAAGGGATTTCAGTTTTTTTCAACTTTTTGGAACTCCATATTTTTCGTGTGTTTAAAACGCACCATTCAAAGGCACATAATCAATTTTCAACCATTTCTCACTTCATTTGGTATTTTTCATGCACTTACTCATTTTGTTTGAGCTAAATAACCCTGAAATTGAAAATAACTTCAAATGAACTCTGAAAAGGTTGAAAGTTGTCATGGTATCATTATTTCACTCACATAGCTTGTGCTAAATAGTTGAGAGGGTTATGGCAAAAACTGGATGCATTTCGTGTACAACATGGACAATCTCTTTCGAAGTATCACTGTTTCGGACAAAAACTCATTTGTTACGAAGGGATTTCATTTTTTTGAACTTTTTGGAACTCCATACTTTTTGTGTGTTCAAAATGCACCATTCAAAGCCACATCATAAATTTTCAACTCTTTCTGACTTCATTTGGTTTTTTTCATGCACTTATTGATTTTGTTTGAGCTAAATAACCCTGAAATTGAAAAGCACTTCTAATGAACTCTGAAAAGGTAGAAAGTTCGCATGGTATTATAATTTCACCCACATAGCATGTGCTAAAAAGTTGAGTGGGTTATGGCAAAAACTAGATGCATTTCGTGTACAAAATGGACAATCTCTTTCGAACTATCACGGTTTCAAACGAAAACTCATTTGTTACAAAGGGATTTCATTTTCTTGAACTTTTTGGAACTCCATACTTTTTGTGTGTTCAAAATGCACCATTCAAAGCCACATCATCGATTTTCAACCCTTTCTGACAACATTTGTTATTTTTCATACACTTACTGATTGTTTTGAGGTAAATAACCCTGAAATTGAAAAGCACTTCAAATGAACTCTGAAAAGGTTGAAAGTTGGCGTGGTATCATCATTTCACCCACATAGCATGTGCTAGAAAGTTGAGAGGGTTATGGCAAAAACTAGATGCATTTCGTGTACAAAATGGACAATCTCTTATGGAGTATCATAGTTTCGGACGAAATTTCATTTGTTACAAAGGAATTTCATTTTTTCGAAATTTTTGGAACTCCATACTTTTTGTGTGTTAAAAAATCCACCATTGAAATCCACATTATCAATTTTCAATGCTTTCTGAATTCATTTGGTATTCTTCATGCACTTACTGATTTTTTTGAGCTAAATAACCCTAAAATTGAAAAGCACTTCAAATGAACTCCGAAAAGGTTGAAAGTTGGCGTGGTCTCATCATTTCATCCACATAGCATGTGCTAAAAAGTTGAGCGGGTTATGGCAAAAACTAGATGCATTTCGTGTACAAAATGGACAATCTCTTTCGAAGTATCACGGTTTCAAACGAAAACTCATTTGTTACAAAGGGATTTCATTTTCTTGAACTTTTTGGAACTCCATACTTTTTGTGTGTTCAAAATGCACCATTCAAAGCCACATCATCAATTTTCAACCCTTTCTGACAACATTTGGTATTTTTCATACACTTACTGATTGTTTTGAGGTAAATAACCCTGAAATTGAAAGGCACTTCAAATGGACTCTGAAAAGGTTGAAAGTTGGCATGGTATCATCATTTGACCCACATAGCATCTGCTACAAAGTTGATAGGGTTACGGCAAATCTAGATGCATTTCGTGTACAAAATGGACAATCTCTTTCGAAGTATCACGGTTTCGGACGAAATTCATTTGTTACAAAGGGATTTCATTTTCTTGAACTATTTGAAACTCCAAACTTTTTGTGTGTTCAAAATGCACCATTCAAAGCCACATCATCAATTTTCAACCCTTTCTGACTACATTTGGTATTTTTCATGCACTTACTGACTTTTTTGAGCTAAATAACCCTGAAATTGAAAAGCACTTCAAATGAACTCTGAAAAGGTTGAAAGTTGGCATGGTATCATCATTTCACCCACATAGCTTCTGCTAAAGAGTTGAGAGGGTTATGGCAAAAACTGGATGCACTTCATGTAGAAAATGGACAATCTCTTTCGAAGTATCACGGTTTCGGACGAAAACTCATGTGTTACAAAGGGATTTCAGTTTTTTTCAACTTTTTGGAACTCCATACTTTTCGTGTGTTTAAAACGCACCATTCAAAGGCACATAATCAATTTTCAACCATTTCTCACTTCATTTGGTATTTTTCATGCACTTACTCATTTTGTTTGAGCTAAATAACCCTGAAATTGAAAATAACTTTAAATGAACTCTGAAAAGGTTGAAAGTTGGCATGGTATCATTATTTCACTCACATAGCTTGTGCTAAATAGTTGAGAGGGTTATGGCAAAAACTGGATGCATTTCGTGTACAACATGGACAATCTCTTTCGAAGTATCACTGTTTCGGACAAAAACTCATTTGTTACGAAGGGATTTCATTTTTTTGAACTTTTTGGAACTCCATACTTTTTGTGTGTTCAAAATGCACCATTCAAAGCCACATCATAAATTTTCAACTCTTTCTGACTTCATTTGGTTTTTTTCATGCACTTATTGATTTTGTTTGAGCTAAATAACCCTGAAATTGAAAAGCACTTCTAATGAACTCTGAAAAGGTAGAAAGTTCGCATGGTATTATAATTTCACCCACATAGCATGTGCTAAAAAGTTGAGTGGGTTATGGCAAAAACTAGATGCATTTCGTGTACAAAATGGACAATCTCTTTCGAACTATCACGGTTTCGGACGAAAACTCATTTGTTACAAAGGGATTTGATTTTTTTCTACTTTTTCGAAATCCATACTTTTCATGTGTTGAAAATGCACCATTCAAAGCCACATAATCAATTTTCAACCATTTCTGACTTCATTTGGTATTTTTCATGCATTTACTGATTTTTTTTTGAGCTAAATAACCCTGAAATTGAAAATCACTTCAAATGAACTCTCAAAAGGTTGATAGTTGGCATGGTCTCATGATTTCACCCACATAGCATGTGCTAAAAATAGTAGAGGGTTACGGCAAAAACTGGATGCACTTCGTGTAGAAAATGGACAATCTCTTTTTAAGTATCCCAGTTTCGGACGAAAACTCATCCGTTACAAATGGATTTCATTTTCTTGAACTTTTTGTAACTCCATACTTTTTTTGTGTTCAAAGTGCACCATTCAAAGCCACATCATCCATTTTCAACCCTTTCTGACTACATTTGTTATTTTTCATGCACTTATTGATTGTTTTGAGGTAAATAACCCTGAAATTGAAAAGCACTTCAAATGAACTCTGAAATGGTTGAAAGTTGGCATGGTATCATCATTTCACCCACATAGCATGTGAGAAAAAGTTGAGAGGGTTATGGCAAAAATTGGATGCATTTCGTGTACAAAATGGACAATCTCTTTCGGAGTATCACGGTTTCGGACGAAAACTCATTTGTTACACACGAATTTAATTTTCTTGAACTTTTTGGAACTCCATACTTTTGTGTGTTCAAAATGCACCATTCAAAGCCACATCATCAATTTGCAACCCTTTCTGACTTCATTTGGTATTTTTATGCATTTACTGATTTTTTTAAGCTAAATAACCCTGAAATTGAAAAGCACTTCAAATGAACTCTGAAAAGGTTGAAAGTTGGCGTGGTATCATCATTTCACCCACATAGCATGTGCTAGAAAGTTGAGAGGGTTATGGCAAAAACTAGATGCATTTCGTGTACAAAATGGACAATCTCTTATGGAGTATCACAGTTTCGGACGAAATTTCATTTGTTACAAAGGAATTTCATTTTTTCGAAATTTTTGGAACTCCATACTTTTTGTGTGTTAAAAAATCCACCATTGAAATCCACATTATCAATTTTCAATGCTTTCTGACTTCATTTGGTATTGTTCATGCACTTACTGATTTTTTTGAGCTAAATAACCCTAAAATTGAAAAGCACTTCAAATGAACTCCGAAAAGGTTGAAAGTTGGCATGGTATCATCATTTCATCCACATAGCATGTGCTAAAAAGTTGAGCGGGTTATGGCAAAAACTAGAGGCATTTCGTGTACAAAATGGACAATCTCTTTCGGAGTATCACGGTTTCGGACGAAAACTCATTTGTTACAAAGGGATTTCATTTTCTTGAACTTTTTGGAACTCCATACTTTTGGTGTGTTCAAAAAGCACCATTCAAATCCACATCGTCTATTTTCAACCCATTCTAACAACATTTGGCATTTTTCATGCAGTTACTTATTTTTTTGAGCTAAATAATCCTAAAATTGAAAAGCACTTCAAATGATCTCTGAAAAGGTTGAAGTTGGCATGGTATCATCATTTAACCCACATAGCATGTGCTAAAAAGTTGATAGGGTTACGGCAAAAACTAGATGCACTTCGTGTACAAAATTGACAATCTCTTTCGAAGTATCACGGTTTCGCACAAAAACTCATTTGTTACAAAGGGATTTCATTTTTTCAACTTTTTGGAACTCCATACTTTTTGTGTGTTCAAAATGCACTATTAAAAGCCACATCATCAATTTTCAACCCTTTCTGACTACATTTGTTATTTTTCATGTACTTACTGATTGTTTTGAGGTAAATAACCCTGAAATTGAAAAGCACTTCAAATGAACTCTCAAAAGGTTCAAAGTTGGCATGGTATCACCATTTCACCCACATGGCATGTGCTAAAAAGTTTAGAGGGTTATAGCAAAAACTGGATGCATTTCGTGTACAAAATGGACAATCTCTTTTGGAGTATCACGGTTTCGAACGAAAACTCATTTGTTACAACGGGATTTTATTTTCTTGAACTTTTTGGAACTCCATACTTTTTGTGTGTTCAAAATGCACCATTCAAAGCCACATCATCCATTTTCAACCCTTTCTGACTACATTTGTTATTTTTCATGCACTTACTGATTGTTTTGAGATAAATAACCCTGAAATTGAAAAGCACTTCAAATGAACTCTGAAAAGGTTGAAAGTTGGCATGGTATCATCATTTCACCCACATAGCATGTGCTAAAAAGTTTAGAGGGTTATGGCAAAAACTGGAGGCATTTCGTGTACAAAATGGACAATCTCTTTCGGAGTATCACGGTTTCGGACGAAAACTCTTTTGTTACAAAGGGATTTCATTTTCTTGAACTTTTTGGAACTCCATACTTTTGGTGTGTTCAAAAAGCACCATTCAAATCCACATCGTCAATTTTCAACCCATTCTAACAACATTTGGTATTTTTCATGTAGTTACTTATTTTTTTGAGCTAAATAACCCTAAAATTGAAAAGCACTTCAAATGAACTCTGAAAAGGTTGAAGTTGGCATGGTATCATCATTTAACCCACATAGCATGTGCTAAAAAGTTGATAGGGTTATGGCAAAAACAAGATGCATTTCGTGTACAAAATGGACAATCTCTTTCGAAGTATCACGGTTTCGAACGTAAACTCATTTGTTACAAAGGGATTTCATTTTCTTGAACTTTTTGGAACTCCATACTTTTTGTTTGTTCAAAATGCACCATTCAAAGCCACATCATCAATTTTCAACCCATTCCGACTACATTTGGTATTTTTCATGCACTTACTGATATTTTTGAGCTAAATAACCCTGAAATTGAAAAGCAATTCAAATGAACTCTGAAAAGGTTGAAAACCATCTGTTACAAAGGGATTTAATTTTTTTGAACTTTTTGGAACTCCATACTTTCTGTGTGTTCAAAATGCACCATTCAAAGCCACATCATCAATTTTCAACCCTTTCTGACTACATTTGTTATTTTCCATGCACTTACTGATTGTTTTGAGGTAAATAACCCTGAAATTGAAAAGCACTTCACATGAACTCTGAAAAGGTTGAAAGTTGGCATCGTATCATCATTTCACCCACATAGCATGTGCTAAAAAGTTTAGAGGGTTATGGCAAAAACTGGATGCATTTCGTGTACAAAATGGACAATCTCTTGTGGAGTATCCCGGTTTCGGACGAAAACTCATTTGTTACAAAGGGATTTTATTTTCTTGAACTTTTTGGAACTCCATACTTTTTGCGTGTTCAAAATGCACAATTCAAAGCCACCTAATCAATTTTCAACTCTTTCTTACTACATTTGTTATTTTTCATGCACTTACTGATTGTTTTGAGGTAAATAACCCTGAAATTGAAAAGCACTTCAAATGAACTCTGAAAAGGTTGAAAGTTGGCATGGTATCATCATTTCACCCACATAGAATGTGCTAAAAAGTTTAGAGGGTTATGGCAAAAACTGGATGCATTTCGTGTACAAAATGGACAATCTCTTTTGGAGTATCACGGTTTCGGACGAAAACTCATTTGTTACAAAGGGATTTTATTTTCTTGAACTTTTTGGAACTCCATACTTTCTGTGTGTTCAAAAAGCACCATTCAAATCCACATCGTCAATTTTCAACCCATTCTGACAACAGTTGGTATTTTTCATGCAGTTACCTGAAAAGGTTGAAAGTTGGCATGGTATCATCATTTCACCCACATAGGATGTGCTAAAAACTTGAGAGGGTTATGGCAAAAACTGGATGCATTTCGTGTACAAAATGGACAATCTCTTACGGAGTATGACGGTTTCGGACGAAAACTCATTTGTTACAAAGGGATTTCAGTTTTTTGAACTTTTTGGAACTCCATACTTTTTGTGTGTTACAAAATCGACCATTGAAATCCACATAATCAATTTTCAATGCTTTCTGACTTCATGTGGTATTGTTCATGCATTTACTGATTTTTTTGAGCTAAATAACCCAGAAATTGAAAAGCACTTCAAATGAACTCCGAAAAGGTTGAAAGTTGGCATGGTATCATCATTTCATCCACATAGCATGTGCTAAAAAGTTGAGCGGGTTATGGCAAAAACAAGATGCATTTCGTGTACAAAATGGACAATCTTATTCGAAGTATCACGGTTTCGAACGTAAACTCATTTGTTACAAAGGGATTTCATTTTCTTGAACTTTTTGGAACTCCATACTTTTTGTTTGTTCAAAATGCACCATTCAAAGCCACATCATCAATTTTCAACCCATTCCGACTACATTTGGTATTTTTCATGCACTTACTGATATTTTTGAGCTAAATAACCCTGAAATTGAAAAGCAATTCAAATGAACTCTGAAAAGGTTGAAAACCATCTGTTACAAAGGGATTTAATTTTTTTGAACTTTTTGGAACTCCATACTTTCTGTGTGTTCAAAATGCACCATTCAAAGCCACATCATCAATTTTCAACCCTTTCTGACTACATTTGTTATTTTCCATGCACTTACTGATTGTTTTGAGGTAAATAACCCTGAAATTGAAAAGCACTTCACATGAACCCTGAAAAGGTTGAAAGTTGGCATCGTATCATCATTTCACCCACATAGCATGTGCTAAAAAGTTTAGAGGGTTATGGCAAAAACTGGATGCATTTCGTGTACAAAATGGACAATCTCTTGTGGAGTATCCCGGTTTCGGACGAAAACTCATTTGTTACAAAGGGATTTTATTTTCTTGAACTTTTTGGAACTCCATACTTTTTGCGTGTTCAAAATGCACAATTCAAAGCCACCTAATCAATTTTCAACTCTTTCTTACTACATTTGTTATTTTTCATGCACTTACTGATTGTTTTGAGGTAAATAACCCTGAAATTGAAAAGCACTTCAAATGAACTCTGAAAAGGTTGAAAGTTGGCATGGTATCATCATTTCACCCACATAGAATGTGCTAAAAAGTTTAGAGGGTTATGGCAAAAACTGGATGCATTTCGTGTACAAAATGGACAATCTCTTTTGGAGTATCACGGTTTCGGACGAAAACTCATTTGTTACAAAGGGATTTTATTTTCTTGAACTTTTTGGAACTCCATACTTTCTGTGTGTTCAAAATGCACCATTCAAAGCCACATCATCAATTTTCAACCCTTTCTAACAACATTTGTTATTTTTCATGCACTTACTGATTGTTTTGAGGTAAATAACCCTGAAATTGAAAAGCACTTCAAATGAACTCTGGAAAGGTTGAAAGTTGGCATGGTATCATGATTTCACCCACATAGCATGTGCTAAAAATTTTAGAGGGTTATGGCAAAAACTGGAGACATTTCGTGTACAAAATGGACAATCTCTTTCGGAGTATCACGGTTTCGGATGAAAACTCTTTTGTTACAAAGGGATTTCATTTTCTTGAACTTTTTGGAACTCCATACTTTTGGTGCGTTCAAAAAGCACCATTCAAATCCACATCGTCAATTTTCAACCCATTCTGACAACAGTTGGTATTTTTCATGCAGTTACCTGAAAAGGTTGAAGTTGGCATGGTATCATCATTCAACCCACATAGCATGTGCTAAAAAGTTGATAGGGTTACGGCAAAAACTAGATGCACTTCGTGTACAAAATGGACAATCTCTTTCGAAGTATCACGGTTTCGGACAAAAACTCATTTGTTATAAAGGGATTTCATTTTTTCAGCTTTTTGGAACTACATACTTTTTGTGTGTTCAAAATGCACCATTCAAAGCCACATCATCAATTTTCAACGCTTTCTGACTTCATTTGGTATTGTTCATGCACTTACTGATTTTTTTGAGCTAAATAACCCTGAAATTAAAAAGCACTTCAAATGAACTCCGAAAAGGTTGAAAGTTGGCATGGTATCATCATTTCACCCACATAGAATGTGCTAAAAAGTTGAGAGGGTTATGGCAAAAACTGGATGCATTTCGTGTACAAAATGGACAATGTCTTTCGAAGTATCACGGTTTCGAACGAAAACGCATTTGTTACAAAGGGATTTCATTTTCTTGAACTTTTTGGAACTCCATACTTTTTGTTTGTTCAAAATGCACCAATCAAAGCCACATCATCAATGTTCAACCCATTCCGACTACATTTGGTATTTTTCATGCACTTACTAATTTTTTTGAGGTAAATAACCCTGAAATTGAAAAGCAATTCAAATGAACTCTGAAAAGGTTGAAAACCATCTGTTACAGAGGGATTTCATTTTTTTGAACTTTTTGGAACTCCATTCTTTTTGTGTGTTCAAAATGCACCATTCAAAGCCACATCATCAATTTTCAACGCTTTCTGACTACATTTGTTATTTTTCATGCACTTACTGATTGTTTTGAGGTAAATAACCCTGAAATTGACAAGCACTTCAAATGAACTCTGAAAAGGTTGAAAGTTGGCATGGTATCATCATTTCACCCACATAGCATGTGGTAAAAAGTTTAGAGGGTTATGGCAAAAACTGGATGCATTTCGTGTACAAAATGGACAATCTCTTGTGGAGTATCCCGGTTTCGGACGAAAACTCATTTGTTACAAAGGAATTTTAATTTCTTGAACTTTTTGGAACTCCATACTTTTTCTGTGTTCAAAATGCACCATTCAAAGCCACATCATCAATTTTCAACCCTTTCTGACTACATTTGTTATTTTTCATGCACTTACTGATTGTTTTGAGGTAAATAACCCTGAAATTGAAAAGCACTTCAAATGAACTCTGAAAAGGTTGAATGTTGGCAAGGTATCATGATTTCACCCACATCGCATGTGCTAAAAAGTTTAGAGGGTTATGGCAAAAACTGGAGGCATTTCGTGTACAAAATGGACAATCTCTTTCGGAGTATCACGGTTTCGGACGAAAACTCATTTGTTACAAAGGGATTTCATTTTCCTGATCTTTTTGGAACTCCATACTTTTTCTGTGTTCAAAATGCACCATTCAAAGCCACATCGTCAATTTTCAACCCATTCTGACAACATTTGGTATTTTTCATGCAGTTACATATTTTTTTGAGCTAAATAACCCTTAAATTGAAAAGCACTTCAAATGAACTCTCAGAAGGTTGAAGTTGGCATGGTATCATCATTTAACCCACATAGCATGTGCTAAAAAGTTGATAGGGTTACGGCAAAAACTAGATGCACTTCGTGTACAAAATGGACAATCTCTTTCGAAGTATCACGGTTTCGGACAAAAACTCATTTGTTAGAAAGGGATTTCATTTTTTCAGCTTTTTGGAACTCCATACTTTTTGTGTGTTCAAAATGCACCATTCAAAGCCACATCATCAATTTTCAACGCTTTCTGACTTCATTTGGTATTGTTCATGCACTTAGTGATTTTTTTGAGCTAAATAACCCTGAAATTAAAAAGCACTTCAAATGAACTCCGAAAAGGTTGAAAGTTGGCATGGTATCATCATTTAACACACGTTGCATGTGCTAAAAATTAGAGAGAGTTATGGCAAAAACTGGATGCATTTCGTGAACAAAATAGACAATCTCTTACGGAGTATCACGGTTTCGGACACAAACTCATCTGTTACAAAGGGATTTCATTTTCGAACTTTTTGGAACTCCATACTTTTTGTGTGTTCAAAATGCACCATTCAAAGCCACATCATGAATTTTCAACCCTTTCTGATTACATTTGTTATTTTTCATGCACTTACTGATTGTTTTCAGGTAAATAACCCTGAAATTGAAAAGCACTTCAAATGAACTCTCAAAAGGTTGAAAGTTGGCATGGTATCATCATTTCACCCACATAGCATGTGCTAAAAAGTTTAGAGGGTTATGGCAAAAGTGGATGCATTTCGTGTACAAAATGGACAATCTCTTTTGGAGTATCACGGTTTCGGACGAAAACTCATTTGTTACAAAGGGATTTTATTTTCTTGAACTTTTTGGAACTCCATACTTTTTGTGTGTTCAAAATGCACCAATCAAAGCCACATCATCAATTTTCAACCCTTTGTGACAACATTTGTTATTTTTCATGCACTTACTGATTGTTTTGAGGTAAATAACCCTGAAATTGAAAAGCACTTCAAATGAACTCTGAAAAGGTTGAAAGTTGGCATGGTATCATCATTTCACCCACATAGCATGTGCTAAAAAGTTTAGAGCGTTATGGCAAAAATAGGATGCATTTCGTGTACAAGATGGACAATCTCTTTCGAAGTATCACGGTTTCGGACGAAAACTCATTTGTTACAAAGGGATTTCATTTTCTTTAACTCTATGGAACTCCGTACTTTTTGTGTGTTCAAAATGCACCATTCAAAGCCACATCATCAATTTTCAACCCTTTCTGACAACATTTGGTATTTTTCATGCACTTAGTGATTTTTTTGAGCTAAATAACCCTAAAATTAAAAAGCACTTCAAATGAACTCCGAAAAGGTTGAAAGTTGGCATGGTATCATCATTTAACACACGTTGCATGTGCTAAAAATTAGAGAGAGTTATGGCAAAAACTGGATGCATTTCGTGAACAAAATGGACAATCTTTTACGGAGTATCACGGTTTCGGACGAAAACTCATTTGTTACAAAGGGATTTCATTTGTTTGAACTTTTTGGAACTCCATAATTTTTGTGTGTTACAAAATCCACCATTGAAATCCACATAATCAATTTTCAATGCTTTCTGACTTCATTTGGTATTGTTCATGCACTTACTGATTTTTTTGAGGTAAATAACCCTGAAATTGAAAAGCACTTCATATGAACTCCGAAAAGGTTGAAAGTTGGCATGGTATCATCATTTCATCCACATAGCATGTGCTATAAAGTTGAGAGTGTTATGGCAAAAACTAGATGCATTTCGTGTACAAAATGGACAATCTCTTTCGAAGTATCACGGTTTCGAACGAAAACTCATTTGTTACAAAGGGATTTCATTTTCTTGAACTTTTTGGAACTCCATACTTTTTGTTTGTTCAAAATGCACCATTCAAAGCCACATCATCAATTTTCAACCCATTCCGACTACATTTGGTATTTTTCATGCACTTACTGATTTTTTTGAGCTAAATAACCCTGAAATTGAAAAGCAATTCAAATGAACTCTGAAAAGGTTGAAAACCATCTGTTACAGAGGGATTTCATTTTTTTGAACTTTTTGGAACTCCATTCTTTTTGTGTGTTCAAAATGCACCATTCAAAGCCACATCATCAATTTTCAACCCTTTCTGACTACATTTCTTATTTTTCATTCACTTACTGATTGTTTTAGGGTAAATAACCCTGAAATTGACAAGCACTTCAAATGAACTCTGAAAAGGTTGAAAGTTGGCATGGTATCATCATTTCACCCACATAGCATGTGCTAAAAAGTTTAGGGGGATATGGCAAAAACTGGATGCATTTCGTGTACAAAATGGACAATCTCTTGTGGAGTATCCCGGTTTCGGACGAAAACTCATTTGTTACAAAGGGATTTTAATTTCTTGAACTTTTTGGAACTCCATACTTTTTCTGTGTTCAAAATGCACCATTCAAAGCCACATCATCAATTTTCAACCCTTTCTGACTACATTTGTTATTTTTCATGCACTTACTAATTGTTTTGAGGTAAATAACCCTGAAATTGAAAAGCACTTCAAATGAACTCTGAAAAGGTTGAATGTTGGCAAGGTATCATGATTTCACCCACATCGCATGTGCTAAAAAGTTGAGAGGGTTATGGCAAAAACTGGAGGCATTTCGTGTACAAAATGGACAATCTCTTTCGGAGTATCACGGTTTCGGACGAAAACTCATTTGTTACAAAGGGATTTCATTTTCCTGATCTTTTTGGAACTCCATACTTTTTCTGTGTTCAAAATGCACCATTCAAAGCCACATCGTCAATTTTCAACCCATTCTGACAACATTTGGTATTTTTCATGCAGTTACATATTTTTTTGAGCTAAATAACCCTTAAATTGAAAAGCACTTCAAATGAACTCTCAGAAGGTTGAAGTTGGCATGGTATCATCATTTAACCCACATAGCATGTGCTAAAAAGTTGATAGGGTTACGGCAAAAACTAGATGCACTTCGTGTACAAAATGGACAATCTCTTTCGAAGTATCACGGTTTCGGACAAAAACTCATTTGTTACAAAGGGATTTCATTTTTTCAGCTTTTTGGAACTCCATACTTTTTGTGTGTTCAAAATGCACCATTCAAAGCCACATCATCAATTTTCAACGCTTTCTGACTTCATTTGGTATTGTTCATGCACTTAGTGATTTTTTTGAGCTAAATAACCCTGAAATTAAAAAGCACTTCAAATGAACTCCGAAAAGGTTGAAAGTTGGCATGGTATCATCATTTAACACACGTTGCATGTGCTAAAAATTAGAGAGAGTTATGGCAAAAACTGGATGCATTTCGTGAACAAAATAGACAATCTCTTACGGAGTATCACGGTTTCGGACACAAACTCATCTGTTACAAAGGGATTTCATTTTTGAACTTTTTGGAACTCCATACTTTTTGTGTGTTCAAAATGCACCATTCAAAGCCACATCATGAATTTTCAACCCTTTCTGACTACATTTGTTATTTTTCATGCACTTACTGATTGTTTTGAGGTAAATAACCCTGAAATTGAAAAGCACTTCAAATGAACTCTCAAAAGGTTGAAAGTTGGCATGGTAGCATCATTTCACCCACATAGCATGTGCTAAAAAGTTTAGAGGGTTATGGCAAAAGTGGATGCATTTCGTGTACAAAATGGACAATCTCTTTTGGAGTATCACGGTTTCGGACGAAAACTCATTTGTTACAAAGGGATTTTATTTTCTTGAACTTTTTGGAACTCCATAATTTTTGTGTGTTCAAAATGCACCAATCAAAGCCACATCATCAATTTTCAACCCTTTGTGACAACATTTGTTATTTTTCATGCACTTACTGATTGTTTTGAGGTAAATAACCCTGAAATTGAAAAGCACTTCAAATGAACTCTGAAAAGGTTGAATGTTGGCATGGTATCATGATTTCATCCACATAGCATGTGCTAAAAAGTTTAGAGGGTTATGGCAAAAACTGGAGGCATTTCGTGTACAAAATGGACAATCTCTTTCGGAGTATCACGGTTTCGGACGAAAACTCATTTGTTACAAAGGGATTTCATTTTCCTGATCTTTTTGGAACTCCATACTTTTTCTGTGTTCAAAATGCACCATTCAAAGCCACATCGTCAATTTTCAACCCATTCTGACAACATTTGGTAATTTTCATGCTGTTACATATTTTTTTGAGCTAAATAACCCTTAAATTGAAAAGCACTTCAAATGAACTCTCAAAAGGTTGAAGTTGGCATGGTATCATCATTTAACCCACATAGCATGTGCTAAAAAGTTGATAGGGTTACGGCAAAAACTAGATGCACTTCGTGTACAAAATGGACAATCTCTTTCGAAGTATCACGGTTTCGGACAAAAACTCATTTGTTACAAAGGGATTTCATTTTTTCAGCTTTTTGGATCTCCATACTTTTTGTGTGTTCAAAATGCACCATTCAAAGCCACATCATCAATTTTCAACGCTTTCTGACTTCATTTGGTATTGTTCATGCACTTAGTGATTTTTTTGAGCTAAATAACCCTAAAATTAAAAAGCACTTCAAATGAACTCCGAAAAGGTTGAAAGTTGGCATGGTATCATCATTTAACACACGTTGCATGTGCTAAAAATTAGAGAGAGTTATGGCAAAAACTGGATGCATTTCGTGAACAAAATGGACAATCTCTTACGGAGTATCATGGTTTCGGACGAAAACTCATTTGTTACAAAGGGATTTCATTTGTTTGAACTTTTTGGAACTGCATAATTTTTGTGTGTTACAAAATCCACCATTGAAATCCACATAATCAATTTTCAATGCTTTCTGACTTCATTTGGTATTGTTCATGCACTTACTGATTTTTTTGAGCTAAATAACCCTGAAATTGAAAAGCACTTCATATGAACTCCGAAAAGGTTGAAAGTTGGCATGGTATCATCATTTCATCCACATAGCATGTGCTATAAAGTTGAGAGTGTTATGGCAAAAACTAGATGCATTTCGTGTGCAAAATGGACAATCTCTTTCGAAGTATCACTGTTTCGGACGAAAACTCATCTGTTACAAAGGGATTTCATTTTCCTGATCTTTTTGGAACTCCATACTTTTTCTGTGTTCAAAATGCACCATTCAAAGCCACATCGTCAATTTTCAACCCATTCTGACAGCATTTGGTATTTTTCATGCAGTTACATATTTTTTTGAGCTAAATAACCCTTAAATTGAAAAGCACTTCAAATGAACTCTCAAAAGGTTGAAGTTGGCATGGTATCATCATTTAACCCACATAGCATGTGCTAAAAAGTTGATAGGGTTACGGCAAAAACTAGATGCACTTCGTGTACAAAATGGACAATCTCTTTCGAAGTATCACGGTTTCGGACAAAAACTCATTTGTTACAAAGGGATTTCATTTTTTCAGCTTTTTGGATCTCCATACTTTTTGTGTGTTCAAAATGCACCATTCAAAGCCACATCATCAATTTTCAACGCTTTCTGACTTCATTTGGTATTGTTCATGCACTTAGTGATTTTTTTGAGCTAAATAACCCTAAAATTAAAAAGCACTTCAAATGAACTCCGAAAAGGTTGAAAGTTGGCATGGTATCATCATTTAACACACGTTGCATGTGCTAAAAATTAGAGAGAGTTATGGCAAAAACTGGATGCATTTCGTGAACAAAATGGACAATCTCTTACGGAGTATCACGGTTTCGGACGAAAACTCATTTGTTACAAAGGGATTTCATTTGTTTGAACTTTTTGGAACTCCATAATTTTGTGTGTTACAAAATCCACCATTGAAATCCACATAATCAATTTTCAATGCTTTCTGACTTCATTTGGTATTGTTCATGCACTTACTGATTTTTTTGAGCTAAATAACCCTGAAATTGAAAAGCACTTCATATGAACTCCGAAAAGGTTGAAAGTTGGCATGGTATCATCATTTCATCCACATAGCATGTGCTATAAAGTTGAGAGTGTTATGGCAAAAACTAGATGCATTTCGTGTACAAAATGGACAATCTCTTTCGAAGTATCACGGTTTCGAACGAAAACTCATTTGTTACAAAGGGATTTCATTTTCTTGAACTTTTTGGAACTCCATACTTTTTGTTTGTTCAAAATGCACCATTCAAAGCCACATCATCAATTTTCAACCCATTCCGACTACATTTGGTATTTTTCATGCACTTACTGATTTTTTTGAGCTAAATAACCCTGAAATTGAAAAGCAATTCAAATGAACTCTGAAAAGGTTGAAAATCATCTGTTACAGAGGGATTTCATTTTTTTGAACTTTTTGGAACTCCATTCTTTTTGTGTGTTCAAAATGCACCATTCAAAGCCACATCATCAATTTTCAACCCTTTTTGACTACATTTCTTATTTTTCATGCACTTACTGATTGTTTTAGGGTAAATAACCCTGAAATTGACAAGCACTTCAAATGAACTCTGAAAAGGTTGAAAGTTGGCATGGTATCATCATTTCACCCACATAGCATGTGCTAAAAAGTTTAGAGGGTTATGGCAAAAACTGGATGCATTTCGTGTACAAAATGGACAATCTCTTGTGGAGTATCCCGGTTTCGGATGAAAACTCATTTGTTACAAAGGGATTTTAATTTCTTCAACTTTTTGGAACTCCATACTTTTTCTGTGTTCAAAATGCACCATTCAAAGCCACATCATCAATTTTAAACCCTTTCTGACTACATTTGTTATTTTTCATGCACTTACTGATTGTTTTGAGGTAAATAACCCTGAAATTGAAAAGCACTTCAAATGAACTCTGAAAAGGTTGAATGTTGGCAAGGTATCATGATTTCACCCACATCGCATGTGCTAAAAAGTTTAGAGGGTTATGGCAAAAACTGGAGGCATTTCGTGTACAAAATGGACAATCTCTTTCGGAGTATCACGGTTTCGGACGAAAACTCATTTGTTACAAAGGGATTTCATTTTCCTGATCTTTTTGGAACTCCATACTTTTTCTGTGTTCAAAATGCACCATTCAAAGCCACATCGTCAATTTTCAACCCATTCTGACAACATTTGGTATTTTTCATGCAGTTACATATTTTTTTGAGCTAAATAACCCTTAAATTGAAAAGCACTTCAAATGAACTCTCAGAAGGTTGAAGTTGGCATGGTATCATCATTTAACCCACATAGCATGTGCTAAAAAGTTGATAGGGTTACGGCAAAAACTAGATGCACTTCGTGTACAAAATGGACAATCTCTTTCGAAGTATCACGGTTTCGGACAAAAACTCATTTGTTACAAAGGGATTTCATTTTTTCAGCTTTTTGGAAATCCATACTTTTTGTGTGTTCAAAATGCACCATTCAAAGCCACATCATCAATTTTCAACGCTTTCTGACTTCATTTGGTATTGTTCATGCACTTAGTGATTTTTTTGAGCTAAATAACCCTGAAATTAAAAAGCACTTCAAATGAACTCCGAAAAGGTTGAAACTTGGCATGGTATCATCATTTAACACACGTTGCATGTGCTAAAAATTAGAGAGAGTTATGGCAAAAACTGGATGCATTTCGTGAACAAAATGGACAATCTCTTACGGAGTATCACGGTTTCGGACACAAAGTCATCTGTTACAAAGGGATTTCATTTTTGAACTTTTTGGAACTCCATACTTTTTGTGTGTTCAAAATGCACCATTCAAAGCCACATCATGAATTTTCAACTCTTTCTGACTACATTTGTTATTTTTCATGCACTTACTGATTGTTTTGAGGTAAATAACCCTGAAATTGAAAAGCACTTCAAATGAACTCTCAAAAGGTTGAAAGTTGGCATGGTATCATCATTTCACCCACATAGCATGTGCTAAAAAGTTTAGAGGGTTATGGCAAAAGTGGATGCATTTCGTGTACAAAATGGACAATCTATTTTGGAGTATCACGGTTTCGGACGAAAACTCATTTGTTACAAAGGGATTTTATTTTCTTGAACTTTTTGGAACTCCATACTTTTTGTGTGTTCAAAATGCGCCAATCAAAGCCACATCATCAATTTTCAACCCTTTGTGACAACATTTGTTATTTTTCATGCACTTACTGATTGTTTTGAGGTAAATAACCCTGAAATTGAAAAGCACTTCAAATGAACTCTGAAAAGGTTGAATGTTGGCATGGTATCATGATTTCACCCACATAGCATGTGCTGAAAAGTTTAGAGGGTTATGGCAAAAACTAGAGGCATTTCGTGTACAAAATGGACAATCTCTTTCGGAGTATCACGGTTTCGGACGAAAACTCATTTGTTACAAAGGGATTTCATTTTCCTGATCTTTTTGGAACTCCATACTTTTTCTGTGTTCAAAATGCACCATTCAAAGCCACATCGTCAATTTTCAACACATTCTGACAACATTTGGTATTTTTCATGCAGTTACATATTTTTTTGAGCTAAATAACCCTTAAATTGAAAAGCACTTCAAATGACCTCTCAAAAGGTTGAAGTTGGCATGGTATCATCATTTAACCCACATAGCATGTGCTAAAAAGTTGATAGGGTTACGGCAAAAACTAGATGCACTTCGTGTACAAAATGGACAATCTCTTTCGAAGTATCACGGTTTCGGACAAAAACTCATTTGTTACAAAGGGATTTCATTTTTTCAGCTTTTTGGATCTCCATACTTTTTGTGTGTTCAAAATGCACCATTCAAAGCCACATCATCAATTTTCAACGCTTTCTGACTTCATTTGGTATTGTTCATGCACTTAGTGATTTTTTTGAGCTAAATAACCCTAAAATTAAAAAGCACTTCAAATGAACTCCGAAAAGGTTGAAAGTTGGCATGGTATCATCATTTAACACACGTTGCATGTGCTAAAAATTAGAGAGAGTTATGGCAAAAACTGGATGCATTTCGTGAACAAAATGGACAATCTCTTACGGAGTATCACGGTTTCGGACGAAAACTCATTTGTTACAAAGGGATTTCATTTTTTTGAACTTTTTGGAACTCCATAATTTTTGTGTGTTACAAAATCCACCATTGAAATCCACATAATCAATTTTCAATGCTTTCTGACTTCATTTGGTATTGTTCATGCACTTACTGATTTTTTTGAGCTAAATAACCCTGAAATTGAAAAGCACTTCATATGAACTCTGAAAAGGTTGAAAGTTGGCATGGTATCATCAATTCATCCACATAGCATGTGCTAAAAAGTTGAGAGGGTTATGGCAAAAACTAGATGCATTTCGTGTACAAAATGGACAATCTCTTTCGAAGTATCACGGTTTCGAAGGAAAACTCATTTGTTACAAAGGGATTTCATTTTCTTGAACTTTTTGGAAATCCATACTTTTTGTTTGTTCAAAATGCACCATTCAAAGCCACATCATCAATTTTCAACCCATTCCGACTACATTTGGTATTTTTCATGCACTTACTGATTTTTTTGAGCTAAATAACCCTGAAATTGAAAAGCAATTCAAATGAACTCTGAAAAGGTTGAAAACCATCTGTTACAGAGGGATTTCATTTTTTTGAACTTTTTGGAACTCCATTCTTTTTGTGTGTTCAAAATGCACCATTCAAAGCCACATCATCAATTTTCAACCCTTTCTGACTACATTTGTTATTTTTCATGCACTTACTGATTGTTTTAGGGTAAATAACCCTGAAATTGACAAGCACTTCAAATGAACTCTGAAAAGGTTGAAAGTTGGCATGGTATCATCATTTCACCCACATAGCATGTGCTAAAAAGTTTAGAGGGTTATGGCAAAAACTGGATGCATTTCGTGTACAAAATGGACAATCTCTTGTGGAGTATCCCGGTTTCGGACGAAAACTCATTTGTTACAAAGGGATTTTAATTTCTTGAACTTTTTGGAACTCCATACTTTTTCTGTGTTCAAAATGCACCATTCAAAGCCACATCATCAATTTTCAACCATTTCTGACTACATTTGTTATTTTTCATGCACTTACTGATTGTTTTGAGGTAAATAACCCTGAAATTGAAAAGCACTTCAAATGAACTCTGAAAAGGTTGAAAGTTGGCATGGTATCATGATTTCACCTACATAGCATGTGCTAAAAAGTTTAGAGGGTTATGGCAAAAACTGGAGGCATTTCGTGTACAAAATGGACAATCTCTTTCGGAGTATCACGGTTTCGGACGAAAACTCATTTGTTACAAAGGGATTTCATTTTCCTGATCTTTTTGGAACTCCATACTTTTTCTGTGTTCAAAATGCACCATTCAAAGCCACATCATCAATTTTCAACCCATTCTGACAACATTTGGTATTTTTCATGCAGTTACTTATTTTTTTGAGCTAAATAACCCTTAAATTGAAAAGCACTTCAAATGAACTCTCAAAAGGTTGAAGTTGGCATGGTATCATCATTTAACCCACATAGCATGTGCTAAAAAGTTGATAGGGTTACGGCAAAAACTAGATGCACTTCGTGTACCAAATGGACAATCTCTTTCGAAGTATCACGGTTTCGGACAAAAACTCATTTGTTACAAAGGGATTTCATTTTTTCAGCTTTTTGGAACTCCATACTTTTTGTGTGTTCAAAATGCACCATTCAAAGCCACATCATCAATTTTCAACGCTTTCTGACTTCATTTGGTATTGTTCATGCACTTACTGATTTTTTTGAGCTAAATAACCCTGAAATTGAAAAGCAATTCAAATGAACTCTGAAAAGGTTGAAAACCATCTGTTACAGAGGGATTTCATTTTTTTGAACTTTTTGGAACTCCATTCTTTTTGTGTGTTCAAAATGCACCATTCAAAGCCACATCATCAATTTTCAACCCTTTCTGACTACATTTGTTATTTTTCATGCACTTACTGATTGTTTTAGGGTAAATAACCCTGAAATTGACAAGCACTTCAAATGAACTCTGAAAAGGTTGAAAGTTGGCATGGTATCATCATTTCACCCACATAGCATGTGCTAAAAAGTTTAGAGAGTTATGGCAAAAACTGGATGCATTTCGTGTACAAAATGGACAATCTCTTGTGGAGTATCCCGGTTTCGGATGAAAACTCATTTGTTACAAAGGGATTTTAATTTCTTGAACTTTTTGGAACTCCATACTTTTTCTGTGTTCAAAATGCACCATTCAAAGCCACATCATCAATTTTCAACCATTTCTGACTACATTTGTTATTTTTCATGCACTTACTGATTGTTTTGAGGTAAATAACCCTGAAATTGAAAAGCACTTCAAATGAACTCTGAAAAGGTTGAAAGTTGGCATGGTATCATGATTTCACCTACATAGCATGTGCTAAAAACTTTAGAGGGTTATGGCAAAAACTGGAGGCATTTCGTGTACAAAATGGACAATCTCTTTCGGAGTATCACGGTTTCGGACGAAAACTCATTTGTTACAAAGGGATTTCATTTTCCTGATCTTTTTGGAACTCCATACTTTTTCTGTGTTCAAAATGCACCATTCAAAGCCACATCATCAATTTTCAACCCATTCTGACAACATTTGGTATTTTTCATGCAGTTACTTATTTTTTTGAGCTAAATAACCCTTAAATTGAAAAGCACTTCAAATGAACTCTCAAAAGGTTGAAGTTGGCATGGTATCATCATTTAATCCACATAGCATGTGCTAAAAAGTTGATAGGGTTACGGCAAAAACTAGATGCACTTCGTGTACCAAATGGACAATCTCTTTCGAAGTATCACGGTTTCGGACAAAAACTCATTTGTTACAAAGGGATTTCATTTTTTCAGCTTTTTGGAACTCCATACTTTTTGTGTGTTCAAAATGCACCATTCAAAGCCACATCATCAATTTTCAACGCTTTCTGACTTCATTTGGTATTGTTCATGCACTTACTGATTTTTTTGAGCTCAATAACCCTGAAATTAAAAAGCACTTCAAATGAACTCCGAAAAGGTTGAAAGTTGGCATGGTATCATCATTTAACACACGTTGCATGTGCTAAAAATTAGAGAGAGTTATGGCAAAAACTGGATGCATTTCGTGAACAAAATGGACAATCTCTTATGGAGTATCACGGTTTCGGACGAAAACTCATTTGTTACAAAGGGATTTCATTCTTTTGAACTTTTTGGAACTCCATAATTTTTGTGTGTTACAAAATCCACCATTGAAATCCACATAATCAATTTTCAATGCTTTTTGACTTCATTTGGTATTG
The DNA here is from genome assembly GCA_022496015.1 of Hordeum marinum. NCBI lineage: Eukaryota > Viridiplantae > Streptophyta > Magnoliopsida > Poales > Poaceae > Hordeum > Hordeum marinum. The sequence continues at coordinate 82,668 of JAAAWK010000967.1, forward strand.
TTCATGCACTTACTGATTTTTTTGAGCTAAATAACCCTGAAATTGAAAAGCACTTCATATGAACTCCGAAAAGGTTGAAAGTTGGCATGGTATCATCATTTCATCCACATAGCATGTGCTAAAAAGTTGAGAGGGTTATGGCAAAAACTAGATGCATTTCGTGTACAAAATGGACAATCTCTTTCGAAGTATCACGGTTTCGAACGAAAACTCATTTGTTACAAAGGGATTTCATTTTCTTGAACTTTTTGGAACTCCATACTTTTTGTTTGTTCAAAATGCACCATTTAAAGCCACATCATCAATTTTCAACCCATTCCAACTACATTTGGTATTTTTCATGCACTTACTGATTTTTTTGAGCTAAATAACCCTGAAATTGAAAAGCAATTCAAATGAACTCTAAAAAGGTTGAAAACCATCTGTTACAGAGGGATTTCATTTTTTTGAACTTGTTTGAACTCCATTCTTTTTTTGTGTTCAAAATGCACCATTCAAAGCCACATCATCAATTTTCAACCCTTTCTGACTACATTTATTATTTTTCATGCACTTACTGATTGTTTTGAGGTAAATAACCCTGAAATTGAAAAGCACTTGAAATGAACTCTGAAAAGGTTGAAAGTTGGCATGGTATCATCATTTCACCCACATAGCATGTGCTAAAAAGTTTAGAGGGTTATGGCAAAAACTTGATGCATTTCGTGTACAAAATGGACAATCTCTTGTGGAGTATCCCGGTTTCGGACGAAAACTCATTTGTTACAAAGGGATTTTATTTTCTTGAACTTTTTGGAACTCCATCCTTTTTGTGTGTTCAAAATGCACCATTCAAAGCCACATCGTCAATTTTCAAAACATTCTGACTACATTTGGTATTTTTCATGCAATTACTTATTTTTTTGAGCTAAATAACCCTCAAATTGAAAAGCACTTCAAATGGACTCTAAAAAGGTTGAAGTTGGCATGGTATCATCATTTAACCCACATAGCATGTGCTAAAAAGTTGATAGGGTTACGGCAAAAACTAGATACACTTCGTGTACAAAATGGACAATCTCTTTCGAAGTATCACGGTTTCGGACAAAAACTCATTTGTTACAAAGGCATTTCATTTTTTGAACTTTTTGGAACTCCATTCTTTTTGTGTGTTCAAAATGCACCATTCAAAGCCATATAATCAATTTTCAACGCTTTCTGACTTCATTTGGTATTGTTCATGCACTTACTGATTTTTTTGAGCTAAATAACCCTGAAATTGAAAAGCACTTAAAATGAACTCCGAAAAGGTTGAAAGTTGGCATGGTATCATCATTTCAACCACATAGCATGTGCTAAAAAGTTTAGAGGGTTATGGCAAAAACTGGATGCATTTCGTGTACAAAATGGACAATCTCTTGTGGAGTATCCCGGTTTCCGACGAAAACTCATTTGTTACAAAGGGATTTTATTTTCTTGAACTTTTTGGAACTCCATCCTTTTTGTGTGTTCAAAATGCACCATTCAAAGCCACATCGTCAATTTTCAAAACATTGTGACTACATTTGGTATTTTTCATGCAATTACTTATTTTTTTGAGCTAAATAACCCTCAAATTGAAAAGCACTTCAAATGGACTCTAAAAAGGTTGAAGTTGGCATGGTATCATCATTTAACCCACATAGCATGTGCTAAAAAGTTGATAGGGTTACGGCAAAAACTAGATACACTTCGTGTACAAAATGGACAATCTCTTTCGAAGTATCACGGTTTCGGACAAAAACTCATTTGTTACAAAGGGATTTCATTTTCTTGAACTCTTTAGAACTCCATAATTTCTGTGTGTTCAAAATGAACCATTCAAAGCCACATCATCAATTATCAACCCTTTCTGACTACATTTGGTATTTTTCATGCACTTACTGATTTTTTTGAGCTAAATAACCCTGAAATTGAAAAGCACTTCAACTGAGCTCTGAAAAGGTTGAAAGTTTGCATGGTAATATCATTTCACCCACATAGCACGTGCTAAAAAGTTTAGAGCGTTACGGCAAAAACTGGACGCACTTTGTGTAGAAAATGGACAATCTCTTTTGAAGTATCACGGTTTCGGACGAAAACTCATCCGTTACAAATGGATTTCATTTTCTTGAACTTTTTGTAACTCCATACTTTTTTTGTGTTCAAAATGCACCATTCAAAGCTACATCATCCATTTTCAACCCTTTCTGACTACATTTGTTATTTTTCATGCACTTACTGATTGTTTTGAGGTAAATAACCCTGAAATTGAAAAGCACTTGAAATGAACTCTGAAAAGGTTGAAAGTTTGCATGGTATCATCATTTCACCCACATAGCATGTGATAAAAAGTTGAGAGGGTTATGGCAAAAACTGGATGCATTTTGTGTACAAAATGGACAATCTCTTTCAGAGTATCACGGTTTCGGACGAAAACTCATTTGTTACAAAGGGATTTCATTTTCTTGAACTTTTTGGAACTCAATTCTTTTTGTGTGTTCAAAATGCACCATTCAAAGCCACATCATCAATTTTCAACCCTTTCTGACTACATTTGTTATTTTTCATGCACTTACTGATTGTTTTTAGGTAAATAACCCTGAAATTGAAAAGCACTTCAAATGAACTCTGAAAAGGTTGAAAGTTGGCATTGTATCATCATTTCACCCACATAGCATGTGCTAAAAAGTTTAGAGGGTTATGGCAAAAACTGGATGCATTTCGTGTACAAAATGTACAATCTCTTGTGGAGTATCACGGTTTCGGACGAAAACTCATTTGTTACAAAGGGATTTTATTTTCTTGAACTTTTTGGAACTCCATACTTTTTGTGTGTTCAAACTACACCATTCAAAGCCACATCATCAATTTTCAACCCTTTCTGACTACATTTGTTATTTTTCATGCACTTACTGATTGTTTTGAGGTAAATAACCCTGAAATTGAAAAGCACTTCAAATGGACTCTGAAAAGGATGAAAGTTGGCATGGTATCATCATTTCACCCACATAGCTTGTGCTAAATAGTTGAGAGGGTTATGGCAAAAACTGGATGCATTTCGTGTACAAAATGGACAATCTCTTTCGGAGAATCACGGTTTCACACGAAATTCAATTGTTACAAAGGGACTTCATTTACTTGAACTTTTTAGAACTCCATAATTTCTGTGTGTTCAAAATGCACCATTCAAAGCCACATCATCAATTATCAACCCTTTCTGACTACATTTGGCATTTTTCATGCACTTACTGATTTTTTTGAGCTAAATAACCCTGAAATTGAAAAGCAATTCAAATGAACTCTAAAAAGGTTGAAAACCATCTGTTACAGAGGGATTTCATTTTCTTGAACTTTTTGGAACTCCATACTTTTTCTGTGTTCAAAATGCACCATTCAAAGCCACATCACCAATTTTCAACCCTTTCTGACTACATTTGTTATTTTTCATGCACTTACTGATTGTTTTGAGGTAAATAACCCTGAAATTGAAAAGCACTTCAAATGAACTCTGAAAAGGTTGAAAGTTGGCATGGTATCATCATTTCACCCACATAGAATGTGCTAAAAAGTTGATAGGGTTACGGCAAAAACTGGAGGCATTTCGTGTACAAAATGGACAATCTCTTACGGAGTATCACGGTTTCGGACGAAAACTCATTTGTTACAAAGGGATTTCATTTTTGTGAACTTTTTGGAACTCCATACTTTTTGTGTGTTACAAAATCCACCATTGAAATCCACATAATCAATTTTCAATGCTTTCTGACTTCATTTGGTATTGTTCATGCACTTATTGATTTTTTTGAACTAAATAACCCTGAAATTGAAAAGCACTTCAAATGAACTCCGAAAAGGTTGAAAGTTGGCATGGTATCATCATTTCATCCACATAGCATGTGCTAAAAAGTTGAGCGGGTTATGGCAAAAATTAGATGCATTTCGTGTACAAAATGGACAATCTCTTTCGAAGTATCACGGTTTCGAACGAAAACTCATTTGTTACAAAGGGATTTGATTTTCTTGAAATTTTTGGAACTCCATACTTTTTGTTTGTTCAAAATGCACCATTCAAAGCCACATCATCAATTTTCAACCCTTTTTGACTACATTTGGTATTTTTCATGCACTTACTGATTGTTTTGAGGTAAATAACCCTGAAATTGAAAAGCACTTCAAATGAACTCTGAAAAGGTTGAAAGTTGGCATGGTATCATCATTTCACCCACATAGAATGTGCTAAAAAGTTTAGAGGGTTATGGCAAAAACTTGAGGCATTTCGTTTACAAAATGGACAATCTCTTTCGGAGTATCACGGTTTTGGATGAAAACTCATTTGTTACAAAGGGATTTCATTTTCCTGAACTTTTTGGAACTCCATAATTTTTGTGTGTTCAAAATGCACCATTCAAAGCCACATCGTCAATTTTCAACCCATTCTGACTACATTTGGTATTTTTCATGCAGTTACTTATTTTTTTTAGGTAAATAACCCTCAAATTGAAAAGCACTTCAAATGAACTCTAAAAAGGTTGAAGTTGGCATGGTATCATCATTTAACCCACATAGCATGTGCTAAAAAGTTGATAGGGTTACGGCAAAAACTAGATACACTTCGTGTACAAAATGGACAATCTCTTTCGAAGTATCACGGTTTCGGACAAAAACTCATTTGTTACAAAGGGATTTCATTTTTTGAACTTTTTGGAACTCCATTCTTTTTGTGTGTTCAAAATGCACCATTCAAAGCCATATCATCAATTTTCAACGCTTTCTGACTTCATTTGGTATTGTTCATGCACTTACTGATTTTTTTGAGCTAAATAACCCTGAAATTAAAAAGCACTTAAATTGAACTCCGAAAAGGTTGAAAGTTGGCATGGTATCATCATTTCACCCACATAGCATGTGCTAAAAAGGTGAGAGGGTTATGGCAGAAACTGGATGCATTTCGTGTACAAAATGGACAATCTCTTTCGAAGTATCACGGTTTCGGACGAAAACTCATTTTTTACAAAGGGATTTCATTTTGTTGAACTTTTCGGAACTCCAAACTTTTCGTGTGTTCAAAATGCACCATTTAAAGCCACATAATCAATTTTCAACCATTTGTGACTTCATTTGGTATTTTTCATGCACTTAATGATTTTTTGTGCTAAATAACCCTGAAATTGAAAATCACTTCAAATGAACTCTGAAAAGGTTGAAAGTTGGCATGGTATCATCATTTCACCCACATAGCTTGTGCTAAATAGTTGAGAGGGCTATGGCAAAAAATGGATGCTTTTCGTGTACAAAATGGACAATCTCTTGTGGAGTATCATGGTTTCGGACGAAAACTCATTTGTTACAAAGGGATTTCATTTTCTTGAACTTTTTGGAACTCCATTCTTTTTGTGTGTTCAAAATGCACCATTCAAAGCCACATCATCAATTTTCAACCCTTTCTGACTACATTTGGTATTTTTCATGCACTTACTGATTTTTTTGAGCTAAATAACCCTTAAATTGAAAAGCACTTCAACTGAGCTCTGAAAAGGTTGAAAGTTTGCATCGTAATATCATTTCACCCACATAGCACGTGTTAAAAAGTTTAGAGGGTTACGGAAAAACTGGATGCACTTTGTGTAGAAAATGGACAATCTCTTTTGAAGTATCACGGCTTCGGACGAAAACTCATCCGTTACAAATGGATTTCATTTTCCTGAAATTTTTGTAACTCCATACTTTTTTTGTGTTCAAAATGCACCATTCAAAGCTACATCATCCATTTTCAACCCTTTCTGACTACATTTGTTATTTTTCATGCACTTACTGATTGTTTTGAGGTAAATAACCGTGAAATTGAAAAGCACTTCAAATGAACTCTCAAAAGGTTGAAAGTTTGCATGGTATCATTATTTCACCCACATAGCATGTGATAAAAAGTTGAGAGGGTTATGGCAAAAACTGGGTGCATTTCGTGTACAAAATGGACAATCTCTTTCGGAGTATCACGGTTTCGGACGAAAACTCATTTGTTACAAAGGGATTTCATTTTCTTGAACTTTTTGGAACTCCATTCTTTTTGTGTGTTCAAAATGCACCATTCAAAGCCACATCATCAATTTTCAACCCTTTCTGACTACATTTGTTATTTTTCATGCACTTACTGATTGTTTTGAGGTAAATAACCCTGAAATTGAAAAGCACTTCAAATGAACACTGAAAAGGTTGAAAGTTGGCATGGTATCATCATTTCACCCACATAGCATGTGCTAAAAAGTTTAGAGGGTCATGGCAAAAACTGGATGCATTTCCTGTACAAAATGGACAATCTCTTGTGGAGTATCACGGTTTCGCACGAAAACTCATTTGTTACAAAGGAATTTTATTTTCTTGAACTTTTTGGAACTCCATACTTTTTGTGTGTTCAAAATGCACCATTCAAGGCCACGTCATCAATTTTCAGCCGTTTCAGACTACATTTGTTATTTTTCATGCACTTACTTATTGTTTTGAGGTAAATAACCCTGAAATTGAAAAGCTCTTCAAATGGACTCTGAAAAGGTTGAAAGTTGGCATGGTCTCATCATTTCACCCACATAGAACGTGCTAGAAAGTTTAGAGGGTTATGGCAAAAAAAGGAGGCATTTCGTGTACAAAATGGACAATCTCTTTCGAAGTATCACGGTTTCGAACGAAAACTCATTTGTTACAAAGGGATTTCATTTTCTTGAACTTTTTGGAATTCCATACTTTTTGTTTGTTCGAAATGCACCATTCAAAGCCACATCATCAATTTTCAACCCATTCCGACTACATTTGGTATTTTTCATGCACTTACTGATCTTTTTGAGCAAAATAACCCCGAAATTGAAAAGCAATTCAAATGAACTCTGAAAAGGTTGAAAACCATCTGTCACAAAGGGATTCCGTTTTTTTGAACTTTTTGGAACTCCATTCTTTTTGTGTGTTCAACATGCACCATTCAAAGCTACATCATCCATTTTCAACCCTTTCTGACTACATTTGTTATTTTTCATGCACTTACTGATTGTTTTGAGGTAAATAACCCTGAAATTGAAAAGCACTTCAAATGAACTCTGAAAAGGTTGAAAGTTGGCATGGTATCATCATTTCACCCACATGGCATGTGCTAAAAAGTTTAGAGGGTTATCGCAAAAAATGGATGCTTTTCGTGTACAAAATGGACAATCTCTTGTGGAGTATCACGGTTTCGGACGAAAACTCATTTGTTACAAAGGGATTTTATTTTCTTGAACTTTTTGGAACTCCATACTTTTTGTGTGTTCAAAATGCACCATTCAAATCCACATCATCAATTTTCAACCCTTTCTGACTACATTTGTTATTTTTCATGCACTTACTGATTGTTTTGAGGTAAATAACCCTGAAATGGAAAAGCACTTCAAAGGAACTCTAAAAATGTTGAAAGTTTGCATGGTATCATCATTTCACCCACATAGAATGTGCTAAAAAGTTTAGAGGGTTATGGCAAAAACTGGAGGCATTTCGTGTACAAAATGGACAATCTCTTTCGGAGTATCACGGTTTCGGATGAAAACTCATTTGTTCCAAAGGGATTTGATTTTCTTGAACTTTTTGGAACTCCAAAATTTTTGTATGTTCAAAATGCACCATTCAAAGCCACATCGTCAATTTTCAACCCATTCTGACTACATTTGGTATTTTTCATGCAGTTACTTATTTTTTTGAGGTAAATAACCCTCAAATTGAAAAGCACTTCAAATGAACTCTAAAAAGGTTGATGTTGGCATGGTATCATCATTTAACCCACATAGCATGTGCTAAAAAGTTGATAGGGTTACGGCAAAAACTAGATACACTTCGTGTACAAAATGGACAATCTCTTTCGAAGTATCACGGTTTCGGACAAAAACTCATTTGTTACAAAGGGATTTCATTTTTTGAACTTTTTGGAACTCCATTCTTTTTGTGTGTTCAAAATGCACCATTCAAAGCCATATCATCAATTTTCAACGCTTTCTGACTTCATTTGGTATTGTGCATGCACTTACTGATTTTTTTGAGCTAAATAACCCTGAAATTAAAAAGCACTTAAAATGAACTCCGAAAAGGATGAAAGTTGGCATGGTATCATCATTTCACCCACATAGCATGTGCTAAAAAGGTGAGAGGGTTATGGCAGAAACTGGATGCATTTCGTGTACAAAATGGACAATCTCTTTCGAAGTATCACGGTTTCGGACGAAAACTCATTTGTTACAAAGGGATTTCATTTTGTTGAACTTTTTGGAACTCCAAACTTTTCGTGTGTTCAAAATGCACCATTTAAAGCCACATAATCAATTTTCAACCATTTCTGACTTCATTTGGTATTTTTCATGCACTTAATGATTTTTTTGAGCTAAATAACCCTGAAATTGAAAATCACTTCAAATGAACTATGAAAAGGTTGAAAGTTGGCATGGTATCATCATTTCACCCACATAGCTTGTGCTAAATAGTTGAGAGGGGTATGGCAAAAATTGGATGCATTTCGTGTACAAAATGGACAATCTCTTTCGGAGAATCACGGTTTCACACGAAATTCAATTGTTACAAAGGGATTTGATTTTGTTGAACTTTTTAGAACTCCATAATTTCTGTGTGTTCAAAATGCACCATTCAAAGCCACATCATCAATTATCAACCCTTTCTGACTACATTTGGTATTTTTCATGCACTTACTGATTTTTTTGAGCTAAATAACCCTGAAATTGAAAAGCACTTCAATTGAGCTCTGAAAAGGTTGAAAGTTTGCATGGTAATATCATTTCACCCACATAGCACGTGTTAAAAAGTTTAGAGTGTTACGGAAAACCTGGATGCACTTTGTGTAGAAAATGGACAATCTCTTTTGAAGTATCACGGTTTCGGACGAAAACTCATCCGTTACAAATGGATTTCATTTTCTTGAAATTTTTGTAACTCTATACTTTTTTTGTGTTCAAAATGCACCATTCAAAGCTACATCATCCATTTTCAACCCTTTCTGACTACATTTGTTATTTTTCATGCACTTACTTATTGTTTTGAGGTAAATAACCGTGAAATTGAAAAGCACTTCAAATGAACTCTCAAAAGGTTGAAAGTTGGCATGGTATCATCATTTCACCCACATAGAACGTGCTAAAAAGTTTAGAGGGTTATGGCAAAAACTGGAGGCATTTCGTGTACAAAATGGACAATCCCTTTTGAAGTATCACGGTTTCGAACAAAAACTCATTTGTTACAAAGGGATTTCATTTTCTTGAACTTTTTGGAATTCCATACTTTTTGTTTGTTCGAAATGCACCATTCAAAGCCACATCATCAATTTTCAACCCATTCCGACTACATTTGGTATTTTTCATGCACTTACTGATTTTTTTGAGCTAAATAACCCTGAAATTGAAAAGCAATTCAAATGAACTCTGAAAAGGTTGAAAACCATCTGTCACAAAGGGATTCCGTTTTTTTGAACATTTTGGAACTCCATTCTTTTTGTGTGTTCAAAATGCACCATTCAAACCCACATCATCAATTTTCAACCCTTTCTGACTACATTTGTTATTTTTCATGCACTTACTGATTGTTTTGAGGTAAATAACCCTGAAATTGAAAAGCACTTCAAATGAACTCTGAAAAGGTTGAAAGTTGGCATGGTATCATCATTTCACCCACATGGCATGTGCTAAAAAGTTTAGAGGGTATGGCAAAAAATGGATGCTTTTCGTGTACAAAATGGACAATCTCTTGTGGAGTATCATGGTTTCGGACGAAAACTCATTTGTTACAAAGGGATTTTATTTTCTTGAACTTTTTGGAACTCCATACTTTTTGTGTGTTCAAAATGCACCATTCAAAGCCACATCATCAATTTTCAACCCTTTCTGACTACATTTGTTATTTTTCATGCACTTACTGATTGTTTTGAGGTAAATAACCCTGAAATTGAAAAGCACTTCAAAGGAACTCTGAAAATGTTGAAAGTTGGCTTGGTATCATCATTTCACCCACATAGAATGTGCTAAAAAGTTTAGAGGGGTATGGCAAAAACTGGAGGCATTTCATGTACAAAATGGACAATCTCTTTCGGAGTATCACGATTTCGGACGAAAACTCATTTGTTACAAAGGGATTTCATTTTCCTGAACTTTCTGGAACTCCATACTTTTTGTGTGTTCAAAATGCACCATTCAAAGCCACATCGTCAATTTTCAACCCATTCTGACTACATTTGGTAATTTTCATGCAGTTACTTATTTTTTGAGCTAAATAACCCTCAAATTGAAAAGCACTTCAAATGAACTCTAAAAAGGTTGAAGTTGGCATGGTATCATCATTTAACCCACATAGCATGTGCTAAAAAGTTGATAGTGTTACGGCAAAAACTAGATAAACTTCGTGTACAAAATGGACAATCTCTTTCGAAGTATCACGGTTTCGGACAAAAACTCATTTGTTACAAAGGGATTTCATTTTTTAAACTTTTTGGAACTCCATACTTTTTGTGTGTTCAAAATGCAGCATTCAAAGCCACATCATCAATTTTCAACCCTTTCTGACTACATTTGTTATTTTTCATGCACTTACTGATTGTTTTGCGGTAAATAACCTTGAAATTGAAAAGCACTTCAAATGAACACTGAAAAGGTTGAAAGTTGGCATGGTATCATCATTTCACCCACATAGTATGTGCTAAAAAGTTTAGAGGGTTATGGCAAGAACTGGATGCATTTCATGTACAAAATGGACAATCTCTTGTGGAGTATCACGGTTTCGGACAAAAACTCATTTGTTACAAAGGAATTTTATTTTCTTGAACTTTTTCGAACTCCATACTTTTTGTGTGTTCAAAATGCACCATTCAAGGCCACGTCATCAATTTTCAGCCGTTTCTGACTACATTTGTTATTTTTCATGCACTTACTTATTGTTTTGAGGTAAATAACCCTGAAATTGAAAAGCACTTCAAATGGACTCTGAAAAGGTTGAAAGTTGGCATGGTATCATCATTTCACCCACATAGAACGTGCTAAAAAGTTTAGAGGGTTATGGCAAAAACTGGAGGCATTTCGTGTACAAAATGGACAATCTCTTTTGAAGTATCACGGTTTCGAACGAAAACTCATTTGTTACAAAGGGATTTCATTTTCCTGAACTTTTTGGAATTCCATACTTTTTGTTTGTTCGAAATGCACCATTCAAAGCCACATCATCAATTTTCAACCCATTCCGACTACATTTGGTATTTTTCATGCACTTACTGATTTTTTTGAGCTAAATAACCCTGAAATTGAAAAGCAATTCAAATGAACTCTGAAAAAGGTTGAAAACCATCTGTCACAAAGGGATTCCGTTTTTTTGAACTTTTTGGAACTCCATTCTTTTTGTGTGTTCAAAATGCACCATTCAAACCCACATCATCAATTTTCAACCCTTTCCGACTACATTTGTTATTTTTCATGCACTTACTGATTGTTTTGAGGTAAATAACCCTGAAATTGAAAAGCACTTCAAATGAACTCTGAAAAGGTTGAAAGTTGGCATGGTATCATCATTTCACCCACATGGCATGTGCTAAAAAGTTTAGAGGGTATGGCAAAAAATGGATGCTTTTCGTGTACAAAATGGACAATCTCTTGTGGAGTATCATGGTTTCGGACGAAAACTCATTTGTTACAAAGGGATTTTATTTTCTTGAACTTTTTGGAACTCCATACTTTTTGTGTGTTCAAAATGCACCATTCAAAGCCACATCATCAATTTTCAACCCTTTCTGACTACATTTGTTATTTTTCATGCACTTACTGATTGTTTTGAGGTAAATAACCCTGAAATTGAAAAGCACTTCAAAGGAACTCTGAAAATGTTGAAAGTTGGCATGGTATCATCATTTCACCCACATAGAATGTGCTAAAAAGTTTAGAGGGTTATGGCAAAAACTGGAGGCATTTCATGTACAAAATGGACAATCTCTTTCGGAGTATCACGATTTCGGACGAAAACTCATTTGTTACAAAAGATTTCATTTTCCTGAACTTTTTGGAACTCCATACTTTTTGTGTGTTCAAAATGCCCCATTCAAAGCCACATCGTCAATTTTCAACCCATTCTGACTACATTTGGTAATTTTCATGCAGTTACTTATTTTTTTGAGCTAAATAACTCTCAAATTGAAAAGCACTTCAAATGAACTCTAAAAAGGTTGAAGTTGGCATGGTATCATCATTTAACCCACATAGCATGTGCTAAAAAGTTGATAGGGTTACGGCAAAAACTAGATACACTTCGTGTACAAAATGGACAATCTCTTTCGAAGTATCACGGTTTCGGACAAAAACTCATTTGTTACAAAGGGATTTCATTTTTTCAACTTTTTGGAACTCGATACTTTTTGTGTGTTCAAAATGCACCATTCAAAGCCATATCATCAATTTTCAACGCTTTCTGACTTCATTTGGTATTGTTCATGCACTTACTGATTTTTTTGAGATAAATAACGCTGAAATTAAAAAGCACTTAAAATGAACTCCGAAAAGGTTGAAAGTTGGCATGGTATCATCATTTCACCCGCATAGCATGTGCTAAAAAGGTGAGAGGGTTATGGAAAAAACTAGATGAATTTCGTGTACAAAATGGACAATCTCTTTCGAAGAATCACGGTTTCGGACGAAAACTCATTTGTTACAAAGGGATTTCATTTTCTTGAACTTTTTGGAACTCCAAACTTTTCGTGTGTTCAAAATGCACCATTCAAAGCCACATAATCAATTTTCAACCATTTCTTACTTCATTTGGTATCTTTCATGCACTTAATGATTTTTTTTGAGCTAAATAACCCTGAAATTGAAAATCACTTCAAATGAACTCTGAAAAGGTTGAAAGTTGGCATGGTATCATCATTTCACCCACATAGCTTGGGCTAAATAGTTGAGAGGGTAACGGCAAAAAATGGATGCATTTCGTGTACAAAATGGACAATCTCTTTCGGAGAATCACGTTTTCATACGAAATTCAATTGTTACAAAGGGATTTCATTTTCATGAACTTTTTAGAACTGCATAATTTCTGTGTGTTCAAAATGCACCATTCAAAGCCACATCATCAATTATCAACCCTTTCTAACTACATTTGGTATTTTTCATGCACTTACTGATTTTTTTGAGCTAAATAACCCTGAAATTGAAAAGCACTTCAACTGAGCTCTGAAAAGGTTGAAAGTTTGCATGGTAATATCATTTCACCCACATAGCACGTGCTAAAAAGTTTAGAGGGTTACGGCAAAAACTGGATGCACTTTGTGAAGAAAATGGACAATCTCTTTTGAAGTATCACGGTTTCGGACGAAAACTCATTCGTTACAAATGGGTTTCATTTTCTTGAACTTTTTGTAACTCCATACTTTTTTTGTGTTCAAAATGCACCATTCAAAGCAACATCGTCAATTTTCAACCCATTCTGACTACATTTGGTAATTTTCATGCAGTTACTTATTTTTTTGAGCTAAATAACCCTCAAATTGAAAAGCACTTCAAATGAACTCTAAAAAGGTTGAAGTTGGCATGGTATCATCATTTAACCCACATAGCATGTGCTAAAAAGTTGATAGGGTTACGGCAAAAACTAGATACACTTCGTGTACAAAATGGACAATCTCTTTCGAAGTATCACGATTTCGGACAAAAACTCATTTGTTACAAAGGGATTTCATTTTTTCAACATTTTTGAACTCCATACTTTTTGTGTGTTCAAAATGCACCATTCAAAGCCATATCATCAATTTTCAACGCTTTCTAACTTCATTTGCTATTGTTCATGCACTTACTGATTTTTTTGAGATAAATAACGCTGAAATTAAAAAGCACTTCAAATGAACTCCGAAAAGGTTGAAAGTTGGCATGGTATCATCATTTCACCCGCATAGCCTGTGCTAAAAAGGTGAGAGGGTTATGGAAAAAACTAGATGAATTTCGTGTACAAAATGGACAATCTCTTTCGAAGTATCACGGTTTCGGACGAAAACTCATTTGTTACAAAGGGATTTCATTTTCTTGAACTTTTTGGAACTCCAAACTTTTCGTGTGTTCAAAATGCACCATTCAAAGCCACATAATCAATTTTCAACCATTTCTGACTTCATTTGGTATCTTTCATGCACTTAATGATTTTTTTTGAGCTAAATAACCCTGAAATTGAAAATCACTTCAAATGAACTCTGAAAAGGTTGAAAGTTGGCATGGTATCATCATTTCACCCACATAGCTTGGGCTAAATAGTTGAGAGGGTAACGGCAAAAAATGGATGCATTTCGTGTACAAAATGGACAATCTCTTTCGGAGAATCACGGTTTCATACGAAATTCAATTGTTACAAAGGGATTTCATTTTCATGAACTTTTCAGAACTGCATAATTTCTGTGTGTTCAAAATGCACCATTCAAAGCCACATCATCAATTATCAACCCTTTCTAACTACATTTGGTATTTTTCATGCACTTACTGATTTTTTTGAGCTAAATAACCCTAAAATTGAAAAGCACTTCAAATGAACTCTGAAAAGGTTGAAAGTTTGCATGGTAATATCATTTCACCCACATAGCACGTGCTAAAAAGTTTAGAGGGTTACGGCAAAAACTGGATGCACTTTGTGAAGAAAATGGACAATCTCTTTTGAAGTATCACGGTTTCGGACGAAAACTCATCCGTTACAAATGGGTTTCATTTTCTTGAACTTTTTGTAACTCCATACTTTTTTTGTGTTCAAAATGCACCATTCAAAGCAAGAACATCCATTTTCAACCCTTTCTGACTACATTTGTTATTTTTCATGCACTTATTGATTGTTTTGAGGTAAATAACCCTGAAATTGAAAAGCACTTCAAATGAACTCTGAAAAGGTTGAAAGTTTGCATGGTATCATCATTTCACCCACATAGCATGTGATAAAAATTTGAGAGGGTTATTGCAAAAACTGGTTGCATTTCGTGTACAAAATGGACAATCTCTTTCGGAGGATCACGGTTTCGGACGAAAACTCATTTGTTACAAAGGGATTTCATTTTCTTGAACTTTTTGGAACTCCATTCCTTTTGTGTGTTCAAAATGCACCATTCAAAGCCACATAATCAATTTTCAACCCTTTCTGACTACATTTGTTATTTTTCATGCACTTACTGATTGTTTCGAGGTAAATAACCCTGAAATTGAAAAGCACTTCAAATGAACTCTGAAAAGGTTGAAAATTGGCATGGTATCATCATTTCACCCACATAGCATGTGCTAAAAAGTTTAGAGGGTTATGGCAAAAACTGGATGCATTTCGTGTACAAAATGGACAATCTGTTGTGGAGTATCACGGTTTCGGACGAAAACTCATTTGTTACAAAGGGATTTTATTTTCTTGAACTTTTTGGAACTCCATACTTTTTGTGTGTTCAAAATGCACCATTCAAAGCCACATCATCAATTTTGAACCCTTTCTGACTACTTTTGTTATTTTTCATGCACTTACTGATTGTTTTGAGGTAAATAACCCTGAAATTGAAAAGCACTTCAAATGGACTCTGAAAAGGTTGAAAGTTGGCATGGTATCATCATTTCACCCACATAGAATGTGCTAAAAAGTTTAGAGGGTTATGGCAAAAACTGGAGGCATTTCGTGTACAAAATGGACAATCTCTTTCGAAGTATCACGGTTTCGAACGAAAACTCATTTGTTACAAAGGGATTTCATTTTCTTGAACTTTTTGGAACTCCATCTTTTTTGTTTGTTCGAAATGCACCATTCAAAGCCACATCATCAATTTTCAACCCATTCCGACTACATTTGGTATTTTTCATGCACTTATTGATTTTTTTGAGCTAAATAACCCTGAAATTGAAAAGCAATTCAAATGAACTCTGAAAAGGTTGAAAACCATCTGTTACAAATGGATTTCGTTTTTTGAACTTTTTGGAACTCCATTCTTTTTGTGTGCTCAAAATGCACCATTCAAAGCCACATCATCAATTTTCAACCCTTTCTGACTACATTTGTTATTTTTCATGCACTTACTGATTGTTTTGCGGTAAATAACCCTAAAATTGAAAAGCACTTCAAATGAACTCTGAAAAGGTTGAAAGTTGGCATGGTATCATCATTTCACCCAAATAGTATGTGCTAAAAAGTTTAGAGGGTTATGGCAAAAAATGGATGCTTTTCGTGTACAAAATGGACAATCTCTTTCGGAGTATTACGGTTTCGGACGAAAACTCATTTGTTACAAAGGGATTTTATTTTCTTGAACTTTTTGGAACTCCATAATTTTTGTGTGTTCAAAATGCACCATTCAAAGCCACATCATCAATTTTCAACCCTTTCTGACTACATTTGTTATTTTTCATGCACTTACTGATTGTTTTGAGGTAAATAACCCTGAAATTGAAAAGCACTTCAAAGGAACTCTGAAAATGTTGAAAGTTGGCATGGTATCATCATTTCAACCACATAGAATGTGCTAAAAAGTTTAGAGGGTTATGGCAAAAACTGGAGGCATTTCGTGTACAAAATGGACAATCTCTTTCGGAGTATCACGATTTGGGACGAAAACTCATTTGTTACAAAGGGATTTCATTTTCCTGAACTTTTTGGAAATCCATACTTTTTGTGTGTTCAAAATGCACCATTCAAAGCCCCATCATCAATTTTCAACCCATTCTGACTACATTTGGTAATTTTCATGCAGTTACTTATTTTTTTGAGCTAAATAACCCTCAAATTGAAAAGCACTTCAAATGAACTCTAAAAAGGTTGAAGTTGGCATGGTATCATCATTTAACCCACGTAGCATGTTCTAAAAAGTTGATAGGGTTACGGCAAAAACTAGATACACTTCGTGTACAAAATGGACAATCTCTTTCGAAGTATCACGGTTTCGGACGAAAACTCATTTGTTACAAAGGGATTTTATTTTCTTGAACTTTTTGGAACTCCATACTTTTTGTGTGTTCAAAATGCACCATTCAAAGCCACATCATCAATTTTCAACCCTTTCTGACTACATTTGTTAATTTTCATGCACTTACTGATTGTTTTGAGGTAAATAACCCTGAAATTGAAAAGCACTTCAAATGAACTCGGAAAAGGTTGAAAGTTGGCATGGTATCGTCATTTCACCCACATAGCTTGTGCCAAATAGTTGAGAGCGTTATGGCAAAAATTGACTGCATTTCGTGTACAAAATGGATAATCTCTTTCAGAGAATCACGGTTTCAGACGAAATTCAATTGTTACAAAGGGATTTCATTTTCTTGAACTTTTTAGAACTCCATAATTTCTGTGTGTTCAACATGCACCATTCAAAGCCACATCATCACTTATCAACCCTTTCTGACTACATTTGGTATTTTTCATGCACTTACTGATTTTTTTGAGCTAAATAACCCTGAAATTGAAAAGCACTTCAACTGAGCTCTGAAAAGGTTGAAAGTTTGCATCGTAATATCATTTCACCCACATAGCACGTGCTAAAAAGTTTAGAGGGTTACGGCAAAAACTAGATGCACTTTGTGAAGAAAATGGACAATCTCTTTTGAAGTATCACGGTTTCGGACGAAAACTCATCCGTTACAAATGGATTTCATTTTCTTGAACTTTTTGTAACTCCATACTTTTTTTGTGTTCAAAATGCACCATTCAAACTTACATCATCCATTTTCAACCCTTTTTGACTACATTTGTTATTTTTCATGCACTTACTGTTTGTTTTGTGGTAAATAACCCTGAAATTGAAAAGCACTTCAAATGAACTCTGAAAAGGTTGGAAGTTTGCATGGTATCATCATTTCACCCACATAGCATGTCATAAAAAGTTGAGAGGGTTATGGGAAAAACTGGATGCATTTCGTGTACAAAATGGACAATCTCTTTCGGAGTATCACGGTTTCGGACGAAAACTCATTTTTTACAAAGGGATTTCATTTTCTTGAACTTTTTGGAACTCCATTCTTTTTGTGTGTTCAAAATGCACCATTCAAAGCCACATCATCAATTTTCAACTCTTTCTGACTACATTTGTTATTTTTCATGCACTTACTGATTGTTTTGAGGTAAATAACCCTGAAATTGAAAAGCACTTCAAATGGACTCTGAAAAGGTTGAAAGTTGGCATGGTATCATCATTTCACCCACATAGAATGTGCTAAAAAGTTTAAAGGGTTATGGCAAAAACTGGAGGCATTTCGTGTACAAAATGGACAATCTCTTTCGAAGTATCACGGTTTCGAACGAAAACTCATTTGTTACAAATGGGTTTCATTTTCTTGAACTTTTTGTAACTCCATACTTTTTTTTTGTTCAAAATGCACCATTCAAAGCAACAACATCCATTTTCAACCCTTTCTGACTACATTTGTTGTTTTTCATGCACTTATTGATTGTTTTGAGGTAAATAACCCTGAAATTGAAAAGCACTTCAAATGAACTCTGAAAAGGTTGAAAGTTTGCATGGTATCATCATTTCACCCACATAGCATGTGATAAAAAGTTGAGAGGGTTATTGCAAAAACTGGATGCACTTTCTGAAGAAAATGGACAATCTCTTTCGGAGGATCACGGTTTCGGACGAAAACTCATTTGTTACAAAGGGATTTCATTTTCTTGAACTTTTTGGAACTCCATTCTTTTTGTGTGTTCAAAATGCACCATTCAAAGCCACATAATCAATTTTCAACCCTTTCTGACTACATTTGTTATTTTTCATGCACTTACTGATTGTTTCGAGGTAAATAACCCTGAAATTGAAAAGCACTTCAAATGAACTCTGAAAAGGATGAAAATTGGCATGGTATCATCATTTCACCCACATAGCATGTGCTAAAAAGTTTAGAGGGTTATGGCAAAAACTGGATGCATTTCGTGTACAAAATGGACAATCTCTTCCGGAGTATCACGGTTTCGGACGAAAACTCATTTTTTACAAAGGGATTTTATTTTCTTGAACTTTTTGGAACTCCATACTTTTTGTGTGTTCAAAATGCACCATTCAAAGCCACATCATCAATTTTGAACCCTTTCTGACTACTTTTGTTATTTTTCATGCACTTACTGATTGTTTTGAGGTAAATAACCCTGAAATTGAAAAGCACTTCAAATGGACTCTGAAAAGGTTGAAAGTTGGCATGGTATCATCATTTCACCCACATAGAATGTCCTAAAAAGTTTAGAGGGTTATGGCAAAAACTGGAGGCATTTCGTGTACAAAATGGACAATCTCTTTCGAAGTATCACGGTTTCGAACGAAAACTCATTTGTTACAAAGGGATTTCATTTTCTTGAACTTTTTGGAACTCCATCATTTTTGTTTGTTCGAAATGCACCATTCAAAGCCACATCATCAATTTTCAACCCATTCCGACTACATTTGGTATTTTTCATGCACTTACTTATTTTTTTGAGCTAAATAACCCTGAAATTGAAAAGCAATTCAAATGAACTCTGAAAAGGTGGAAAACCATTTGTTACAAAGGGATTTCGTTTTTTGAACTTTTTGGAACTCCATTCTTTTTGTGTGTTCAAAATGCACCATTCAAAGCCACATCATCAATTTTCAACCCTTTCTGACTACATTTGTTATTTTTCATGCACTTACTGATTGTTTTGCGGTAAATAACCCTAAAATTGAAAAGCACTTCAAATGAACTCTGAAAAGGTTGAAAGTTGGCATGGTATCATCATTTCACCCAAATAGTATGTGCTAAAAAGTTTAGAGGGTTATGGCAAAAAATGGATGCTTTTCGTGTACAAAATGGACAATCTCTTTCGGACTATCACGGTTTCGGACGAAAACTCATTTGTTACAAAGGGATTTTATTTTCTTGAACTTTTTGGAACTCCATACTTTTTGTGTGTTCAAAATGCACCATTCAAAGCCACATCATCAATTTTCAACCCTTTCTGACTACATTTGTTATTTTTCATGCACTTACTGATTGTTTTGAGGTAAATAACCCTGAAATTGAAAAGCACTTCAAAGGAACTCTGAAAATGTTGAAAGTTGGCATGGTATCATCATTTCACCCACATAGAATGTGCTAAAAAGTTTAGAGGGTTATGGCAAAAACTGGAGGCATTTCGTGTACAAAATGGACAATCTCTTTCGGAGTATCACGATTTGGGACGAAAACTCATTTGTTACAAAGGGATTTCATTTTCCTGAACTTTTTGGAACTCCATACTTTTTGTGTGTTCAAAATGCACCATTCAAAGCCCCATCATCAATTTTCAACCCATTCTGACTACATTTGGTAATTTTCATGCAGTTACTTATTTTTTTGAGCTAAATAACCCTCAAATTGAAAAGCACTTCAAATGAACTCTAAAAAGGTTGAAGTTGGCATGGTATCATCATTTAACCCACATAGCATGTGCTAAAAAGTTGATAGGGTTACGGCAAAAACTAGATACACTTCGTGTACAAAATGGACAATCTCTTTCGAAGTATCACGGTTTCGGACGAAAACTCATTTGTTACAAAGGGATTTTATTTTCTTGAACTTTTTGGAACTCCATACTTTTTGTGTGTTCAAAATGCACCATTCAAAGCCCCATCATCAATTTTCAACCCTTTCTGACTACATTTGTTAATTTTCATGCACTTACTGATTGTTTTGAGGTAAATAACGCTGAAATTGAAAAGCACTTCAAATGAACTCGGAAAAGGTTGAAAGTTGGCATGGTATCGTCATTTCACCCACATAGCTTGTGCCAAATAGTTGAGAGGGTTATGGCAAAAATTGACTGCATTTCGTGTACAAAATGGATAATCTCTTTCAGAGAATCACGGTTTCAGACGAAATTCAATTGTTACAAAGGGATTTCATTTTCTTGAACTTTTTAGAACTCCATAATTTCTGTGTGTTCAACATGCACCATTCAAAGCCACATCATCAATTATCAACCCTTTCTGACTACATTTGGTATTTTTCATGCACTTACTGATTTTTTTGAGCTAAATAACCCTGAAATTGAAAAGCACTTCAACTGAGCTCTGAAAAGGTTGAAAGTTTGCATCGTAATATCATTTCACCCACATAGCACGTGCTAAAAAGTTTAGAGGGTTACGGCAAAAACTGGATGCACTTTGTGAAGAAAATGGACAATCTCTTTTGAAGTATCACGGTTTCGGACGAAAACTCATCCGTTACAAATGGATTTCATTTTCTTGAACTTTTTGTAACTGCATACTTTTTTTGTGTTCAAAATGCACCATTCAAACTTACATCATCCATTTTCAACCCTTTCTGACTACATTTGTTATTTTTCATGCACTTACTGTTTGTTTTGTGGTAAATAACCCTGAAATTGAAAAGCACTTCAAATGAACTCTGAAAAGGTTGAAAGTTTGCATGGTATCATCATTTCACCCACGTAGCATGTCATAAAAAGTTGAGAGGGTTATGGGAAAAACTGGATGCATTTCGTGTACAAAATGGACAATCTCTTTCGGAGTATCACAGTTTCGGACGAAAACTCATTTTTTACAAAGGGATTTCATTTTCTTGAACTTTTTGGAACTCCATTCTTTTTGTGTGTTCAAAATGCACCATTCAAAGCCACATCATCAATTTTCAACTCTTTCTGACTACATTTGTTATTTTTCATGCACTTACTGATTGTTTTGAGGTAAATAACCCTGAAATTGAAAAGCACTTCAAATGGACTCTGAAAAGGTTGAAAGTTGGCATGGTATCATCATTTCACCCACATAGAATGTGCTAAAAAGTTTAAAGGGTTATGGCAAAAACTGGAGGCATTTCGTGTGCAAAATGGACAATCTCTTTCGAAGTATCACGGTTTCGAACGAAAACTCATTTGTTACAAAGGGATTTCATTTTGTTGAAATTTTTGGAACTCCATACTTTTTGTGTGTTCAAAATGCACCATTCAAAGCCCCATCATCAATTTTCAACCCTTTCTGACTACATTTGTTATTTTTCATGCACTTACTGATTGTTTTGAGGTAAATAACCCTGAAATTGAAAAGCACTTCAAATGGGCTCTGAAAAGGTTGAAAGTTCGCATGGTATCATCATTCCACCCACATAGAATGTGCTAAAAAGTTTAGAGGGTTATGGCAAAAACTGGAGGCATTTCGTGTACAAAATGGACAATCTCTTTCGAAGTATCACGGTTTCGAACGAAAACTCATTTGTTACAAAGGGATTTCATTTTCTTGAACTTTTTAGAACTCCATAGTTTTTGTGTGTTCAAAATGCACCATTCAAAGCCACATCGTCAATTTTCAACCCATTCTGACTACATTTGGTGTTTTTCATGCAGTTACTTATTTTTTTGAGCTAAATAACCCACAAATTGAAAAGCACTTCAAATGAACCCTAAAAAGGTTGAAGTTCGCATGGTATGATCATTTAACCCACATAGCATGTGCTAAAAAGTTGATAGGGTTACGGCAAAAACTAGATACACTTCGTGTACAAAATGGACAATCTCTTTCGAAGTATCACGGTTTCGGACAAAACTCATTTGTTACAAAGGGATTTCATTTTTTGTACTTTTTGGAACTCCATAATTTTTGTGTGTTCAAAAAGCACCATTCAAAGCCATATCATCAATTTTCAACGCTTTCTGACTTCATTTGGTATTGTTCATGCACTTACTGATTTTTTGAGCTAAATAACCCTGAAATTAAAACGCACTTCAAATGAACTCCGAAAAGGTTGAAAGTTGGCATGGTATCATCATTTCACCCGCATAGCATGTGCTAAAAAGGTGAGCGGGTTATGGCAAAAACTGGATACATTTCGTGTACAAAATGGACAATCTCTTTCGAAGTATCACGGTTTCGGACGAAAACTCATTTGTTACAAAGGGATTTCCTTTTCTTGAACTTTTTGGAACTCCAAACTTTTTGGGCGTTCAAAATGCACCATTCAAAGCCACATAATCAATTTTCAACCTATACTGACTTCATTTGGTATTTTTCATGCACTTAATGATTTTTTTTGAGCTAAATAACCCTGAAATTGAAAATCACTTCAAATGAACTCTGAAAAGGTTGAAAATTGGCATGGTATCATCATTTCACACACATAGCTTGTGCTAAATAGTTGAGAGGGTTATGGCAAAAACTGGATGCATTTCGTGTACAAAATGGACAATCTCTTCCGAAGAATCACGGTTTCACACGAAATTCAATTGTTACAAAGGGATTTCATTTTCTTGAACTTTTTAGAACTCCATAATTTCTGTGTGTTCAAAATGCACCATTCAAAGCCACATCATCAATTATCAATCCTTTCTTACTACATTTGGTATTTTTCATGCACTTACTGATTTTTTTGAGCTAAATAACCCTGAAATTGAAAAGCACTTCAACTGAGATCTGAAAAGGTTGAAAGTTCGCATGGTATCATCATTTCACCCACATAGCACGTGCTAAAAAGTTTAGAGGGTTACGGCAAAAACTAGATGCACTTTGTGAAGAAAATGGACAATCTCTTTTGAAGTATCACGGTTTCGGACGAAAACTCATCCGTTACAAATGGATTTCATTTTCTTGAACTTTTTGTAACTCCATACTTTTTTTGTGTTCAAAATGCACCATTCAAACTTACATCATCCATTTTCAACCCTTTCTGACTACATTTGTTATTTTTCATGCACTTACTATTTGTTTTGAGGTAAATAACCCTGAAATTGAAAAGCACTTCAAATGAACTCTGAAAAGGTTGAAAGTTTGCATGGTATCATCATTTCACCCACGTAGCATGTGATAAAAAGTTGAGAGGGTTATGGCAAAAACTGGATGCATTTCGTGTACAAAATGGACAATCTCTTTCGGAGTATCACGGTTCGGACGAAAACTCATTTGTTACAAAGGGATTTCATTTTCTTGAACTTTTTGGAACTCCATTCTTTTTGTGTGTTCAAAATGCACCATTCAAAGCCACATCATCAATTTTCAACCCTTTGTGACTACATTGTTTATTTTTCATGCACTTACTGATTGTTTTGAGGTAAATAACCCTGAAATTGAAAAGCACTTCAAATGAACTCTGAAAAGGTTGAAAGTTGGCATGGTATCATCATTTCACCCACATAGCATGTGCTAAAAAGCTTAGAGGGTTATGGCAAAAACTGGATGCATTCCGTGTACAAAATGGACAGTCTCTTATGGAGTATCACGGTTTCGGACGAAAACTCATTTGTTACAAAGGGATTTTATTTTCTTGAACTTTTTGGAACTCCATACTTTTTGTCTGTTCAAAATGCACCATTCAAAGCCACATCATCAATTTTCAACCCTTTCTGACTACATTTGTTATTTTTCATGCACTTACTGATTGTTTTGAGGTAAATAACCCTGAAATTGAAAAGCACTTCAAATGGACTCTGAAAAGGTTGAAAGTTGGCATGGTATCATCATTTCACCCACATAGAATGTGCTAAAAAGTTTAGAGGGTTATGGCAAAAACTGGAGGCATTTCGTGTACAAAATGGACAATCTCTTTCGGAGTATCACGGTTTCGGACGAAAACTCATTTGTTACAAAGGGATTTCATTTTCCTTTACTTTTTGCAACTCCATACTTTTTGTGTGTTCAAAATGCACCATTCAAAGCCACATCGTCAATTTTCAACCCATTCTGGCTACATTTGGTATTTTTCATGCAGTTACTTATTTTTCTGAGCTAAATAACCTACAAATTGAAAAGCACTTCAAATGAACTCTAAAAAGGTTGAAGTTGGCATGGTATCATCATTTAACCCACATAGCATGTGCTAAAAAGTTGACAGGGTTACGGCAAAAACTAGATACACTTCGTGTACAAAATGGACAATCTCTTTCGTAGTATCACGTTTTCGGACAAAACTCATTTGTTACAAAGGGATTTCATTTTTTGTACTTTTTGGAACTCCATACTTTTTGTGTGTTCAAAAAGCACCATTCAAAGCCATATCATCAATTTTTAACGCTTTCTGACTTCATTTGGTATTGTTCATGCACTTAGTGATTTTTTTGAGCTAAATAACCCTGAAATTAAAAAGCACTTCAAATGAACTCCGAAAAGGTTGAAAGTTGGCATGGTATCATCATTTCACCCGCATAGCATGTGCTAAAAAGGTGAGAGGGTTATGGCAAAAACTGGATGCATTTCATGTACAAAATGGACAATCTCTTTCGAACTATCACGGTTTCGGACGAAAACTCATTTGTTACAAAGGGATTTCATTTTCTTGAAATTTTTGGAACTCCAAACTTTTCGTGCGTTCAAAATGCACCATTCAAAGCCACATAATCAATTTTCAACCTATTCTGACTTCATTTGGTATTTTTCATGCACTTAATGATTTTTTTTGAGCTAAATAACCCTGAAATTGAAAATCACTTCAAATGAACTCTGAAAAGGTTGAAAATTGGCATGGTATCATCATTTCACCCACATAGCTTGTGCTAAATAGTTCAGAGGGTTATGGCAAAAACTGGATGCATTTCGTGTACAAAATGGACAATCTCTTCCGAAGAATCACGGTTTGAGACGAAATTCAATTGTTACAAAGGGATTTCATTTTCTTGAACTTTTTAGAACTCCATAATTTCTGTCTGTTCAAAATGCACCATTCAAAGCCACATCATCAATTATCAATCCTTTCTTACTACATTTGGTATTTTTCATGCACTTACTGATTTTTTTGAGCTAAATAACCCTGATATTGAAAAGCACTTCAAATGAACTGTGAAAAGGTTGAAAGTTCGCATGGTAATATCATTTCACCCACATAGCACGTGCTAAAAAGTTTAGAGGGTTACGGCAAAAACTAGATGCACTTTGTGTAGAAAATGGATAATCTCTTTTGAAGTATCACGGTTTCGGACGAAAACTCATCCGTTACAAATGGATTTCATTTTCTTGAACTTTTTGTAACTCCATACTTTTTGTGTGTTCAAAATGCACCATTCAAAGCCACATCATCCATTTTCAACCCTTTCTGACTACATTTGTTATTTTTCATGCACTTACTGATTGTTTTGAGGTAAATAACCCTGAAATTGAAAAGCACTTCAAATGAACTCTGAAAAGGTTGAAAGTTGGCATGGTATCATCATTTCACCCACATAGCATGTGATAAAAAGTTGAGAGGGTTATGGCAAAAATTGTATGCATTTCGTGTACAAAATGGACAATCTCTTTCGGAGTATCCCGGTTCCGGACGAAAACTCATTTGTTACAAAGGGATTTCATTTTCTTGAACTTTTTGGAACTCCATACTTTTTGTGTGTTCAAAATGCACCATTCAAAGCCACATCATCAATTTTCAACCCTTTCTGACTTCATTTGGTATTTTTCATGCATTTTCTAATTTTTTTTGAGCTAAATAACCCTGAAATTGAAAAGCACTTCAAATGAACTCTGAAAAGGTTGAAAGTTGGCATGATATCATCATTTCACCCACATAGCATGTGCTAAAAAGTTTAGAGGGTTATGGCAAAAACTGGATGCATTTCGTGTACAAAATAGACAATCTCTTTCGGAAAATCCCGGTTTCGGACGAAAACTCATCTGTTGCAAAGGGATTTCATTTTCTTGAACTTTTTGGAACTCCATGATTTTTCTGTGTTCAAAATGCACCATTCAAAGCCACATCGTCAATTTTCAACCCATTCTGACTACATTTGGTATTTTTCATGCAGTTACTTATTTTTTTGAGCTAAATAACCCTAAAATTGAAAAGCACTTCAAATGAACTCTAAAAAGGTTGAAGTTGGCATGGTATCATCATTTAACCCAGATAGCATGTACTAAAAAGTTGATAGGGTTACGGCAAAAACTGGATGCACTTCGTGTAAAGAATGGACAATCTCTTTCGAAATATCACGGTTTCGGACAAAAACTCATTTGTTACAAAGAGATTTCATTTTTGAACTTTTTGGAACTCCATACTTTTTGTGTGTTCAAAATGCACCATTCAAAGCCACATCATCAATTTTCAACGCTTTCTGACTTCATTTGGTATTGTTCATGCACTTACTGATTTTTTTGAGCTAAATAACCCTAAAATTAAAAAGCACTTCAAATGAACTCCGAAAAGGTTGAAAGTTGGCATGGTATCATCATTTCACCCACATAGCATGTGCTAAAAAGTTGAGAGGGTTATGGCAAAAACTGGATGCATTTCGTGTACAAAATGGACAATCTCTTTCGAAGTATCACGGTTTCGGACGAAAACTCATTTGTTACAAAGGGATTTCATTTTCTTGAACTTTTTGGAACTCCAAACTTTTCGTGCGTTCAAAATGCACCATTCAAAGCCACATCAACAATTTTCAACGCTTTCTGACTTCATTTGGTATTGTTCATGCACTTACTGATTTTTTTGAGCTAAATAACCCTGAAATTAAAAAGCACTTCAAATGAACTCCGAAAAGGTTGAAAGTTCGCATGGTATCATAATTTCACCCACATAGCTTGTGCTAAAAAGTTGAGAGGGTTATGGTAAAAACTGGATGCATTTCGTGTACAAAATGGAATATCTCTTTCGAAGTATCACGGTTTCGGACGAAAACTCATTTGCTACAAAGGGATTTCATTTTCATGAACTTTTTGGAACTCCAAACTTTTCTGTGTGTTCAAAACGCACCATTTAAAGCCACATCATCAATTTTCAACCCTTTCTGACTACATTTGGTATTTTTCATGCACTTACTGATTTTTTTGAGCTAAATAACACTGAAATTGAAAAGCACTTCAAATGAACTCTGAAAAGGTTGAAAGTTGGCATGGTATCATCATTCCACCCACATAGCATGTTCTAAAAAGTTGAGAGGGTTACGGCAAAAACTAGACGCTTTTCGTGTACAAAATAGACAATCTCTTTCGAAGTATCACGGTTTGAGACGAAAACTCATTTGTTACAAAGGGATTTCATTTTCTTCAACTTTTTGGAACTCCATACTTTTTGTGTGTTGAAAATGCACCATTCAAAGCCACAGCATCAATTTTCAACCCTTTCTGACTTCATTTGGTATTTTTCATGCATTTACTGATTTTTTTGAGCTAAATAACACAGAAATTGAAAAGCATTTCAAATGAACTCTAAAAAGGTTGAAAGTTGGCATGGTATCATCATTTAACCCACATAGCTTGTGCTAAATAGTTGAGAGGGTTATGGCAAAAACTGGATGCATTTCGTGTACAAAATGGACAATCTCTTTCGAAGAATGACGGTTTCTAACGCAATTCATTGTTACAAAGGGATTTCATTTTCTTCAACTTTTTGGAACTCCATAATTTCTGTGTGTTCAAAATGCACCATTCAAATCCACATCATCAATTTTCAACCCTTTGTGACTACATTTGGTATTTTTCATGCACTTACTAAATTTTTAGCTAAATAACCCTTAAATTGAAAAGCACTTCAAATGAACTCTGAAAAGGTTGAAAGTTGGCATGGTATCATCATTTCACCCACATAGCATGTTCTAAGAAGTTGAGAGGGTTACGGCAAAAACTAGACGCTTTTCGTGTACAAAATAGACAATCTCTTTCGAAGTATCACGGTTTCGCACGAAAACTCATCTGTTGCATAGGGATTTAATTTACTTGAACTTTTTGGAACTCCATACTTTTTGCGTGTTCAAAATGCACTATTCGAAGCCACATCATCAATTTAAATCATTTTCAACCCTTTCTGACTTCATTTGGTATTTTTCATGCATTTATTGATTTTTTTGATCTAAATAACCCTGAAATTGAAAAGCACTTCAAATGAACTCTGAAAAGGTTGAAAGTTGGCATGGTATCATCATTTCACCCACATAGCATGTTCTAAACAGTTGAGAGGGTTACGGCAAAAACTAGACGCTTTTCGTGTACAAAATAGACAATCTCTTTCGAAGTATCACTGTTTGAGACGAAAATTCATTTGTTACAAAGGGATTTCATTTTCTTGAACTTTTTGGAACTCCATACTTTTTGTGTGTTGAAAATACACCATTCAAAGCCACAACATCAATTTTCAACCATTTCTGACTTCATTTGGTATTTTTCATTAATTTTCTGATTTTTTTGAGCTAAATAACCCTGAAATTGAAAAGCACTTCAAATGAACTCTAAAAAGGTTGAAAGTTGGCATGGTATCATCATTTCACCCACATAGCATGTGCTAAAAAGTTGAGACGGTTACGACAAAAACTGGATGCTTTCCGTGTACAAAATACACAATCTCTTTCGAAGTATCACGGTTTCACACGAAAACTCATCTGTTGCATAGGGATTTAATTTTCTTGAACTTTTTGGAACTCCATACTTTTGTTTGTTCAAAATGGACCATTCAAAGCCACATCATCCATTTTCAACCCCTTCTGACTTCATTTTGTATTTTTCATGCACTTACTAATTTTTTTGAGCTAAATAACCGTGAAATTGAAAAGCACTTGAAATGAACTCTGAAAAGGTTGAAAGTTGGCATGGTATCACCATATCACCCACATAGCATGTGCTAAAAATTTTAGAGGGTTATGGCAAAAACTTGATGCACTTCGTGTACAAAATGGACAATCTCTTTCGAAGTATCACGCATTCGTACGAAAACTCATCTGTTACAAAATGATTTCATTTTCTTGAACTCTTTGGAACTCCATACTTTTGTGTGTTCAAAATGCACCATTAAAAGCCACATCATCAATTTTCAACCCATTCTAACTACATTTGGTATTTTTCATGCAGTTACTTATTTTTTTGAGCTAAATAACCCTAAAATTGAAAAGCACTTCAAATGAACTCTGAAAAGGTTGAAAGTTGGCATGGTATCATAATTTCACCCACATAGCATGTGCTAAAATGTTGAGAGGCTTACGGCAAAAACTGGATGCTTTTCATGTACAAAATAGACAATCTCTTTCGAAGTATGACGGTTTCGCACGAAAACTCATCTGTTGCATAGGGATTTAATTTTCTTGAACTTTTTGGAACTCTATACTTTTTGTGTGTGCAAAATGCACCATTGAAAGCCACATCATCCATTTTCAACCCCTTCTGACTAAATTTGGTATTTTTCATGCACTTATAGATTTTTTTGAGCTAAATAACCCTGAAATTGAAAAGCACTTCTAATGAACTCTGAAAAGGTTGAAAGTTTGCATGGTATCATCATTTCACGCACATAGCATGTGCTAAAAAGTAGAGTGGGTTAGGGCAAAAACTAGATGCAGCTCGTGTACAAAATGGACAATCTCTTTCGAAGTATCACTGTTTCGGACGAAAACTCATTTGTTACAAAGGGATTTCATTTTTTTCAACTTTTTGGAACTCCATACTTTTCATGTGTTCAAAATGCACCATTCAAAGCCACATAATCAATTTTCAACCATTTCTGACTTCATTTGGTATTTTTCATGCACTGACTAATTTTTTTGAGCTAAATAACCCTGAAATTGAAAAGCACTTCAAATGAACTCTGAAAAGGTTGAAAGTTTGCATGGTATCATCATTTCACCCACATAGCTTGTTCTAAATAGTTGAGAGGGTTATGGCAAAAACTGGATGCATTTCGTGTAAAAGATGGACATTCTCTTTCGAAGTATCACGATTTCGCACGAATTTCATTTGTTACAAAGGGATTTCATTTTCTTGAACTTTTTGGAACTCCATACTTTTTGTCTGTTCAAAATGCACCATTCAAAGCCACATCATCAATTTTCAACCCTTTCTGACTATATTTGGTATTTTTCATGCACTTACTGATTTTTTGAGCTAAATAACCCTGAAATTGAATAGCACTTCAAATGAACTCTGAAAAGGTTGAAAGTTGGCATGGTATCATCATTTCACCCACATAGCATGTGCTAAAAAGTTGAGACGGTTACGGCAAAAACTGGATGCTTTTCGTGAACAAAATAGACAATCTCTTTCGAAGTATCACGGTTTCACACGAAAACTCATCTGTTGCATAGGGATTTAATTTTCTTGAACTTTTTGGAACTCCATACTTTTTGTTTGTTCAAAATGCACCATTCAAAGCCACATCATCAATTTTCAATGCTTTCTGACGTCATTTGGTATTTTTCATGCACTTACTGATTTTTTTGACCTAACTAACCCGGAAATTGAAAAGCACTTCAAATTGAATGTGGGCATGTTATCATCACTTCACCCACATAGCATGTGCTAAAAAGTTGAGAGGGTTATGGCAAAAACTGGATGCATTTCATGTACAAAATGGACATTCTCTTTGGAAGTATCATGGTTTCGGACGAAAACTCATTTGTTACAAAGGGATTTCATTTTCTTGAACTTGTTGGAACTCCATACTTTTTGTTTGTTCAAAATGCACCATTCAAAGCCACATCATAAATTTTCCACCCTTTCTGACTACATTTGGTATTTTTCATGCACTTACTGATTTTTTTGAGCTAAATAACCCTGAAATTGAATAGCACTTCAAATGAACTCTGAAAAGGTTGAAAGTTGGCATGGTATCATCATTTAACCCACATAGCATGTGCTAAACAGTTGAGAGGGTTACGGCAAAAACTATACGCTTTTCGTGTACAAAATAGACAATCTCTTTCGAAGTATCACTGTTTGAGACGAAAATTCATTTGTTACAAAGGGATTTCGTTTTCTTGAAATTTTTGGAACTCCATACTTTTTGTGTGTTGAAAATACACCATTCAAAGCCACAACATCAATTTTCAACCATTTCTGACTTCATTTGGTATTTTTCATGCATTTACTCATTTTTTTGAGCTAAATAACCCTGAAATTGAAAAGCACTTCAAATGACCTCTAAAAAGGTTGAAAGTTGGCATGGTATCATCATTTCACCCACATAGCATGTGCTAAAAAGTTGAGACGGTTACGACAAAAACTGGATGCTTTCCGTGTACAAAATACACAATCTCTTTTGAAGTATCACGGTTTCACACGAAAACTCATCTGTTGCATAGGGATTTAATTTTCTTGAACTTTTTGGAACTCCATACTTTTTGTTTGTTCAAAATGCACCATTCAAAGCCACATCATCAATTTTCAACCCCTTCTGACTTCATTTTGTATTTTTCATGCACTTACTAATTTTTTTGAGCTAAATAACCGTGAAATTGAAAAGCACTTGAAATGAACTCTGAAAAGGTTGAAAGTTGGCATGGTATCACCATATCACCCACATAGCATGTGCTAAAATTTTTAGAGGGTTATGTCAAAAACTTGATGCACTTCGTGTACAAAATGGACAATCTCTTTCGAAGTATCACGCATTCGTACGAAAACTCATCTGTTACAAAATGATTTCATTTTCTTGAACTCTTTGGAACTCCATACTTTTGTGTGTTCAAAATGCACCATTAAAAGCCACATCATCAATTTATAACCCATTCTAACTACATTTGGTATTTTTCATGCAGTTACTTATTTTTTTGAGCTAAATAACCCTAAAATTGAAAAGCACTTCAAATGAACTCTGAAAAGGTTGAAGTTGGCATGGTATCATCATTTAACCCACATAGCATGTGCTAAAAAGTTTATAGGGTTACAGCAAAAACTAGATCCACTTCGTGTACAAAATGGACAATCTCTTTCGTAGTATCACGTTTTCGGACAAAAACTCATTTGTTACAAAGGGATTTCATTTTTTTGAACTTTTTGGAACTCCATACTTTTTGTGTGTTCAAAAATCACCATTCAAAGCCACATCATCAATTTTTCAACGCTTTCTGACTTCATTTGGTATTGTTCATGCACTTACTGATTTTTTTTGAGCTAAATAACCCTGAAATTCAAAAGCACTTCAAATGAACTCCGAAAAGGTTGAAAGTTGGCATGGTATCATCATTTCACCCACATAGCATGTGCTAAAAAGTTGAGAGGGTTATGGCAAAAACTGGATGCATTTCGTGTACAAAATGGACAATCTCTTTCGAAGTATCACGGTTTCGGATGAAAACTCATTTGTTACAAAGGGATTTCTTTTTTTTCAACTTTTTGGAACTCCATACTTTTTGTCTGTTCAAAATGCACCATTCAAAGCCACATCATCAATTTTCAACGCTTTCTGACGTCATTTGGTATTCGTCATGCACTTACTGATTTTTTTTGACCTAAATAACCCTGAATATGAAAAGCACTTCAAATGAACTCTGAGAAGGTTGAAAGTTGGCATGTTATCATCATTCCACCCACATAGCATGTGCTAAAAAGTTGAGAGGGTTATGCACAAAAACTGGATGCACTTCGTGTAGAACACGGACAATCTCTTTTGAAGTATCACGGTTTCGGACGAAAAGTCATCCGTTGCAAATGGATTTCATTTTCTTGAACTTTTTGTAACTCCATACGTTTTGTGTGTTCAAAATGCACCATTCAAAGCCACATCATCAATTTTCAACCCTTTGTGACCTCATTTGTTATTTTTCATGCATTTACTGATTTTTTTTGAGCTAAATAACCCTGAAATTGAAAAGCACTTCAAATGAACTCTGAAAAGGTTGAAAGTTGGCATGGTATGATAATTTCACCCACATAGCATGTGCTAAAATGTTGAGAGGCTTACGGCAAAAACTGGATGCTTTTCATGTACAAAATAGACAATCTCTTTCGAAGTATGACGGTTTCGCACGAAAACTCATCTGTTGCATAGGGATTTAATTTTCTTGAACTTTTTGGAACTCTATACTTTTTGTGTGTGCAAAATGCACCATTGAAAGCCACATCATCCATTTTCAACCCCTTCTGACTAAATTTGGTATTTTTCCTGCACTTATAGATTTTTTTGAGCTAAATAACCCTGAAATTGAAAAGCACTTCTAATGAACTCTGAAAAGGTTGAAAGTTTGCATGGTATCATCATTTCACCCACATAGCATGTGCTAAAAAGTAGAGTGGGTTAGGGCAAAAACTAGATGCAGCTCGTGTACAAAATGGACAATCTCTTTCGAAGTATCACTGTTTCGGACGAAAACTCATTTGTTACAAAGGGATTTCATTTTTTTCAACTTTTTGGAACTCCATACTTTTCATGTGTTCAAAATGCACCATTCAAAGCCACATAATCAATTTTCAACCATTTCTGACTTCATTTGGTATTTTTCATGCACTGACTAATTTTTTTGAGCTAAATAACCCTGAAATTGAAAAGCACTTCAAATGAACTCTGAAAAGGTTGAAAGTTTGCATGGTATCATCATTTCACCCACATAGCTTGTTCTAAATAGTTGAGAGGGTTATGGCAAAAACTGGATGCATTTCGTGTAAAAGATGGACATTCTCTTTCGAAGTATCACGATTTCGCACGAATTTCATTTGTTACAAAGGGATTTCATTTTCTTGAACTTTTTGGAACTCCATACTTTTTGTCTGTTCAAAATGCACCATTCAAAGCCACATCATCAATTTTCAACCCTTTCTGACTATATTTGGTATTTTTCATGCACTTACTGATTTTTTGAGCTAAATAACCCTGAAATTGAATAGCACTTCAAATGAACTCTGAAAAGATTGAAAGTTGGCATGGTATCATCATTTCACCCACATAGCATGTGCTAAAAAGTTGAGACGGTTACGGCAAAAACTGGATGCTTTTCGTGAACAAAATAGACAATCTCTTTCGAAGTATCACGGTTTCACACGAAAACTCATCTGTTGCATAGGGATTTAATTTTCTTGAACTTTTTGGAACTCCATACTTTTTGTTTGTTCAAAATGCACCATTCAAAGCCACATCATCAATTTTCAATGCTTTCTGACGTCATTTGGTATTTTTCATGCACTTACTGATTTTTTTTGACCTAACTAACCCGGAAATTGAAAAGCACTTCAAATTGAATGTGGGCATGTTATCATCACTTCACCCACATAGCATGTGCTAAAAAGTTGAGAGGGTTATGGCAAAAACTGGATGCATTTCATGTACAAAATGGACATTCTCTTTGGAAGTATCATGGTTTCGGACGAAAACTCATTTGTTACAAAGGGATTTCATTTTCTTGAACTTGTTGGAACTCCATACTTTTTGTTTGTTCAAAATGCACCATTCAAAGCCACATCATCAATTTTCCACCCTTTCTGACTACATTTGGTATTTTTCATGCACTTACTGATTTTTTTGAGCTAAATAACCCTAAAATTAAAAAGCACTTCAAATGAACTCTGAAAAGGTTGAAGTTGGCATGGTATCATCATTTAACCCACATAGCATGTGCTTAAAAGTTGATTGGGTCACGGCAAAAACTAGATGCACTTCGTGTACAAAATGGACAATCTCTTTCGAAGCATCACGTTTCAACCGAAAACTCATTTATTACAAAGGGATTTCATTTTCTTGAACTTGTTGGAACTCCATACTTTTTGTTTGTTCAAAATGCACCATTCAAAGCCACATCATCAATTTTCAAACCTTTCTAACTACATATGGTATTTTTCATGCACTTACTGGTTTTTTTGAGCTAAATAACCCTGAAATAGAAAAGCACTTCAAATGAACTCTGAAAAGGTTGAAAGTTGGCATGGTATCATCATTTCACCCACATAGCATGTGCTTAACAGTTGATTGGGTCACGGCAAAAACTAGATGCACTTCGTGGACAAAATGGACAATCTCTTTCGAAGCATCACGTTTCAACCGAAAACTCATTTGTTACAAAGGGATTTCATTTTCTTGAACTTGTTGGAACTCCATACTTTTTGTTTGTTCAAAATGCACCATTCAAAGCCACATCATCAATTTTCAACCCTTTCTGACTACATTTGGTATTTTTCATGCACTTACTACTTTTTTTGAGCTAAATAACCCTGAAATTAAAAAGCACTTCAAATGAACTCTGAAAAGGTTGAAGTTGGCATGGTATCATCATTTAACCCACATAGCATGTGCTTAAAAGTTGATTGGGTCACGGCAAAAACTAGATGCACTTCGTGTACAAAATGGACAATCTCTTTCGAAGCATCACGTTTCGGACGAAAACTCATTTGTTACAAAGGGATTTCATTTTTTTCAACTTTTTGGAACTCCAAATTTTTCATGTGTTCAAAATGCATAATTCAAAGCCACATAATCAATTTTCAACCATTTCTGACTTCATTTGGTATTTTTCATGCACTTAATGATTTTTTTGAGCTAAATAATCCTGAAATTGAAAATCACTTCAAACAAACTCTAAAAAGGTTGAAAGTTGGCATGGTATCATCATTTCACCAACATAGCTTGTGCTAAATAGTTGAGAGGGGTATGGCAAAAACTGGATGTATTTCGTGTACAAAATGGACAATCTCTTTCGAAGAATCACGGTTTCGGACGAAATTCAATTGCTACAAAGGGATTTCATTTTGTTGAACTTTTTGGAACTCCATAATTTTTGTGTGTTCAAAATTCACCATTCAAAGCCACATCATCAATTTTCAAACCTTTCTAACTACATTTGGTATTTTTCATGCACTTACTGATTTTTTTGAGCTAAATAACCCTGAAATTGAAAAGCTCTTCAAATGAACTCTGAAAAGGTTGAAAGTTGGCATGGTATCATCAATTCACCCACATAGCACGTGCTAAAAAGTTTAGAGGGTTACGACAAAAACTGGATGCACTTCGTGTTGAAAATGGACAATCTCTTTTGAAGTATCATGGTTTCGGACGAAAACTCATCCGTTACAAATGGATTTCATTTTCTCGAACTTTTTGTAACTCCATACTTTTTTTGTTCAAAATGCACCATTCAAAGCCACATCATCCATTTTCAACCCTTTCTGACTACATTTGTTATTTTTCATGCACTTACTGATTGTTTTGAGGTAAATAATCGCGAAATCGAAAAGCTCTTCAAATGAACTCTGAAAAGGTTGAAAGTTGGCATGGAACCATCATTTCACCCACTTAGCATGTGCTAAAAAGTTGAGAGGGTTATGGAAAAAACTGGATGCATTTCGTGTACAAAATGGACAATCTCTTTCGGAGTATCATGGTTTCGGACGAAAACTCATTTGTTACAAAGGGATTTCATTTTGTTGAAATTTTTGGGACTCCATACTTTTTGTGTGTTCAAAATGCACCAATCAATGGCACATCATCAATTTTCAACCCTTTCTGAATTCATTTGGTTTTTTTCATGCATTTACTGATTTTTTTGAGCTAAATAACCCTGAAATTGAAAAGCACTTCAAATGAACTCTGAAAAGGTTGAAAGTTGGCATGGTATCATCATTTGACCCACATAGCATGTGCTAAAAAGTTTAGAGGGTTACGGCAAAAACTGGATGCTTTTCGTGTACAAAATAGACAATCTCTTTCGAAGTATCACGGTTTCGCACGAAAACTCATCTGTTGCATAGGGATTTAATTTTCTTGAATTTTTTGGAACTCCATACTTTTTGTGTGTTCAAAATGCACCATTCAAAGCCACATCATCCATTTTCAACCCTTTCTGACTACATTTGGTATTTTTCATGCACTTACTCATTTTTTTGAGCTAAATAACCCTGAAATTCAAAAGCACTTCAAATGAACTCTGAAAAGGTTGAAAGTTGGCATGGTATCATCATTTCACCCACATATCATGTGCTAAAAAGTTTAAAGGGTTACGGCAAAAACTGGATGCACTTCGTGTAGAAAATGGACAATCTCTTTTGAAGTATCACGGTTTCAGACGAAAACTCATCCGTTACAAATGGATTTCATTTTCTTGAAATTTTTGTAACTCCATACTTTTTCTGTTCAAAATGCACCATTCAAAGCCACATCGTCCATTTCCAACCCTTTTTGACTACATTTGTTATTTTTCATGCACTTACTGATTATTTTGAGGTAAATAACCGTGAAATTGAAAAGCACTTCAAATGAACTCTGAAAAGGTTGAAAGTTCGCATGGTATCATCATTTCACCCACATAGCATGTGCTAAAAAGTTGAGAGGGTTATCGCAGAAACTGGATGCATTTCGTGTAGAAAATGGACAATCTCTTTCGGAGTATCACGGTTTCAGACGAAAACTCATTTGTTACAAAGGGATTTCATTTTGTTGAACTTTTTGGAACTCCATACATTTTGTCTATTCAAAATGCACCATTCAAAGCCACATCATCAATTTTCAACCCTTTCTGACTTCATTTGGTATTTTTCATGCATTTACTGATTTTTTTGAGCTAAACAACCCTGAAATTGAACAGCACTTCAAATGAACTCTGAAAAGGTTGAAAGTTGGCATGGTATCATCATTTCACCCACATAGCAGGTGCTAAAAAGTTGAGAGGTTACGGCAAAAACTGGATGCTTTTCGTGTACAAAATAGACAATCTCTTTCAAAGTATCACGGTTTCGCACGAAAACTCATCTGTTGCATAGGGATTTAATTTTCTTGAACTTTTTGGAACTCCATACTTTTTGTGTGTTCAAAATGCACCATTCAAAGCCACATCATCCATTTTGAACCCCTTCTGACTACATTTGGTATTTTTCATGCACTTACTGATTTTTTTTAGGTAAATAACCCTGAAATTAAAAAGCACTTCTAATAAACTCTAAAAAGGTTGAAAGTTGGCATGGTATCATCATTTCACCCACATAGCATGTGCTAAAAAGTTGAGAGGGTTATGGCAAAAACTGGATGCATTTCGTGTAGAAAATGGACAATCTCTTTGGGAGTATCACGGTTTCAGACGAAAACTCATTTGTTACAAAGGGATTTCATTTTGTTAAACTTTTTGGAACTCCATACATTTTGTCTATTCAAAATGCACCATTCAAAGCCACATCATCAATTTTCAACCCTTTCTGACTTGATTTGGTATTTTTCATGCATTTACGGATTTTTTGAGCTAAATATACCTGAAATTGAAGAACACTTCAAATGAACTCTGAAAAGGTTGAAAGTTGGCATGGTATCATCATTTCACCCACAGAGCATGTGCTAAAAAGTTGATAGGGTTGCGGGAAAAACTGGATGCTTTTCGTGTACAAAATAGACAATCTCTTTCGAAGTATCACGGTTTCGCACGAAAACTCATCTGTTGCATAGGGATTTAATTTTCTCGAACTTTTTGGAACTCCATACTTTTTGTGTTTTCAAAATGCACCATTCAAAGCCAAATCATCCATTTTCAACCCCTTCTGACTACATTTGGTATTTTTCATGAACTTACTGATTTTTTTAGGCAAATAACCCTGAAATTGAAAAGGACTTCTAATGAACTCTGAAAAGGTTGAAAGTTGGCATGGTATCATCATTTCACCCACATAGCATGTGCTGAAAAGTTGAGAGGGTTATGACAAAAACTGGATGCATTTCGTGTACAAAATGGACAATCTCTTTTGGAGTATCATGGTTTCAGAAGAAAACTCATTTGTTACAAAGGGATTTCATTTTGTTGAACTTTTTGGAACTCCATACTTTTTGTGTGTTCAAAATGCACCATTCAAAGACACATCATCAATTTTCAACCCTTTCTGACTTCATTTGGTATTTTTCATGCATTTACTGATTTTTTTGAGCTAAATGACCCTGAAATTGAAAAGCACTTCAAATGAACTCTGAAAAGGTTGAACGTTGGCATGGTATCATCATTTGACCCACATAGCATGTGCTAAAAGTTGAGAGGTTTACGGCAAAAACTGGATGCTTTTCGTGTACAAAATAGACAATCTCTTTCGAAGTATCACGGTTTCGCACGAAAACTCATCTGTTGCATAGGGATATAATTTTCTTGAATTTTTTGGAACTCCATACTTTTTGTGTGTTCAAAATGCACCATTCAAAGCCACATCATCCATTTTCAACCCTTTCTGACTACATTTGGTACTTTTCATGCACTTACTCATTTTTTTTGAGCTAAATAACCCTGAAATTCAAAAGCACTTCAAATGAACTCTGAAAAGGTTGAAACTTGGCATGGTATCATCATTTCACCCACATATCATGTGGTAAAAAGTTTAAAGGGTTACGGCAAAAACTGGATGCACTTCGTGTAGAAAATAGACAATCTCTTTTGAAGTATCACGGTTT
The DNA here is from genome assembly GCA_022496015.1 of Hordeum marinum. Taxonomy (NCBI): domain Eukaryota; kingdom Viridiplantae; phylum Streptophyta; class Magnoliopsida; order Poales; family Poaceae; genus Hordeum; species Hordeum marinum. The sequence goes on from JAAAWK010000967.1 coordinate 122,660, forward strand.
CGGACGAAAACTCATCCGTTACAAATGGATTTCATTTTCTTGAACTTTTTGTAATTCCATACTTTTTTTTGTTCAAAATGCACCATTCAAAGCCACATCATCCATTTCCAACCCTTTCTGACTACATTTGTTATTTTTCATGCACTTACTGATTGTTTTGAGGTAAATAACCGTGAAATTGAAAAGCACTTCACATGAACTCGGAAAAGGTTGAAAGTTGGCATGGTATCATCATTTCACTCACATAGCATGTGCTAAAAAGTTGAGAGGGTAATGGCAAAAACTGGATGCATTTCGTGTAGAAAATGGACAATCTCTTTCGGAGTATCACGGTTTCAGACGAAAACTCATTTGTTACAAAGAGATTTCATTTTGTTGAACTTTTTGGAACTCCATACATTTTGTCTATTCAAAATGCACCATTCAAAGCCACATCATCAATTTTGAACCCTTTCTGACTTCATGTGGTATTTTTCATTCATTTACTGATTTTTTTGAGCTAAATAACCCTGAAATGGAACAGCACTTCAAATGAACTCTGAAAAGGATGAAAGTTGGCATGGTATCATCATTTCACCCACATAGCTTGTGCTAAAACGTTGAGAGGGTTACGGCAAAAAATGGATGCTTTTCGTGTACAAAATAGACAATCTCTTTCGAAGTATCACGGTTTCGCACGAAAACTCATCTGTTGCATAGGGATTTAATTTTCTTGAACTTTTTGGAACTCCATACTTTTTGTGTGTTCAAAATGCCCCATTCAAAGCCACATCATCCATTTTCAACCCCTTCTGACTACATTTGGTATTTTTCATGCACTTACTCATTTTTTTGAGCTAAATAAGCCTGAAATTGAAAAGCACTTCTAATGAACTCTGAAAAGGTTGAAAGTTGGCATGGTACCATCATTTCACCCACATAGCATGTGATAAAATGTTCAGAGGGTTATGGCAAAAACTGGATGCATTTCTTGTACAAAATGGACAATCTCTTTTGGAGTATCATGGTTTCGGACGAAAACTCATTTGTTACAAAGGGATTTCTTTTTTTTGAACTCTTTGGAACTCCCTACTTTTTGTGTGCTCAAAATGCACCATCCAAAACCACATCATAAATTTTCAATGCTTTCTGACGTCATTTGGTATTTTTCATGCTCTTACTGATTTTTTTTAGCTAAATAACCCTGAAATTGAAAAGCACTTCAAATGAACTCTGAAAAGGTTGAAAGTTGGCATGGTATCATAATTTCACCCACATAGCATGTGCTAAAAAGTTGAGAGGGTTATGGCAAAAACTGGATGCTTTCCGTGTACAAAATAGACGAAGGGATTTCATTTTCTTGAACTTTTTGTAACTCCATACTTTTTTTGTTCAAAATGCACCATTCAAAGCCACATCATCCATTTTCAACCCTTTCTGACTACATTTGTTATTTTTCATGCACATACTGATTGTTTTGAGGTAAATAACCGTGAAATTGAAAAGCACTTCAAATGAACTCTGAAAAGGTTGAAAGTTGGCATGGTATCATCATTTCACCCACATAGCATGTGCTAAAAAGTTGATAGGGTTATGGCAAAAACTGGATGCATTTCGTGTACAAAATGGACAACCTCTTTCGGAGTATCACGGTTTCGGACGAAAATTCATTTGTTACAAAGGGATTTCATTTTGTTGAACATTTTGGAACTCCATACTTTTTGTCTATTCAAAATGCTCCATTCAAAGCCGCATCATCAATTTTCAACCCTTTCTGACTTCATTTGGTATTTTTAATGCATTTACTGATTTTTTTGAGCTAAATAACCCTGAAATTGAAAAGCACTACAAATGAACTCTGAAAAGGTTGAAAGTTGGCATGGTATCATCATTTCACCCACATAGCATGTGCTAAAAAGTTGAGAGGGTTACGGCAAAAACTGGATGCTTTTCGTGTACAAAATAGACAATCTCTTTCGAGGTATCACGGTTTCGCACGAAACTCATCTATTGCATAGGGATTTAATTTTCTTGAACTTTTTGGAACTCCATACTTTTTGTGTGTTCAAAATGCACCATTCAAAGCCACATCATCCATTTTCAACCCTTTCTGACTACATTTGGTATTTTTCATGCACTTACTCATTTTTTTGAGCTAAATAGCCCTGAAGTTGAAAAGCACTTCAAGTGAACTCTAAAAAGGTTGAAAGTTAGCACGGTATCGTCATTTCACCCACATATCATGTGGTAAAAAGTTTAAAGGGTTACGGCAAAAACTGGATGCACTTCGTGTAGAAAATGGACAATCTCTTTTGAAGTATCACGGTTTCGGACGAAAACTCATCCGTTACAAATGGATTTCATTTTCTTGAACTTTTTGTAACTCCATACTTTTTTTGTGTTCAAAATAGACCATTCAAAGCCACATCATCCATTTTCAACCCTTTCTGACTACATTTGTTATTTTTCATGCACTTACTGATTGTTTTGAGGTAAATAACCGTGAAATTGAAAAGAGCTTCAAATGAACTCTGAAAAGGCTCAAAGTTGGCATGGTATCATCATTTCACCCACATAGCATGTGCTAAAAAGTTGAGAGGTTTAGGGCAAAAACTATATGCATTTCATGTACAAAATGGACAATCTCTTTCGGACAAAAACTCATCTGTTATAAAGGGATTTCATTTTTTTAAACATTTTGGAACTCCATACTTTTCGTGTGTTCAAAATGCACCATTCAAAGCCACATCATCAATTTTCAACCCTTTATGACTTCATTTGGTATTTTTCAGGCATTTACTGATTTTTTTGAGCTAAATAACCCTGAAATTGAAAAGCACTTCAAATAAACTCTGAAAAGGTTGAAAGTTGGCATGGTATCATCATTTCACCCACATAGCATGTGCTAAGAAGTTGAGAGGGTTATGGCAAAAACTGGATGCTTTTCGTGTACAAAATAGACAATCTCTTTCGAAGTATCACGGTTTCGCACGAAAACTCATCTGTTGCATAGGGATTTAATTTTCTTGAATTTTTTGGAACTCCATACTTTTTGTGTGTTCAAAATGCACCATTCAAAGCCACACCATCCATTTTCAACCCTTTCTGACTACATTTGGTATTTTTCATGCACTTACTCATTTTTTTGAGCTAAATAACCCTGAAATTGAACAGCACTTCAAATGAACTCTGAAAAGGTTGAAAGTTGGCATGGTATCATCTTTTCACCCACATAGCTTGTGCTAAAAAGTTGAGAGGGTTACGGCAAAAAATGGATGCTTTTCATGTACAAAATAGACAATCTCTTTCGAAGTATCACGGTTTCGCACGAAAACTCATCTGTTGCATAGGGATTTAATTTTCTTGAACTTTTTGGAACTCCATACTTTTTGTGTGTTCAAAATGCACCATTCAAATCCACATCATCCATTTTCAACCCCTTCTGACTACATTTGGTATTTTTCATGCACTTACTCATTTTTTTGAGCTAAATAAGCCTGAAATTGAAAAGCACTTCTAATGAACTCTGAAAAGGTTGAAAGTTGGCATGGTATCATCATTTCACCCACATAGCATGTGCTAAAAAGTTGAGAGGGTTATGGCAAAAACTGGATGCCTTTCGTGTACAAAATGGACAATCTCTTTTGGAGTATCATGGTTTCGGACGAAAACTCATTTTTTACAAAGTGATTTATTTTTTTTTGAACTTTTTGGAACTCCATACTTTTTGTGTGCTCAAAATGCACCATCCAAAGCCACATCATCAATTTTCAACCCTTTCTGACTACATTTGTTATTTTTCATGCACTTACTAATTATTTTGAGCTAAATAACCCTGAAATTGAAAAGCACTCCAAATGAACTCTGAAAAGGTTGAAAGTTGGCACGGTATCATCATTTCACCCACATAGCATGTGCTAAAAAGTTGAGAGGGTTATGGCAAAAACTGGATGCATTTCGTGTACAAAATGGACAACCTCTTTCGGAGTATCACGGTTTCGGACGAAAACTCATTTGTTACAAAGGGATTTCATTTTGTTGAAAATTTTGGAACTCCATACTTTTTGTCCATTCAAAATGCACCATTCAAAGCCACATCATCAATTTTCAACCCTTTCTGACTTCATTTGGTATTTTTCATGCATTTACTGATTTTTTTGAGCTAAATAACCCTGAAATTGAAAAGCACTACAAATGAACTCTGAAAAGGTTGAAAGTTGGCATGCTATCATCATTTCACCCACATAGCATGTGCTAAAAAGTTGACAGGGTTACGGCAAAAACTGGATGCTTTTCGTGTACAAAATAGACAATCTCTTTCGAGGTATCACGGTTTCCCACGAAAACTCATCTGTTGCATAGGGATTTAATTTTCTTGAACTTTTTGGAACTCCATACTTTTTGTGTGTTCAAAATTCACCATTCAAAGCCAGATCGTCCATTTTCAACCCTTTCTTACTACATTTGGTATTTTTCATGCACTTACTCATTTTTTTGAGCTAAATAGCCCTGAAATTGAAAAGCACTTGAAGTGAACTCTAAAAAGGTTGAAAGTTGGCATGGTATCATCATTTCACCCACATATCATGTGGTAAAAAGTTTAAAGGGTTACGGCAAAAACTGGATGCACTTCGTGTAGAAAAAGGACAATCTCTTTTGAAGTATCACGGTTTCGAACGAAAACTCATCTGTTACAAATGGATTTCATTTTCTTGAACTTTTTGTAACTCCATACTTTTTTTGTGTTCAAAATAGACCATTCAAAGCCACATCATCCATTTTCAAACCTTTCTGACTACATTTGTTATTTTTCATGCACTTACTGAATGTTTTGAGGTAAATAACCGTGAAATTGAAAAGCACATCAAATGAACTCTGACAAGGCTGAAAGTTGGCATGGTATCATCATTTCACCCACATAGCATGTGCTAAAAAGTTGAGAGGTTTAGGGCAAAAACTGGATGCACTTCGTGTAGAAAATGGACAATCTCTTTTGAAATATAACGGTTTCAAACGAAAACTCATCCGTTACAAATGGATTTCATTTTCTTGAACTTTTTGTAACTCCATACTTTTTTTTGTTCAAAATGCACCATTCAAAGCCACATCATCCATTTCCAACCCTTTCTGACTACATTTGTTATTTTTCATGCACTTACTGATTGTTTTGAGGTAAATAACCCTGAAATTGAAAAGCACTTCAAAGGAACTCTGAAAATGTTGAAAGTTGGCATGGTATCATCATTTCACCCACATAGAATGTGCTAAAAAGGTTAGAGGGTTATGGCAAAAACTGGAGGCATTTCATGTACTAAATGGACAATCTCTTTCGGAGTATCACGGTTTCGGACAAAAACTCATCTGTTATAAAGGGATTTTATGTTTTTTACTTTTTGGAACTCCATACTTTTCGTGTGTTAAAAATGCACCATTCAAAGCCACATCATCAATTTTCAACCCTTTATGACTTCATTTGGTATTTTTCATGCATTTACTGATTTTTTATAACTAACTAACCCTGAAATTGAAAAGCACTTCAAATGAACTCTGAAAAGGTTGAAAGTTGGCATGGTATCATCATTTCACCCACATAGCATGTGCTAAAAAGTTTAGAGGGTTACGACAAAAACTGGATGCTTTTCGCGTACAAAATAGACAATCTCTTTCGAAGTATCACGGTTTCGCACGAAAACTCATCTGTTGCATAGGTATTTAATTTTCTTGAACTTTTTGGAACTCCATACTTTTTGTGTGTTCAAATGCACCATTCAAAGCCACATCATCCATTTTCAACCCTTTCTGAATACATTTGGTATTTTTCATGCACTTACTCATTTTTTTGAGCAAAATAACCCTGAAATTGAAAAGCACTTCAAATGAACTCTGAAAAGGTTGAAGGTTGGCATGGTATCATCATTTCACCCACATAGCATGTGCTAAAAAGTTTAGAGGGTTACGACAAAAACTGGATGCACTTCATGTAGAAAATGGACAATCTTTTTTGAAGTATCACGGTTTCGGAGAAATCTCATCCGTTACAAATGGATTTCATTTTCTTGAACTTTTTGTAACTCCATACTTTTTTTGTGTTCAAAATAGACCATTCAAAGCCACATGATCCATTTTCAACCCTTTCTGACTACATTTGTTATTTTTCATGCACTTACGGATTGTTTTGAGGTAAATAACCGTGAAATTGAAAAGCACTTCAAATGAACTCTGAAAAGGCTGAAAGTTGGCATGGCATCAACATTTCACCCACATAGCATGTGCAAAAAATTTGAGAGGTTTATGGAAAAAACTATATGCATTTCGTGTACAAAATGGACAATCTCTTTCAGAGTATCCCGATTTCGGACGAAAACTCATTTGTATTAAAGGGATTTCATTTTTTTAACTTTTTGGAACTCCATACTTTTCGTGTGTTCAAAATACACCATTCAAAGCCACATAATCAATTTTCTTGAACTTTTTGGAACTCCATACTTTTTGTGTGTTCAAAATGCACCATTCAAATCCACATCTTCCATTTTCAACCCTTTCTGACTACATTTGTTATTTTTCATGCACTCACTAATTTTTTTGAGCAAAATAACCCTGAAATTGAAAAGCACTTCAAATGAACTCTGAAAAGGTTGAAAGTGGGCACGGTATCATCATTTCACCCACATAGCATGTGCTAAAAAGTTGAGAGGGTTATGGCAAAAACTGGATCCATTTCGTGTACAAAATGGACAACCTCTTTCGGAGTATCACGGTTTCGGACGAAAACTCATTTGTTACAAAGGGATTTCATTTTGTTGAACATTTTGGAACTCCATACTTTTTGTGTGTTCAAATGCACCATTCAAATCCACATCATCCATTTTCAACCCTTTCTGACTACATTCGTTATTTTTCATGCACTTACCGATTTTTTTGAGCTAAATAACCCTAAAATTGAAAAGCACTTCAAATGAACTGTGAAAAGGTTGAAAGTTGGCACGGTATCATCATTTCACCCACATAGCATGTGCTAAAAAGTTGAGAGGGTTACGGCAAAAACTGGATGCTTTTCGTGTACAAAATAGACAATCTCTTTCAAGGTATCACGGTTTCCCACGAAAACTCATCTGTTGCATAGCGATTTAATTTTCTTGAACTTTTTGGAACTCCATACTTTTTGTGTGTTCAAAATGCACCATTCAAAGCCACATCGTCCATTTTTAACCCTTTCTGACTACATTTGGTATTTTTCATGCACTTACTCATTTTTTTGAGCTAAATAGCCCTGAAATTGAAAAGCACTTCAAGTGAACACTGAAAAGGTTGAAAGTTGGCATGGTATCATCATTTCACCCACATATCATGTGGTAAAAATTTTAAAGGGTTACGGCAAAAACTGGATGCACTTCGTGTAGAAAATGGACAATCTCTTTTGAAGTATCACGGTTTCGGACGAAAACTCATCTGTTACAAATTGATTTCATTTTCTTGAACTTTTTGTAACTCCATACTTTTTTTGTGTTCAAAATAGACCATTCAAAGCCACATCATCCATTTTCAACCCTTTCTGACTACATTTGTTATTTTTCATGCACTTACTGATTGTTTTGAGGTAAATAACCGTGAAATTGAAAAGCACTTCAAATGAACTCTGACAAGGCTGAAAGTTGGCATGGTATCATCGTTTCACCCACATAGCATGTGCTAAAAAGTTGAGTGGTTTCGGGTAAAAACTATATTCATTTCTTGTACAAAATGGACATTCTCTTTCGGAGTATCACGGTTTCGGACAAAAACTCATCTGTTATAAAGGGATTTCATTTTTTTTTAACTTTTTGGAACTCCATACTTTTCGTGTGTTCAAAATGCACAATTCAAAGCCACATCATCAATTTTCAACCCTTTATGACTTCATTTGGTATTTTTCATGCATTTACTGATTTTTTATAGCTAAATAACCCTGAAATTGAAAAGCACTTCAAATGAACTCTGAAAAGGTTGAAAGTTGGCATGGTATCATCATTTCATCCACATAGCATGTGCTAAGAAGTTGAGAGGGTTATGGCAAAAACTGGATGCTTTGCGCGTACAAAATAGACAATCTCTTTCGAAGTATCACGGTTTCGCACGAAAACTCATCTGTTGCATAGGTATTTAATTTTCTTGAACTTTTTGGAACTCCATACTTTTGGTGTGTTCAAATGCACCATTCAAAGCCACATCATCCATTTTCAACCCTTTCTGACTACATTTGGTATTTTTCATGCACTTACTCATTTTTTTGAGCTAAATAACCCTGAAATTGAAAAGCACTTCAAATGAACTCTGAAAAGGTTGAAAGTTGGCATGGTATCATCATTTCACCCACATAGCATGTGCTACAAAGTTTAGAGGGTTACGACAAAAACTGGATGCACTTCATGTAGAAAATGGACAATCTCTTTTGAAGTATCACGGTTTCAGAGAAAACTCATCCGTTACAAATGGATTTCATTTTCTTGAACTTTTTGTAACTCCATACTTTTTTTGTGTTCAAAATAGACCATTCAAAGCCAGATGATCCATTTTCAACCCTTTCTGACTACATTTGTTATTTTTCATGCACTTACTGATTGTTTTGAGGTAAATAACCGTGAAATTGAAAAGCACTTCAAATGAACTCTGAAAAGGCTGAAAGTTGGCATGGTATCAACATTTCACCCACACAGCATGTGCAAAAAAGTTGGGAGGTTTATGGAAAAACCTATATGCATTTCGTGTACAAAATGGACAATCTCTTTCAGAGTATCCCGATTTCAGACGAAAACTCATTTGTTACAAAGGGATTTCATTTTTTTTAACTTTTTGGAACTCCATACTTTTCGTGTGTTCAAAATGCACCATTCAAAGCCACATAATCAATTTTCTTGAACTTTTTGGAACTCCATACTTTTTGTGTGTTCAAAATGCACCATTCAAATCCACATCATCCATTTTCAACCCTTTCTGACTACATTTGTTATTTTTCATGCACTTACTGATTTTTTTGAGCTAAATAACCCTGAAATTGAAAAGCACTTCAAATGTACTCTGAAAAGGTTGAAAGTTGGCACGGTATCATCATTTCACCCACATAGCATGTGCTAAAAAGTTGAGAGGGTTATGGCAAAAACTGGATGCATTTCTTGTACAAAATGGACAACCTCTTCCGGAGTATCACGGTTTCGGACGAAAACTCATTTGTTACAAAGGGATTTCATTTTGTTGAACATTTTGGAACTCCATACTTTTTGTCTATTCAAAATGCACCATTCAAAGCCACATCATCAATTTTCAACCCTTTCTGACTTCATTTGGTATTTTTCATGCATTTACTGATTTTTTTGAGCTAAATAACCCTGAAATTGAAAAGCACTACAAATGAACACTGAAAAGGTTGAAAGTTGGCATGGTATCATCATTTCACCCACATATCATGTGGTAAAATTTTTAAAGGGTTACGGCAAAAACTGGATGCACTTCGTGTAGAAAATGGACAATCTCTTTTGAAGTATCACGGTTTCGGACGAAAACTCATCTGTTACAAATTGATTTCATTTTCTTGAACTTTTTGTAACTCCATACTTTTTTTGTGTTCAAAATAGACCATTGAAAGCCACATCATCCATTTTCAACCCTTTCTGACTACATTTGTTATTTTTCATGCACTTACTGATTGTTTTGAAGTAAATAACTGTGAAATTGAAAAGCACTTCAAATGAACTCTGACAAGGCTGAAAGTTGGCATGGTATCATCATTTCACCCACATAGCATGTGCTAAAAAGGTGAGTGGTTTAGGGTAAAAACTATATGCATTTCTTGTACAAAATGGACATTCTCTTTCGGAGTATCACGGTTTCGGACAAAAACTCATCTGTTATAAAGGGATTTCATTTTTTTTTCTTTTTGGAACTCCATACTTTTCGTGTGTTCAAAATTCACCATTCAAAGCCACATCATCAATTTTCAACCCTTTATGACTTCATTTGGTATTTTTCATGCATTTACTGATTTTTTATAGCTAAATAACCCTGAAATTGAAAAGCACTTCAAATGAACTCTGAAAAGGTTGAAAGTTGGCATGGTATCATCATTTCATCCACATAGCATGTGCTAAGAAGTTGAGAGGGTTATGGCAAAAACTGGATGCTTTGCGCGTACAAAATAGACAATCTCTTTCGAAGTATCACGGTTTCGCACGAAAACTCATCTGTTGCATAGGTATTTAATTTTCTTGAACTTTTTGGAACTCCATACTTTTGGTGTGTCCAAACGCACCATTCAAAGCCACATCATCCATTTTCAACCCTTTCTGACTACATTTGGTATTTTTCATGCACTTACTCATTTTTTTGAGCTAAATAACCCTGAAATTGAAAAGCACTTCAAATGAACTCTGAAAAGGTTGAAAGTTGGCATGGTATCATCATTTCACCCACATAGCATGTGCTAAAAAGTTTAGAGGGTTACGACAAAAACGGGATGCACTTCATGTAGAAAATGGACAATCTCTTTTGAAGTATCACGGTTTCGGAGAAAACTCATCCGTTACAAATGGATTTCATTTTCTTGAACTTTTTGTAACTCCATACTTTTTTTGTGTTCAAAATAGACCATTCAAAGCCAGATGATCCATTTTCAACCCTTTCTGACTACATTTGTTATTTTTCATGCACTTACTGATTGTTTTGAGGTAAATAACCGTGAAATTTAAAAGCACTTCAAATGAACTCTGAAAAGGCTGAAAGTTGGCATGGTATCAACATTTCACCCACATAGCATGTGCAAAAAAGTTGGGAGGTTTATGGAAAAAACTATATGCATTTCGTGTACAAAATGGACAATCTCTTTCAGAGTATCCTGATTTCAGACGAAAACTCATTTGTTACAAAGGGATTTCATTTTTTTTAACTTTTTGGAACTCCATACTTTTCGTGTGTTCAAAATGCACCATTCAAAGCCACATAATCAATTTTCTTGAACTTTTTGGAACTCCATACTTTTTGTGTGTTCAAAATGCACCATTCAAATCCACATCATCCATTTTCAACCCTTTCTGACTACATTTCTTATTTTTCATGCACTTACTGATTTTTTTGAGCTAAATAACCCTGAAATTGAAAAGCACTTCAAATGAACTCTGAAAAGGTTGAAAGTTGGCACGGTATCATCATTTCACCCACATAGCATGTGCTAAAAAGTTGAGAGGGTTATGGCAAAAACTGGATGCATTTCATGTAAAAAATGGACAACCTCTTTCGGAGTATCACGGTTTCGGACGAAAACTCATTTGTTACAAAGGGATTTCATTTTGTTGAAAATTTTGGAACTCCATACTTTTTGTCTATTCAAAATGCACCATTCAAAGCCACATCATCAATTTTCAACCCTTTCTGACTTCATTTGGTATTTTTCATGCATTTACTGATTTTTTTGAGCTAAATAACCCTGAAATTGAAAAGCACTACAAATGAACTCTGAAAAGGTTGAAAGTTGGCATGGTATCATCATTTCAGCCACATAGCATGTGCTAAAAAGTTGAGAGGGTTACGGCAAAAACTGGATGCTTTTCGTGTACAAAATAGACAATCTCTTTCGAGGTATCACGGTTTCGCACGAAAACTCATCTGTTGCATAGGTATTTAATTTTCTTGAACTTTTTGGAACTCCATACTTTTGGTGTGTCCAAATGCACCATTCAAAGCCACATCATCCATTTTCAACCCTTTCTGACTACATTTGGTATTTTTCATGCACTTACTCATTTTTTTGAGCTAAATAACCCTGAAATTGAAAAGCACTTCAAATGAACTCTGAAAAGGTTGAAAGTTGGCATGGTATCATCATTTCACCCACATAGCATGTGCTAAAAAGTTTAGAGGGTTACGACAAAAACGGGATGCACTTCATGTAGAAAATGGACAATCTCTTTTGAAGTATCACGGTTTCGGAGAAAACTCATCCGTTACAAATGGATTTCATTTTCTTGAACTTTTTGTAACTCCATACTTTTTTGTGTTCAAAATAGACCATTCAAAGCCAGATGATCCATTTTCAACCCTTTCTGACTACATTTGTTATTTTTCATGCACTTACTGATTGTTTTGAGGTAAATAACCGTGAAATTTAAAAGCACTTCAAATGAACTCTGAAAAGGCTGAAAGTTGGCATGGTATCAACATTTCACCCACATAGCATGTGCAAAAAAGTTGGGAGGTTTATGGAAAAAACTATATGCATTTCGTGTACAAAATGGACAATCTCTTTCAGAGTATCCTGATTTCAGACGAAAACTCATTTGTTACAAAGGGATTTCATTTTTTTTAACTTTTTGGAACTCCATACTTTTCGTGTGTTCAAAATGCACCATTCAAAGCCACATCATCAATTTTCTTGAACTTTTTGGAACTCCATACTTTTTGTGTGTTCAAAATGCACCATTCAAATCCACATCATCCATTTTCAACCCTTTCTGACTACATTTGTTATTTTTCATGCACTTACTGATTTTTTCGAGCTAAATAACCCTGAAATTGAAAAGCACTTCAAATGAACTCTGAAAAGGTTGAAAGTTGGCACGGTATCATCATTTCACCCACATAGCATGTGCTAAAAAGTTGAGAGGGTTATGGCAAAAACTGGATGCATTTCATGTAAAAAATGGACAACCTCTTTCGGAGTATCACGGTTTCGGATGAAAACTCATTTGTTACAAAGGGATTTCATTTTGTTGAACATTTTGGAACTCCATACTTTTTGTCTATTCAAAATGCACCATTCAAAGCCACATCATCAATTTTCAACCCTTTCTGACTTCATTTGGTATTTTTCATGCATTTACTGATTTTTTTGAGCTAAATAACCCTGAAATTGAAAAGCACTACAAATGAACTCTGAAAAGGTTGAAAGTTGGCATGGTATCATCATTTCAGCCACATAGCATGTGCTAAAAAGTTGAGAGGGTTACGGCAAAAACTGGATGCTTTTCGTGTACAAAATAGACAATCTCTTTCGAGGTATCACGGTTTCGCACGAAAACTCATCTCTTGTATAGGGATTTAAGTTTCTTGAACTTTGTGGAACTCCATACTTTTTGTGTGTTCAAAATGCACCATTCAAAGCCACATCGTCCATTTTCAACCCTTTCTGACTACATTTGGTATTTTTCATGCACTTACTCATTTTTTTGAGCTAAATAGCCCTGAAATTGAAAAGCACTTCAAGTGAACTCTGAAAAGGTTGAAAGTTGGCATGGTATCATCATTTCACCCATATATCATGTGGTAAAATTTTTAAAGGGTTACAGCAAAAACTGGATGCACTTCGTGTAGAAAATGGACAATCTCTTTTGAAGTATCACGGTTTCGGACGAAAACTCATCTGTTACAAATTGATTTCATTTTCTAGAACTTTTTGTAACTCCATACTTTTTTTGTGTTCAAAATAGACCATTCAAAGCCACATCATCCATTTTCAACCCTTTCTGACTACATTTGTTATTTTTCATGCACTTACTGATTGTTTTGAGGTAAACAACCGTGAAATTGAAAAGCACTTCAAATGAACTCTGACAAGGCTGAAAGTTGGCATGGTATCATCATTTCACCCACATAGCATGTGCTAAAAAGTTGAGTGGTTTAGGGTAAAAACTATATGCATTTCTTGTACAAAATGGACATTCTCTTTCGGAGTATCACGGTTTCGGACAAAAACTCATCTGTTATAAAGGGATTTCATTTTTTTTACTTTTTGGAACTCCATACTTTTCGTGTGTTCAAAATGCACGATTCAAAGCCACATCATCAATTTTCAACCCTTTATGACTTCATTTGGTATTGTTCATGCATTTACTGATTTTTTATAGCTAAGTAACCCTGAAATTGAAAAGCACTTCAAATGAACTCTGAAAAGGTTGAAAGTTGGCATGGTATCATCATTTCATCCACATAGCATGTGCTAAGAAGTTGAGAGGGTTATGGCAAAAACTGGATGCTTTGCGCGTACAAAATAGACAATCTCTTTCGAAGTATCACGGTTTCGCACGAAAACTCATCTGTTGCATAGGTATTTAATTTTCTTGAACTTTTTGGAACTCCATACTTTTGGTGTGTTCAAATGCACCATTCAAAGGCACATCATCCATTTTCAACCCTTTCTGACTACATTTGGTATTTTTCATGCACTTACTCATTTTTTTGAGCTAAATAACCCTGAAATTGAAAAGCACTTCAAATGAACTCTGAAAAGGTTGAAAGTTGGCATGGTATCATCATTTCACCCACATAGCATGTGCTAAAAAGTTTAGAGGGTTACGACAAAAACTGAATGCACTTCATGTAGAAACTGGACAATCTCTTTTGAAGTATCACGGTTTCGGAGAAAACTCATCCGTTACAAATGGATTTCATTTTCTTGAACTTTTTGTAACTCCATACTTTTTTTGTGTTCAAAATAGACCATTCAAAGCCAGATGATCCATTTTGAACCCTTTCTGACTACATTTGTTATTTTTCATGCACTTACTGATTGTTTTGAGGTAAATAACCGTGAAATTGAAAAGCACTTCAAATGAACTCTGAAAAGGCTGAAAGTTGGCATGGTATCAACATTTCACCCACACAGCATGTGCAAAAAAGTTGGGAGGTTTATGGAAAAACCTATATGCATTTCGTGTACAAAATGGACAATCTCTTTCAGAGTATCCCGATTTCAGACGAAAACTCATTTGTTACAAAGGGATTTCATTTTTTTTAACTTTTTGGAACTCCATACTTTTCGTGTGTTCAAAATGCACCATTCAAAGCCACATAATCAATTTTCTTGAACTATTTGGAACTCCATACTTTTTGTGTGTTCAAAATGCACCATTCAAATCCACATCATCCATTTTCAACCCTTTCTGACTACATTTGTTATTTTTCATGCACTTACTGATTTTTTTGAGCTAAATAACCCTGAAATTGAAAAGCACTTCAAATGTACTCTGAAAAGGTTGAAAGTTGGCACGGTATCATCATTTCACCCACATAGCATGTGCTAAAAAGTTGAGAGGGTTATGGCAAAAACTGGATGCATTTCTTGTACAAAATGGACAACCTCTTCCGGAGTATCACGGTTTCGGACGAAAACTCATTTGTTACAAAGGGATTTCATTTTGTTGAACATTTTGGAACTCCATACTTTTTGTCTATTCAAAATGCACCATTCAAAGCCACATCATCAATTTTCAACCCTTTCTGACTTCATTTGGTATTTTTCATGCATTTACTGATTTTTTTGAGCTAAATAACCCTGAAATTGAAAAGCACTACAAATGAACACTGAAAAGGTTGAAAGTTGGCATGGTATCATCATTTCACCCACATATCATGTGGTAAAATTTTTAAAGGGTTACGGCAAAAACTGGATGCACTTCGTGTAGAAAATGGACAATCTCTTTTGAAGTATCACGGTTTCGGACGAAAACTCATCTGTTACAAATTGATTTCATTTTCTTGAACTTTTTGTAACTCCATACTTTTTTTGTGTTCAAAATAGACCATTGAAAGCCACATCATCCATTTTCAACCCTTTCTGACTACATTTGTTATTTTTCATGCACTTACTGATTGTTTTGAGGTAAATAACTGTGAAATTGAAAAGCACTTCAAATGAACTCTGACAAGGCTGAAAGTTGGCATGGTATCATCATTTCACCCACATAGCATGTGCTAAAAAGGTGAGTGGTTTAGGGTAAAAACTATATGCATTTCTTGTACAAAATGGACATTCTCTTTCGGAGTATCACGGTTTCGGACAAAAACTCATCTGTTATAAAGGGATTTCATTTTTTTTTCTTTTTGGAACTCCATACTTTTCGTGTGTTCAAAATGCACCATTCAAAGCCACATCATCAATTTTCAACCCTTTATGACTTCATTTGGTATTTTTCATGCATTTACTGATTTTTTATAGCTAAATAACCCTGAAATTGAAAAGCACTTCAAATGAACTCTGAAAAGGTTGAAAGTTGGCATGGTATCATCATTTCATCCACATAGCATGTGCTAAGAAGTTGAGAGGGTTATGGCAAAAACTGGATGCTTTGCGCGTACAAAATAGACAATCTCTTTCGAAGTATCACGGTTTCGCACGAAAACTCATCTGTTGCATAGGTATTTAATTTTCTTGAACTTTTTGGAACTCCATACTTTTGGTGTGTCCAAATGCACCATTCAAAGCCACATCATCCATTTTCAACCCTTTCTGACTACATTTCGTATTTTTCATGCACTTACTCATTTTTTTGAGCTAAATAACCCTGAAATTGAAAAGCACTTCAAATGAACTCTGAAAAGGTTGAAAGTTGGCATGGTATCATCATTTCACCCACATAGCATGTGCTAAAAAGTTTAGAGGGTTACGACAAAAACGGGATGCACTTCATGTAGAAAATGGACAATCTCTTTTGAAGTATCACGGTTTCGGAGAAAACTCATCCGTTACAAATGGATTTCATTTTCTTGAACTTTTTGTAACTCCATACTTTTTTTGTGTTCAAAATAGACCATTCAAAGCCAGATGATCCATTTTCAACCCTTTCTGACTACATTTGTTATTTTTCATGCACTTACTGATTGTTTTGAGGTAAATAACCGTGAAATTTAAAAGCACTTCAAATGAACTCTGAAAAGGCTGAAAGTTGGCATGGTATCAACATTTCACCCACATAGCATGTGCAAAAAAGTTGGGAGGTTTATGGAAAAAACTATATGCATTTCGTGTACAAAATGGACAATCTCTTTCAGAGTATCCTGATTTCAGACGAAAACTCATTTGTTACAAAGGGATTTCATTTTTTTTAACTTTTTGGAACTCCATACTTTTCGTGTGTTCAAAATGCACCATTCAAAGCCACATAATCAATTTTCTTGAACTTTTTGGAACTCCATACTTTTTGTGTGTTCAAAATGCACCATTCAAATCCACATCATCCATTTTCAACCCTTTCTGACTACATTTCTTATTTTTCATGCACTTACTGATTTTTTTGAGCTAAATAACCCTGAAATTGAAAAGCACTTCAAATGAACTCTGAAAAGGTTGAAAGTTGGCACGGTATCATCATTTCACCCACATAGCATGTGCTAAAAAGTTGAGAGGGTTATGGCAAAAACTGGATGCATTTCATGTAAAAAATGGACAACCTCTTTCGGAGTATCACGGTTTCGGACGAAAACTCATTTGTTACAAAGGGATTTCATTTTGTTGAAAATTTTGGAACTCCATACTTTTTGTCTATTCAAAATGCACCATTCAAAGCCACATCATCAATTTTCAACCCTTTCTGACTTCATTTGGTATTTTTCATGCATTTACTGATTTTTTTGAGCTAAATAACCCTGAAATTGAAAAGCACTACAAATGAACTCTGAAAAGGTTGAAAGTTGGCATGGTATCATCATTTCAGCCACATAGCATGTGCTAAAAAGTTGAGAAGGTTACGGCAAAAACTGGATGCTTTTCGTGTACAAAATAGACAATCTCTTTCGAGGTATCACGGTTTCGCACGAAAACTCATCTGTTGCATAGGTATTTAATTTTCTTGAACTTTTTGGAACTCCATACTTTTGGTGTGTCCAAATGCACCATTCAAAGCCACATCATCCATTTTCAACCCTTTCTGACTACATTTGGTATTTTTCATGCACTTACTCATTTTTTTGAGCTAAATAACCCTGAAATTGAAAAGCACTTCAAATGAACTCTGAAAAGGTTGAAAGTTGGCATGGTATCATCATTTCACCCACATAGCATGTGCTAAAAAGTTTAGAGGGTTACGACAAAAACGGGATGCACTTCATGTAGAAAATGGACAATCTCTTTTGAAGTATAACGGTTTCGGAGAAAACTCATCCGTTACAAATGGATTTCATTTTCTTGAACTTTTTGTAACTCCATACTTTTTTGTGTTCAAAATAGACCATTCAAAGCCAGATGATCCATTTTCAACCCTTTCTGACTACATTTGTTATTTTTCATGCACTTACTGATTGTTTTGAGGTAAATAACCGTGAAATTTAAAAGCACTTCAAATGAACTCTGAAAAGGCTGAAAGTTGGCATGGTATCAACATTTCACCCACATAGCATGTGCAAAAAAGTTGGGAGGTTTATGGAAAAAACTATATGCATTTCGTGTACAAAATGGACAATCTCTTTCAGAGTATCCTGATTTCAGACGAAAACTCATTTGTTACAAAGGGATTTCATTTTTTTTAACTTTTTGGAACTCCATACTTTTCGTGTGTTCAAAATGCACCATTCAAAGCCACATCATCAATTTTCTTGAACTTTTTGGAACTCCATACTTTTTGTGTGTTCAAAATGCACCATTCAAATCCACATCATCCATTTTCAACCCTTTCTGACTACATTTGTTATTTTTCATGCACTTACTGATTTTTTTGAGCTAAATAACCCTGAAATTGAAAAGCACTTCAAATGAACTCTGAAAAGGTTGAAAGTTGGCACGGTATCATCATTTCACCCACATAGCATGTGCTAAAAAGTTGAGAGGGTTATGGCAAAAACTGGATGCATTTCATGTAAAAAATGGACAACCTCTTTCGGAGTATCACGGTTTCGGATGAAAACTCATTTGTTACAAAGGGATTTCATTTTGTTGAACATTTTGGAACTCCATACTTTTTGTCTATTCAAAATGCACCATTCAAAGCCACATCATCAATTTTCAACCCTTTCTGACTTCATTTGGTATTTTTCATGCATTTACTGATTTTTTTGAGCTAAATAACCCTGAAATTGAAAAGCACTACAAATGAACTCTGAAAAGGTTGAAAGTTGGCATGGTATCATCATTTCAGCCACATAGCATGTGCTAAAAAGTTGAGAGGGTTACGGCAAAAACTGGATGCTTTTCGTGTACAAAATAGACAATCTCTTTCGAGGTATCACGGTTTCGCACGAAAACTCATCTCTTGTATAGGGATTTAAGTTTCTTGAACTTTGTGGAACTCCATACTTTTTGTGTGTTCAAAATGCACCATTCAAAGCCACATCGTCCATTTTCAACCCTTTCTGACTACATTTGGTATTTTTCATGCACTTACTCATTTTTTTGAGCTAAATAGCCCTGAAATTGAAAAGCACTTCAAGTGAACTCTGAAAAGGTTGAAAGTTGGCATGGTATCATCATTTCACCCATATATCATGTGGTAAAATTTTTAAAGGGTTACAGCAAAAAATGGATGCACTTCGTGTAGAAAATGGACAATCTCTTTTGAAGTATCACGGTTTCGGACGAAAACTCATCTGTTACAAATTGATTTCATTTTCTAGAACTTTTTGTAACTCCATACTTTTTTTGTGTTCAAAATAGACCATTCAAAGCCACATCATCCATTTTCAACCCTTTCTGACTACATTTGTTATTTTTCATGCACTTACTGATTGTTTTGAGGTAAACAACCGTGAAATTGAAAAGCACTTCAAATGAACTCTGACAAGGCTGAAAGTTGGCATGGTATCATCATTTCACCCACATAGCATGTGCTAAAAAGTTGAGTGGTTTAGGGTAAAAACTATATGCATTTCTTGTACAAAATGGACATTCTCTTTCGGAGTATCACGGTTTCGGACAAAAACTCATCTGTTATAAAGGGATTTCATTTTTTTTTACTTTTTGGAACTCCATACTTTTCGTGTGTTCAAAATGCACGATTCAAAGCCACATCATCAATTTTCAACCCTTTATGACTTCATTTGGTATTGTTCATGCATTTACTGATTTTTTATAGCTAAGTAACCCTGAAATTGAAAAGCACTTCAAATGAACTCTGAAAAGGTTGAAAGTTGGCATGGTATCATCATTTCATCCACATAGCATGTGCTAAGAAGTTGAGAGGGTTATGGCAAAAACTGGATGCTTTGCGCGTACAAAATAGACAATCTCTTTCGAAGTATCACGGTTTCGCACGAAAACTCATCTGTTGCATAGGTATTTAATTTTCTTGAACTTTTTGGAACTCCATACTTTTGGTGTGTTCAAATGCACCATTCAAAGGCACATCATCCATTTTCAACCCTTTCTGACTACATTTGGTATTTTTCATGCACTTACTCATTTTTTTGAGCTAAATAACCCTGAAATTGAAAAGCACTTCAAATGAACTCTGAAAAGGTTGAAAGTTGGCATGGTATCATCATTTCACCCACATAGCATGTGCTAAAAAGTTTAGAGGGTTACGACAAAAACTGAATGCACTTCATGTAGAAACTGGACAATCTCTTTTGAAGTATCACGGTTTCGGAGAAAACTCATCCGTTACAAATGGATTTCATTTTCTTGAACTTTTTGTAACTCCATACTTTTTTTGTGTTCAAAATAGACCATTCAAAGCCAGATGATCCATTTTGAACCCTTTCTGACTACATTTGTTATTTTTCATGCACTTACTGATTGTTTTGAGGTAAATAACCGTGAAATTTAAAAGCACTTCAAATGAACTCTGAAAAGGCTGAAAGTTGGCATGGTATCAACATTTCACCCACATAGCATGTGCAAAAAAGTTGGGAGGTTTATGGAAAAAACTATATGCATTTCGTGTACAAAATGGACAATCTCTTTCAGAGTATCCCGATTTCAGACGAAAACTCATTTGTTACAAAGGGATTTCATTTTTTTAAACTTTTTGGAACTCCATACTTTTCGTGTGTTCAAAATGCACCATTCAAAGCCACATAATCAATTTTCTTGAACTATTTGGAACTCCATACTTTTTGTGTGTTCAAAATGCACCATTCAAATCCACATCATCCATTTTCAACCCTTTCTGACTACATTTGTTATTTTTCATGCACTTACTGATTTTTTTGAGCTAAATAACCCTGAAATTGAAAAGCACTTCAAATGAACTCTGAAAAGGTTGAAAGTTGGCACGGTATCATCATTTCACCCACATAGCATGTGCTAAAAAGTTGAGAGGGTTATGGCAAAAACTGGATGCATTTCATGTACAAAATGGACAACCTCTTTCGGAGTATCACGGTTTCGGACGAAAACTCATTTGTTACAAAGGGATTTCATTTTGTTGAACATTTTGGAACTCCATACTTTTTGTCTATTCAAAATGCACCATTCAAAGCGACATCATCCATTTTCAACCCTTTTTGACTACATTTGGTATTTTTCATGCACTTACTCATTTTTTGTAGCTAAATAACCCTGAAATTGAAAAGCACTTCAAATGAACTCTGAAAAGGTTGAAAGTTGGCATGGTATCATCATTTCACCCACATAGCGTGTGCTAAAAAGTTTAGAGGGTTACGACAAAAACTGGATGCACTTCATGTAGAAAATGGACAATCTCTTTCGGAGTATCACGGTTTCGGATGAAAACTCATTTGTTACAAAGGGATTTCATTTTGTTGAACATTTTGGAACTCCATACTTTTTGTCTATTCAAAATGCACCATTCAAAGCCACATCATCAATTTTCAACCCTTTCTGACTTCATTTGGTATTTTTCATGCATTTACTGATTTTTTTGAGCTAAATAACCCTGAAATTGAAAAGCACTACAAATGAACTCTGAAAAGGTTGAAAGTTGTCATGGTATCATCATTTCAGCCACATAGCATGTGCTAAAAAGTTGAGAGGGTTACGGCAAAAACTGGATGCTTTTCGTGTACAAAATAGACAATCTCTTTCGAGGTATCACGGTTTCGCACGAAAACTCATCTGTTGTATAGGGATTTAATTTTCTTGAACTTTGTGGAACTCCATACTTTTTGTGTGTTCAAAATGCACCATTCAAAGCCACATCGTCCATTTTCAACCCTTTCTGACTACATTTGGTATTTTTCATGCACTTACTCATTTTTTTGAGCTAAATAGCCCTGAAATTGAAAAGCACTTCAAGTGAACTCTGAAAAGGTTGAAAGTTGGCATGGTATCATCATTTCACCCATATATCATGTGGTAAAATTTTTAAAGGGTTACGGCAAAAACTGGATGCACTTCGTGTAGAAAATGGACAATCTCTTTTGAAGTATCACGGTTTCGGACGAAAACTCATCTGTTACAAATTGATTTCATTTTCTAGAACTTTTTGTAACTCCATACTTTTTTTGTGTTCAAAATAGACCATTCAGACCCACATCATCCATTTTCAACCCTTTCTGACTACATTTGTTATTTTTCATGCACTTACTGATTGTTTTGAGGTAAACCACCGTGAAATTGAAAAGCACTTCAAATGAACTCTGACAAGGCTGAAAGTTGGCATGGTATCATCATTTCACCCACATAGCATGTGCTAAAAAGTTGAGTGGTTTAGGGTAAAAACTATATGCATTTCTTGTACAAAATGGACATTCTCTTTCGGAGTATCACGGTTTCGGACAAAAACTCATCTGTTATAAAGGGATTTCATTTTTTTTTACTTTTTGGAACTCCATACTTTTCGTGTGTTCAAAATGCACGATTCAAAGCCACATCATCAATTTTCAACCCTTTATGACTTCATTTGGTATTTTTCATGCATTTACTGATTTTTTATAGCTAAGTAACCCTGAAATTGAAAAGCACTTCAAATGAACTCTGAAAAGGTTGAAAGTTGGCATGGTATCATCATTTCATCCACATAGCATGTGCTAAGAAGTTGAGAGGGTTATGGCAAAAACTGGATGCTTTGCGCGTACAAAATAGACAATCTCTTTCGAAGTATCACGGTTTCGCACGAGAACTCATCTGTAGCATAGGTATTTAATTTTCTTGAACTTTTTGGAACTCCATACTTTTGGTGTGTTCAAATGCACCATTCAAAGGCACATCATCCATTTTCAACCCTTTCTGACTACATTTGGTATTTTTCATGCACTTACTGATTGTTTTGAGGTAAACCACCGTGAAATTGAAAAGCACTTCAAATGAACTCTGACAAGGCTGAAAGTTGGCATGGTATCATCATTTCACCCACATAGCATGTGCTAAAAACTTGAGTGGTTTAGGGTAAAAACTATATGCATTTCTTGTACAAAATGGACATTCTCTTTCGGAGTATCACGGTTTCGGACAAAAACTCATCTGTTATAAAGGGATTTCATTTTTTTTTACTTTTTGGAACTCCATACTTTTCGTGTGTTCAAAATGCACGATTCAAAGCCACATCATCAATTTTCAACCCTTTATGACTTCATTTGGTATTTTTCATGCATTTACTGATTTTTATAGCTAAGTAACCCTGAAATTGAAAAGCACTTCAAATGAACTCTGAAAAGGTTGAAAGTTGGCATGGTATCATCATTTCATCCACATAGCATGTGCTAAGAAGTTGAGAGGGTTATGGCAAAAACTGGATGCTTTGCGCGTACAAAATAGACAATCTCTTTCGAAGTATCACGGTTTCGCACGAAAACTCATCTGTAGCATAGGTATTTAATTTTCTTGAACTTTTTGGAACTCCATACTTTTGGTGTGTTCAAATGCACCATTCAAAGGCACATCATCCATTTTCAACCCTTTCTGACTACATTTGGTATTTTTCATGCACTTACTCATTTTTTGAGCTAAATAACCCTGAAATTGAAAAGCACTTCAAATGAACTCTGAAAAGGTTGAAAGTTGGCATGGTATCATCATTTCACCCACATAGCATGTGCTAAAAAGTTTAGAGGGTTACGACAAAAACTGAATGCACTTCATGTAGAAACTGGACAATCTCTTTTGAAGTATCACGGTTTCGGAGAAAACTCATCCGTTACAAATGGATTTCATTTTCTTGAACTTTTTGTAACTCCATACTTTTTTTGTGTTCAAAATAGACCATTCAAAGCCAGATGATCCATTTTCAACCCTTTCTGACTACATTTGTTATTTTTCATGCACTTACTGATTGTTTTGAGGTAAATAACCGTGAAATTTAAAAGCACTTCAAATGAACTCTGAAAAGGCTGAAAGTTGGCATGGTATCAACATTTCACCCACATAGCATGTGCAAAAAAGTTGGGAGGTTTATGGAAAAAAGTATATGCATTTCGTGTACAAAATGGACAATCTCTTTCAGAGTATCCCGATTTCAGACGAAAACTCATTTGTTACAAAGGGATTTCATTTTGTTGAACATTTTGGAACTCCATACTTTTTGTCTATTCAAAATGCACCATTCAAAGCCACATCATCAATTTTCAACCCTTTCTGACTTCATTTGGTATTTTTCATGCATTTACTGATTTTTTTTGAGCTAAATAACCCTGAAATTGAAAAGCACTACAAATGAACTCTGAAAAGGTTGAAAGTTGGCATGGTATCATCATTTCACCCACATAGCATGTGCTAAAAAGTTGAGAGGGTGACGGCAAAAACTGGATCCTTTTCGTGTACAAAATAGACAATCTCTTTCGAGGTATCACGGTTTCGCACGAAAACTCATCTGTTGCATAGGGA
The DNA here is from genome assembly GCA_022496015.1 of Hordeum marinum. Lineage (NCBI taxonomy): Eukaryota > Viridiplantae > Streptophyta > Magnoliopsida > Poales > Poaceae > Hordeum > Hordeum marinum. The sequence goes on from JAAAWK010000967.1 coordinate 147,090, forward strand.
TTTAATTTTCTTGAACTTTTTGGAACTCCATACTTTTTGTGTGTTCAAATGCACCATTCAAAGCGACATCATCCATTTTCAACCCTTTCTGACTACATTTGGTATTTTTCATGCACTTACTCATTTTTTTGAGCTAAATAACCCTGAAATTAAAAAGCACTTCAAATGAACTCTGAAAAGGTTGAAAGTTGGCATGGTATCATCATTTCACCCACATAGCATGTGCTAAAAAGTTTAGAGGGTTACGACAAAAACTGGATGCACTTCATGTAGAAAATGGACAATCTCTTTTGAAGTATCACGGTTTCGGAGAAAACTCATCCGTTACAAATGGATTTCATTTTCTTGAACTTTTTGTAACTCCATACTTTTTTTGTGTTCAAAATAAACCATTCAAAGCCACATGATCCCTTTTCAACCCTTTCTGACTACATTTGTTATTTTTCATGCACTTACTGATTGTTTTGAGGTAAATAACCGTGAAATTGAAAAGCACTTCAAATGAACTCTGAAAAGGCTGAAAGTTGGCATGGTATCAACATTTCACCCACATAGCATGTGCAAAAAAGTTGAGAGGTTTATGGAAAAAACTATATGCATTTCGTGTACAAAATGGACAATCTCTTTCAGAGTATCCCGATTTCGGACGAAAACTCATTTGTTACAAAGGGATTTCATTTTTTTAACTTTTTGGAACTCCATACTTTTCGTGTGTTCAAAATACACCATTCAAAGCCACATAATCAATTTTCTTGAACTTTTTGGAACTCCGTACTTTTTGTGTGTTCAAAATGCACCATTCAAATCCACATCATCCATTTTCAACCCTTTCTGACTACATTTGTTGTTTTTCATGCACTTACTGATTTTTTTGAGCTAAATAACCCTGAAATTGAAAAGCACTTCAAATGAACTCTGAAAAGGATGAAATTTGGCATGGTATCATCATTTCACCCACATAGCATGTGCTAAAAAGTTGAGAGTGTTATGGCAAAAACTGGATGCATTTCGTGTACAAAATGGACAACCGCTTTCGGAGTATCACGGTTTCGGACGAAAACTCATTTGTTACAAAGGGATTTCATTTTGTTGAACATTTTGGAACTCCATACTTTTTGTCTATTCAAAATGCACCATTCAAAGAGACATCATCAATTTTCAACCCTTTCTGACTTCATTTGGTATTTTTCATGCATTTACTGATTTTTTTTGAGCTAAATAACCCTGAAATTGAAAAGCACTTCAAATGAACTCTGAAAAGGTTGAAAGTTGGCATGGTATCATCATTTCACCCACATAGCATGTGCTAAAAAGTTGAGAGGGTTATGGCAAAAACTGGATGCATTTCGTGTACAAAATGGACAACCTCTTTCGGAGTATCACGGTTTCGGACGAAAACTCATTTGTTACAAAGGGATTTCATTTTGTTGAACATTTTGGAACTCCATACTTTTTGTCTATTCAAAATGCACCATTCAAAGCCACATCATCAATTTTCAACCCTTTCTGACTTCATTTGGTATTTTTCATGCATTTACTGATTTTCTTGAGCTAAATAACCCTGAAATTGAAAAGCACTACAAATGAACTCTGAAAAGGTTGAAAGTTGGCATGGTATCATCATTTCACCCACATAGCATGTGCTAAAAAGTTTAGAGGGTTACGACAAAAACTGGATGCACTTCATGTAGAAAATGGACAATCTCTTTTGAAGTACCACGGTTTCGGAGAAAACTCATCCGTTACAAATGGATTTCATTTTCTTGAACTTTTTGTAAATCCATACTTTTTTTGTGTTCAAAATAGACCATTCAAAGCCACATGATCCCTTTTCAACCCTTTCTGACTACATTTGTTATTTTTCATGCACTTACTGATTGTTTTGAGGTAAATAATCGTGAAATTGAAAAGCACTTCAAATGAACTCTCAAAAAGGCTGAAAGTTGGCATGGTATCAACATTTCACCCACATAGCATGTGCAAAAAAGTTGAGAGGTTTATGGAAAAAACTATATGCATTTCGTGTACAAAATGGACAATCTCTTTCAGAGTATCCCGATTTCGGACGAAAACTCATTTGTTACAAAGGGATTTCATTTTTTTTAACTTTTTGGAACTCCATACTTTTCGTGTGTTCAAAATACACCATTCAAAGCCACATAATCAATTTTCTTGAACCTTTTGGAACTCCATACTTTTTGTGTGTTCAAAATGCACCATTCAAATCCACATCATCCATTTTCAACCCTTTCTGACTACATTTGTTGTTTTTCATGCACTTACTGATTTTTTGAGCTAAATAACCCTGAAATTGAAAAGCACTTCAAATGAACTCTGAAAAGGTTGAAAGTTGGCATGGTATCATCATTTCACCCACATAGCATGTGCTAAAAAGTTGAGAGGGTTATGGCAAAAACTGGATGCATTTCGTGTACAAAATGGACAACCTCTTTCGGAGTATCACGGTTTCGGACGAAAACTCATTTGTTACAAAGGGATTTCATTTTCTTGAACATTTTGGAACTCCATACTTTTTGTCTATTCAAAATGCACCATTCAAAGCCACATCATCAATTTTCAACCCTTTCTGACTTCATTTGGTATTTTTCATGCATTTACTGATTTTTTTGAGCTAAATAACCCTGAAATTGAAAAGCACTACAAATGAACTCTGAAAAGGTTGAAACTTGGCGTGGTATCATCATTTCGCCCACATATCATGTGGTAAAAAGTTGAGAGGTTTAGGGCAAAAACTATATGCATTTCATGTACAAAATGGACAATCTCTTTCGGAGTGTCACGGTTTCGGACAAAAACTCATCTGTTATAAAGGGATTTCATTTTTTTAACGTTTTGGAACTCCATACTTTTCGTGTGTTCAAAATGCACCATTCAAAGCCACAAAATCAATTTTCATCCCTTTATGACTTCATTTGGTATTTTTCATGCATTTACTGATTTTTTTGAGCTAAATAACCCTAAAATTGAAAAGCACTTCAAATGAACTCTGAAAAGGTTGAAAGTTCGCATGGTATCATCATTTCACCCACATAGCATGTGCTAAGAATTTGAGAGGGTTATGGCAAAAACTGGATGCTTTTCGTGTATAAAATAGACAATCTCTTTCGAAGTATCACGGTTTCGCACGAAAACTCATCTGTTGCATAGGGATTTAATTTTCTTGAACTTTTTGGAACTCCATACTTTTTGTGTGTTCAAAATGCACCATTCAAAGCCACATCGTCCATTTTCAACCGTTTCTGACTACATTTGGTATTTTTCATGCACTTACTCATTTTTTTGAGCTAAATAGCCCTGAAATTGAAAAGCACTTGAAGTGAACTCTGAAAAGGTTGAAAGTTGGCATGGTATCATCATTTCACACACATATCATGTGGTAAAAGGTTTAAAGGGTTACGACAAAAACTGGATGCACTTCGTGTAGAAAATGGACAATCTCTTTTGAAGTATCACAGTTTCGGACGAAAACTCATCTGTTACAAATGGATTTCATTTTCTTGAACTTCTTGTAACTCCATACTTTTTTTGTGTTCAAAATAGACCATTCAAAGCCACAACATCCATTTTCAACCCTTTCTGACTACATTTGTTATTTTTCATGCACTTACTGATTGTTTTGAGGTAAATAACCGTGAAATTGAAAAGCACTTCAAATGAACTCTGAAAAGGCTGAAAGTTGGCATGGTATCATCATTTCACCCACATAGCATGTGCTAAAAAGCTGAGAGGTTTAGGGCAAAAACTATATGCATTTCATGTACAAAATGGACAATCTCTTTCGGAGTATCACGGTTTCGGACAAAAACTCATCTGTTATAAAGGGATTTCATTTTTTTTGAACTTTTTGGAACTCCATACTTTTCGTGTGTTCAAAATGCACCATTCAAAGCCACATCATCAATTTTCAACCCTTTATGACTTCATTTGGTAGTTTTCATGCATTTACTGATTTTTTTGAGCTAAATAACCCTGAAATTGAAAAGCACTTCAAATGAACTCTGAAAAGGTTGAAAGTTGGCATGGTATCATCATTTCACCCACATAGCATGTTCTAAGAAGTTGAGAGGGTTATGGCAAAAACTGGATGCTTTTCGTGTACAAAATAGACAATCTCTTTCGAAGTATCACGGTTTCGCACAAAAACTCATCTGTTGCATAGGTATTTAATTATCTTGAACTTTTTGGAACTCCATACTTTTTGTGTGTTCAAAATGCACCATTCAAAGCCACATCATCCATTTTCAACCCTTTCTGACTACATTTGGTATTTTTCATGCACTTACTCATTTTTTTGAGCTAAATAACCCTGAAATTGAAAAGCACTTCAAATGAACTCTGAAAAGGTTGAAAGTTGGCATGGGATCATCATTTCACCCACATAGCATGTGCTAAAAAGTTTAGAGGGTTACGACAAAAACTGGATGCACTTCATGTAGAAAATGGACAATCTCTTTTGAAGTATCACGGTTTCGCAGAAAACTCATCCGTTACAAATGGATTTCATTTTCTTGAACTTTTTGTAACTCCATAAATTTTTTGTGTTCAAAATAGACCATTCAAAGCCACATGATCCGTTTTCAACCCTTTCTGACGACATTTGTTATTTTTCATGCACTTACTGATTGTTTTGAGGTAAATAACCGTGAAATTGAAAAGCACTTCAAATGAACTCTGAAAAGGCTGAAAGTTGGCATGGTATCAACATTTCACCCACATAGCATGTGCAAAAAAGTTGAGAGGGTTATGGAAAAAACTATATGCATTTCGTGTACAAAATGGACAATCTCTTTCAGAGTATTCCGATTTCGGACGAAAACTCATTTGTTACAAAGGGATTTCATTTTTTTTAACTTGTTGGAACTCCATACTTTTCGTGTGTTCAAAATGCACCATTCAAAGCCACATAATCAATTTTCTTGAACTTTTTGGAACTCCATACTTTTTGTGTGTTAAAAATGCACCATTCAAAGCCACATCATTCATTTTCAACCCTTTATGACTTCATTTGGTATTTTTCATGCATTTACTGATTTTTTTGAGCTAAATAACCCTGAACTTGAGAAGCACTTCAAATGAACTCTGAAAAGGTTGAAAGTTGGCATGGTATCATCATTTCACCCACATAGCATGTGCTAAGAAGTTGAGAGGGTTATGGCAAAAACTGGATGCTTTTCGTGTACAAAATAGACAATCTCTTTCGAAGTATCACGGTTTCGCACGAAAACTCATCTGTTGCATAGGTATTTAATTTTCTTGAACTTTTTGGAACTCCATACTTTTTGTGTGTTCAAAATGCACCATTCAAAGCCACATCATCCATTTTCAACACTTTCTGACTACATTTGGTATTTTTCATGCACTTACTCATTTTTTTGAGCTAAATAACCCTGAAATTGAAAAGCACTTCAAATGAACTCTGAAAAGTTTGAAAGTTGGCATGGTATCATCATTTCACCCACATAGCATGTGCTAAAAAGTTTAGAGGGTTACGACAAAAACTGGATGCTTTTCGTGTACAAAATAAACAATCTCTTTCGAGGTATCACGGTTTCGCATGAAAACTCATCTGTTGCATAGGGATTTAATTTTCTTGAACTTTTTGGAACTCCAAACTATTTGTGTGTTCAACATGCACCATTCAAAGCCACATCACCCATTTTCAACCTCTTCTGACTACATTTGGTATTTTTCATGCACTTACTGATTTTTTTAGGTAAATAACCCTGAAATTGAAAAGCACTTCAAATGAACTCTGAAAAGGTTGAAAGTTGGCATGGTATCATCATTTCACCCACATAGCATGTGCTAAGATGTTGAGAGGGTTATGGCAAAAACTGGATGCTTTTCGTGTACAAAATAGACAATCTCTTTCGAAGTATCACGGTTTCGCACGAAAACTCATCTGTTGCATAGGTATTTAATTGTCTTGAACTTTTTGGAACTCCATACTTTTTGTGTGTTCAAAATGCACCATTCAAAGCCACATCATCAATTTTCAACCCTTTCTGACTACATTCGTTATTTTTCATGCACTTACCGATTTTTTTGAGCTAAATAACCTTGAAATTGAAAAGCACTTCAAATGAACTGTGAAAAGGTTGAAATTTGGCACGGTATCATCATTTCACCCACATAGCATGTGCTAAAAAGTTGAGAGGGTTATGGCAAAAACTGGATGCATTTCGTGTACAAAATGGACAACCTCTTTCGGAGTATCACGGTTTCGGACGAAAACTCATTTGTTACAAAGGGATTTCATTTTGTTGAACATTTTGGAACTCCATACTTTTTGTCTATTCAAAATGCACCATTCAAAGCCACATAATCAATTTTCAACCCTTTCTGACTTCATTTGGTAGTTTTCATGCATTTACTGATTTTTTTTGAGCTAAATAACCCTGAAATTGAAAAAAACTACAAATGAACTCTGAAAAGGTTGAAAGTTGGCATGGTATCATCATTTCACCCACATAGCATGTGCTAAGAAGTTGAGAGGGTTATGGCAAAAACTGGATGCTTTTCGTGTACAAAATAGACAATCTCTTTCGAAATATCACGGTTTCGCACGAAAACTCATTTGTTGCATAGGTATTTAATTTTCTTGAACTTTTTGGAACTCCATACTTTTTGTGTGTTCAAAATGCACCATTCAAAGCCACATCATCCATTTTCAACCCATTCTGACTACATTTGGTATTTTTCATGCACTTACTCATTTTTTGAGCTAAATAACCCTGAAATTGGAAAGCACTTCAAATGAACTCTGAAAAGGTTGAAAGTTGGCATGGTATCATCATTTCACCCACATAGCATGTGCTAAAAAGTTAAGAGGGTTACGGCAGAAACTGGATGCTTTTCGTGTACAAAATAGACAATCTCTTTCGAGGTATCACGGTTTCGCATGAAAACTCATCTGTTGCATAGGGATTTAATTTTCTTGAACTTTTTGGAACTCCATACTTTTTGTGTGTTCAAAATGCACCATTCAAAGCCACATCGTCCATTTTCAACCCTTTCTGACTACATTTGGTATTTTTCATGCACTTACTCATTTTTTTGAGCTAAATAGCCCTGAAATTGAAAAGCACTTGAAGTGAACTCTGAAAAGGTTGAAAGTTGGCATGGTATCATCATTTCACACACATATCATGTGGTAAAAAGTTTAAAGGGTTACGACAAAAACTGGATGCACTTCGTGTAGAAAATGGACAATCTCTTTTGAAGTATCACAGTTTCGGACGAAAACTCATCTGTTACAAATGGATTTCATTTTCTTGAACTTTTTGTAACTCCATACTTTTTTTGTGTTCAAAATAGACCATTCAAAGCCACATCATCCATTTTCAACCCTTTCTGGCTACATTTGTTATTTTTCATGCACTTACTGATTATTTTGAGTTAAATAACCGTGAAATTGAAAAGCACTTCAAATGAACTCTGAAAAGGCTGAAAGTTGGCATGGTATCATCATTTCACCCACATAGCATGTGCTAAAAAGTTGAGAGGTTTAGGGCACAAACTATATGCATTTGATGTACAAAATGGACAATCTCTTTCGGAGTATCACGGTTTCGGACAAAAACTCATCTGTTATAAAGGGATTTCATTTTTTTAACTTTTTGGAACTCCATACTTTTAGTGTGTTCAAAATGCACCATTCAAAGCCACATCATCAATTTTCAACCCTTTATGACTTCATTTGGTATTTTTCATGCATTTACTGATTTTTTTGAGCTAAATAACCCTGAAATTGAAAAGCACTTCAAATGAACTCTGAAAAGGTTGAAAGTTGGCATGGTATCATCATTTCACCCACATAGCATGTGCTAAGAAGTTGAGAGGGTTATGGCAAAAACTGGATGCTTTTCGTGTACAAAATAGACAATCTCTTTCGAAGTATCACGGTTTCGCACGAAAACTCATCTGTTGCATAGGTATTTAATTTTCTTGAACTTTTTGGAACTCCATACTTTTTGTGTGTTCAAAATGCACCATTCAAAGCCACATCATCCATTTTCAACCCTTTCTGACTACATCTGGTATTTTTCGTGCACTTACTCATTTTTTTGAGCTAAATAACCCTGAAATTGAAAAGCACTTCAAATGAACTCTGAAAAGGTTGAAAGTAGGCATGGTATCATCATTTCACCCACATAGCATGTGCTAAAAAGTCTAGAGGGCTACGACAAAAACTGGATGCACTTCATGTAGAAAATGGACAATCTCTTTTGAAGTATCACGGTTTTGGAGAAAACTCATCCGTTACAAATGGATTTCATTTTCTTGAACTTTTTGTAACTCCATACTTTTTTTGTGTTCAAAATAGACCATTCAAAGCCACATGATCCATTTTCAACCCTTTCTGACTACATTTGTTATTTTTCATGCACTTACTGAATGTTTTGAGGTAAATAACCGTGAAATTGAAAAGCACTTCAAATGAACTCTGAAAAGGCTGAAAGTTGGCATGGTATCAACATTTCACCCACATAGCATGTGCAAAAAAGTTGAGAGGTTTATGGAAAAAACTATATGCATTTCGTGTACAAAATGGACAATCTCTTTCAGAGTATCCCGATTTCGGACGAAAACTCATTTGTTACAAAGGGATATCATTTTTTTAAACTTTTTGGAACTCCATACTTTTCGTGTGTTCAAAATGCACCATTCAAAGCCACATAATCAATTTTCTTGAACTTTTTGGAACTCCATACTTTTTGTGTGTTCAAAATGCACCATTCAAAGCCACATCATCCATTTTCAACCCTTTATGACTTCATTTGGTATTTTTCATGCATTTACTGATTTTTTTGAGCTAAATAACCCTGAAATTGAAAAGCACTTCAAATGAACTCTGAAAAGGTTGAAAGTTGGCATGGTATCATCATTTCACCCACATCGCATGTGCTAAGAAGTTGAGAGGGTTATGGCAAAATCTGGATGCTTTTCGTGTACAAAATAGACAATCTCTTTCGAGGTATCACGGTTTCGCACGAAAACTCATCTGTTGCATAGGTATTTAATTTTCTTGAACTTTTTGGAACTCCATACTTTTTGTGTGTTCAAAATGCACCATTCAAAGCCACATCATCCATTTTCAACCCTTTCTGACTACATTTGGTATTTTTCATGCACTTACTCATTTTTTGAGCTAAATAACCCTGAAATTGAAAAGCACTTCAAATGAACTCTGAAAAGGTTGAAAGTTGGCATGGTATCATAATTTCACCCACATAGCATGTGCTAAAAAGTTTAGAGGGTTACGACAAAAACTGGATGCTTTTCGTGTACAAAATAGACAATCTCTTTCGAGGTATCACGGTTTCGCATGAAAACTCATCTGTTGCATAGGGATTTAATTTTCTTGAACTTTTTGGAACTCCATAATTTTTGTGTGTTCAAAATGCACCATTCAAAGCCACATCGTCCATTTTCAACCCTTTCTGACTACATTTGGTATTTTTCATGCACTTACTCATTTTTTTGAGCTAAATAGCCCAGAAATTGAAAAGCACTTGAAGTGAACTCTGAAAAGGTTGAAAGTTGGCATGGTATCATCATTTCACACACATATCATGTGGTAAAAAGTTTAAAGGGTTACGACAAAAACTGGATGCACTTCGTGTAGAAAATGGACAATCTCTTTTGAAGTATCACAGTTTCGGACGAAAACTCATCTGTTACCAATGGATTTCATTTTCTTGAACTTTTTGTAACTCCATACTTTTTTTGTGTTCAAAATAGACCATTCAAAGCCACATCATCCATTTTCAACCCTTTCTGACTACATTTGTTATTTTTCATGCACTTACTGATTGTTTTGAGGTAAATAACCGTGAAATTGAAAAGCACTTCAAATGAACTCTGAAAAGGCTGAAAGTTGGCATCGTATCATCATTTCACCCACATAGCATGTGCTAAAAAGTTGAGAGGTTTAGGGCAAAAACTATATGCATTTCATGTACAAAATGGACAATCTCTTTCGGAGTATCACGGTTTCGGACAAAAACTCATCTGTTATAAAGGGATTTCATTTTTTTTAACTTTTTGGAACTCCATACTTTTCGTGTGTTCAAAATGCACCATTCAAAGCCACATCATCAATTTTCAACCCTTTATGACTTCATTTGGTATTTTTCATGCATTTACTGATTTTTTTGAGCTAAATAACCCTGAAATTGAAAAGCACTTCAAATGAACTCTTAAAAGGTTGAAAGTTGGCATGGTATCATCATTTCACCCACATAGCATGTGCTAAGAAGTTGAGAGGGTTATGGCAAAAACTGGATGCTTTTCGTGTACAAAATAGACAATCTCTTTCGAAGTATCACGGTTTCGCACGAAAACTCATCTGTTGCATAGGTATTTAATTTTCTTGAACTTTTTGGAACTCCATACTTTTTGTGTGTTCAAAATGCACCATTCAAAGCAACATCATCCATTTTCAACCCTTTCTGACTACATTTGGTATTTTTCATGCACTTACTCATTTTTTTGAGCTAAATAACCCTGAAATTGAAAAGCACTTCAAATGAACTCTGAAAAGGTTGAAAGTTGGCATGGTATCATCATTTCACCCACATATCATGTGCTAAATGGTTTAAAGGGTTACGGCAAAAACTGGATGCACTTCGTGTAGAAAATAGACAATCTCTTTTGAAGTATCACGGTTTCGGAGAAAACTCATTCGTTACAAATGGCTTTCATTTTCTTGAACTTTTTGTAACTCCATACTTTTTTTGTGTTCAAAATAGACCATTCAAAGCCACATGAGCCATTTTCAACCCTTTCTGACTACATTTGTTATTTTTCATGCACTTACTGATTCTTTTGAGGTAAATAACCGTGAAATTGAAAAGCACTTCAAATGAACTCTGAAAAGGCTGAAAGTTGGCATGGTATCAACATTTCACCCACATAGCATGTGCAAAAAAGTTGAGAGGTTTATGGAAAAAACTATATGCATTTCGTGTACAAAATGGACAATCTCTTTCAGAGTATCCCGATTTCGGACGAAAACTCATTTGTTACAAAGGGATTTCATTTTTTTTAACTTTTTGGAACTCCATACTTTTCGTGTGTTCAAAATGCACCATTCAAAGCCACATAATCAATTTTCTTGAACTTTTTGGAACTCCATACTTTTTTTGTGTTCAAAATGCACCATTCAAAGCCACATCATCCATTTTCAACCCTTTATGACTTCATTTGGTATTTTTCATGCATTTACTGATTTTTTTGAGCTAAATAACCCTGAAATTGAAAAGCACTTCAAATGAACTCTGAAAAGGTTGAAAGTTGGCATGGTATCATCATTTCACCCACATAGCATGTGCTAAGAAGTTGAGATGGTTATGGCAAAAACTGGATGCTTTTCGTGTACAAAATAGACAATCTCTTTCGAAGTATCACGGTTTCGCACGAAAACTCATCTGTTGCATAGGTATTTAATTTTCTTGAACTTTTTGGAACTCCATAATTTTTGTGTGTTCAAAATGCACCATTCAAAGCCACATCATCCATTTTCAACCCTTTCTGACTACATTTGGTATTTTTCATGCACTTAGTCATTTTTTTGAGCTAAATAACCCTGAAATTGGAAAGCACTTCAAATGAACTCTGAAAAGGTTGAAAGTTGGCATGGTATCATCATTTCACCCACATAGCATGTGCTAAAAAGTTTAGAGGGTTACAACAAAAACTGGATGCACTTCATGTAGAAAATGGACAATCTCTTTTGAAGTATCACGGTTTCGGAGAAAACTCATCCGTCACAAATGGATTTCATTTTCTTGAACTTTTTGTAACTCCATACTTTTTTTGTGTTCAAAATAGACCATTCAAAGCCACATGATCCATTTTCAACCCTTTCTGACTACATTTGTTATTTTTCATGCACTTACTCATTGTTTTGAGGTAAATAACCATGAAATTGAAAAGCACTTCAAATGAACTCTCAAAAGGCTGAAAGTTGGCATGGTATCAACATTTCACCCACATAGCATGTGCAAAAAAGTTGAGAGGTTTATGGAAAAAACTATATGCATTTCGTGTACAAAATGGACAATCTCTTTCAGAGTATCCCGATTTCGGACGAAAACTCATTTGTTACAAAGGGATTTAATTTTTTTTAACTTTTTGAAACTCCATACTTTTCGTGTGTACAAAATGCATCATTCAAAGCCACATAATCAATTTTCTTGAACTTTTTGGAACTCCATACTTTTTGTGTGTTCAAAATGCACCATTCAAAGCCACATCATCCATTTTCAACCCTTTATGACTTCATTTGGTATTTTTCATGCATTTACTGATTTTTTTGAGCTAAATAACCCTAAAATTGAAAAGCACTACAAATGAACTCTGAAAAGGTTGAAAGGTGTCATGGTATCATCATTTGACCCACATAGCATGTGCTAAGAACTTGAGAGGGTTATGGCAAAAACTGGATAATTTTCGTGTACAAAATAGACAATCTCTTTCGAAGTATCACGGTTTCGCACGAAAACTCATCTGTTGCATAGGTATTTTATTTTCTTGAACTTTCTGGAACTCCATACTTTTTGTTTGTTCAAAATGCACCATTCAAAGCCACATCATCCATTTTCAACCCTTTCTGACTACATTTGGTATTTTTCATGCACTTACTCATTTTTTTGAGCTAAATAACCCTGAAATTGAAAAGCACTTCAAATGAACTCTGAAAAGGTTGAAAGTTGGCATGGTATCATCATTTCACCCACATAGCATGTGCTAAAAAGTTTAGAGGGTTACGACAAAAACTGGATGCACTTCATGTAGAAAATGGACAATCTCTTTTGAAGTATCACGGTTTCGGAGAAAACTCATCTGTTACAAATGGATTTCATTTTCTTGAACTTTTTGTAACTCCATACTTTTTTTGTGTTCAAAATAAACCATTCAAAGCCACATGATCCATTTTCAACCCTTTCTGACTACATTTGTTATTTTTCATGCACTTACTGATTGTTTTGAGGTAAATAACCGTGAAATTGGAAATCACTTCAAATGAACTGTAAAAAGGTTGAAAGTTGGCATGGTATCATCATTTAACCCACATAGCATGTGCTAAAAAGTTTATAGGGTTACGGAAAAAACTAGATGTACTTCGTGTACAAAATGGACACTCTATTTCGAAGTATCACGCTTTCGGACAAAAACTCATTTGTTACAAAGGGATTTCAGTTTTTTGAACTTTTTGGAACTCCATACTTTTTTTGTGTTCAAAATGCACTATTCAAAGCCACATCATCTATTTTCAACGCTTTCTGACTTCATTTGGTATTTTTCATGCACTTACTGATTTTTTTGAGCTAAATAACCCTGAAATTGAAAAGCGCTTCCAATGAACTCTGAAAAGGTTGAAAGTTGGTATGGTATCATCATTTCACCCACATAGCATGTGCTAAGAAGCTGAGAGGGTTATGGCAAAAACTGGATGCTTTTCGTGTACAAAATAGACAATCTCTTTCGAAGTATCACGGTTTCGCACGAAAACTCATCTGTTGCATAGGTATTTAATTTTCATGAACTTTTTGGAACTCCATACTTTTTGTGTGTTCAAAATGCACCATTCAAAGCCACATCATCCATTTTCAACCCTTTCTGACTACATTTGGTATTTTTCATGCACTTACTCATTTTTTTGAGCTAAATAACCCTGAAATTGAAAAGCACTTCAAATGAACTCTGAAAAGGTTGAAAGTTGGCATGGTATCATCATTTCACCCACATAGCATGTGCTAAAAAGTTTAGTGGGTTACGACAAAAATTGGATGCTTTTCGTGTACAAAATAGACAATCTCTTTCGAGGTATCACGGTTTCGCATGAAAACTCATCTGTTGCATAGGGATTTAATTTTCTTGAACTTTTTGGAACTCCATACTTTTTGTGTGTTCAAAATGCACCATTCAAAGCCACATCGTCCATTTTCAACCCTTTCTGACTACATTTGGTATTTTTCATGCACTTACTCATTTTTTTGAGCTAAATAGCCCTGAAATTGAAAAGCACTTGAAGTGAACTCTGAAAAGGTTGAAAGTTGGCATGGTATCATCATTTCACACACATATCATGTGGTAAAAAGTTTAAAGGGTTACGACAAAAACTGGATGCACTTCGTGTAGAAAATGGACAATCTCTTTTGAAGTATCACAGTTTCGGACGAAAAATCTTCTGTTACCAATGGATTTCATTTTCTTGAACTTTTTGTAACTCCATACTTTTTTTGTGTTCAAAATAGACCATTCAAAGCCACATGATCCATTTTCAACCCTTTCTGACTACATTTGTTATTTTTCATGCACTTACTGATTGTTTTGAGGTAAATAACCATGAAATTGAAAAGCACTTCAAATGAACTCTGAAAAGGCTGAAAGTTGGCATGGTATCAACATTTCACCCACATAGCATGTGCAAAAAAGTTGAGAGGTTTATGGAAAAAACTATATGCATTTCGTGTACAAAATGGACAATCTCTTTCAGAGTATCCCAATTTCGGACGAAAACTCATTTGTTACAAAGGGATTTCATTTTTTTTAACTTTTTGGAACTCCATACTTTTCGTGTGTTCAAAATGCATCATTCAAAGCCACATAATCAATTTTCTTGAACTTTTTGGAACTCCATACTTTTTGTGTGTTCAAAATGCAACATTCAAAGCCACATCATCCATTTTCAACCCTTTATGACTTCATTTGGTATTTTTCATGCATTTACTGATTTTTTTGAGCTAAATAACCCTAAAATTGAAAAGCACTTCAAATGAACTCTGAAAAGGTTGAAAGTTGGCATCGTATCATCATTTCACCCACATAGCATGTGCTAAGAAGTTGAGAGGGTTATGGCAAAAACTGGATGCTTTTCGTGTACAAAATAGACAATCTCTTTCGAAATATCACGGTTTCGCACGAAAACTCATTTGTTGCATAGGTATTTAATTTTCTTGAACTTTTTGGAACTCCATACTTTTTGTGTGTTCAAAATGCACCATTCAAAGCCACATCATCCATTTTCAACCCTTTCTGACTACATTTGGTATTTTTCATGCACTTACTGATTGTTTTGAGGTAAACCACCGTGAAATTGAAAAGCACTTCAAATGAACTCTGACAAGGCTGAAAGTTGGCATGGTATCATCATTTCACCCACATAGCATGTGCTAAAAACTTGAGTGGTTTAGGGTAAAAACTATATGCATTTCTTGTACAAAATGGACATTCTCTTTCGGAGTATCACGGTTTCGGACAAAAACTCATCTGTTATAAAGGGATTTCATTTTTTTTTCTTTTTGGAACTCCATACTTTTCGTGTGTTCAAAATTCACCATTCAAAGCCACATCATCAATTTTCAACCCTTTATGACTTCATTTGGTATTTTTCATGCATTTACTGATTTTTTATAGCTAAATAACCCTGAAATTGAAAAGCACTTCAAATGAACTCTGAAAAGGTTGAAAGTTGGCATGGTATCATCATTTCATCCACATAGCATGTGCTAAGAAGTTGAGAGGGTTATGGCAAAAACTGGATGCTTTGCGCGTACAAAATAGACAATCTCTTTCGAAGTATCACGGTTTCGCACGAAAACTCATCTGTTGCATAGGTATTTAATTTTCTTGAACTTTTTGGAACTCCATACTTTTGGTGTGTCCAAACGCACCATTCAAAGCCACATCATCCATTTTCAACCCTTTCTGACTACATTTGGTATTTTTCATGCACTTACTCATTTTTTGAGCTAAATAACCCTGAAATTGGAAAGCACTTCAAATGAACTCTGAAAAGGTTGAAAGTTGGCATGGTATCATCATTTCACCCACATAGCATGTGCTAAAAAGTTAAGAGGGTTACGGCAGAAACTGGATGCTTTTCGTGTACAAAATAGACAATCTCTTTCGAGGTATCACGGTTTCGCATG
This sequence comes from Hordeum marinum, assembly GCA_022496015.1. NCBI lineage: Eukaryota > Viridiplantae > Streptophyta > Magnoliopsida > Poales > Poaceae > Hordeum > Hordeum marinum. Next base: position 163,052 of record JAAAWK010000967.1, read on the forward strand.
AAAACTCATCTGTTGCATAGGGATTTAATTTTCTTGAACTTTTTGGAACTCCATACTTTTTGTGTGTTCAAAATGCACCATTCAAAGCCACATCGTCCATTTTCAACCCTTTCTGACTACATTTGGTATTTTTCATGCACTTACTCATTTTTTTGAGCTAAATAGCCCTGAAATTGAAAAGCACTTGAAGTGAACTCTGAAAAGGTTGAAAGTTGGCATGGTATCATCATTTCACACACATATCATGTGGTAAAAAGTTTAAAGGGTTACGACAAAAACTGGATGCACTTCGTGTAGAAAATGGACAATCTCTTTTGAAGTATCACAGTTTCGGACGAAAACTCATCTGTTACAAATGGATTTCATTTTCTTGAACTTTTTGTAACTCCATACTTTTTTTGTGTTCAAAATAGACCATTCAAAGCCACATCATCCATTTTCAACCCTTTCTGGCTACATTTGTTATTTTTCATGCACTTACTGATTGTTTTGAGTTAAATAACCGTGAAATTGAAAAGCACTTCAAATGAACTCTGAAAAGGCTGAAAGTTGGCATGGTATCATCATTTCACCCACATAGCATGTGCTAAAAAGTTGAGAGGTTTAGGGCACAAACTATATGCATTTGATGTACAAAATGGACAATCTCTTTCGGAGTATCACGGTTTCGGACAAAAACTCATCTGTTATAAAGGGATTTCATTTTTTTTACTTTTTGGAACTCCATACTTTTAGTGTGTTCAAAATGCACCATTCAAAGCCACATCATCAATTTTCAACCCTTTATGACTTCATTTGGTATTTTTCATGCATTTACTGATTTTTTTGAGCTAAATAACCCTGAAATTGAAAAGCACTTCAAATGAACTCTGAAAAGGTTGAAAGTTGGCATGGTATCATCATTTCACCCACATAGCATGTGCTAAGAAGTTGAGAGGGTTATGGCAAAAACTGGATGCTTTTCGTGTACAAAATAGACAATCTCTTTCGAAGTATCACGGTTTCGCACGAAAACTCATCTGTTGCATAGGTATTTAATTTTCTTGAACTTTTTGGAACTCCATACTTTTTGTGTGTTCAAAATGCACCATTCAAAGCCACATCATCCATTTTCAACCCTTTCTGACTACATCTGGTATTTTTCGTGCACTTACTCATTTTTTTGAGCTAAATAACCCTGAAATTGAAAAGCACTTCAAATGAACTCTGAAAAGGTTGAAAGTAGGCATGGTATCATCATTTCACCCACATAGCATGTGCTAAAAAGTCTAGAGGGCTACGACAAAAACTGGATGCACTTCATGTAGAAAATGGACAATCTCTTTTGAAGTATCACGGTTTTGGAGAAAACTCATCCGTTACAAATGGATTTGATTTTCTTGAACTTTTTGTAACTCCATACTTTTTTTGTGTTCAAAATAGACCATTCAAAGCCACATCATCCATTTTCAACCCTTTCTGACTATATTTGTTATTTTTCATGCACTTACTGAATGTTTTGAGGTAAATAACCGTGAAATTGAAAAGCACTTCAAATGAACTCTGAAAAGGCTGAAAGTTGGCATGGTATCAACATTTCACCCACATAGCATGTGCAAAAAAGTTGAGAGGTTTATGGAAAAAACTATATGCATTTCGTGTACAAAATGGACAATCTCTTTCAGAGTATCCCGATTTCGGACGAAAACTCATTTGTTACAAAGGGATATCATTTTTTTAAACTTTTTGGAACTCCATACTTTTCGTGTGTTCAAAATGCACCATTCAAAGCCACATAATCAATTTTCTTGAACTTTTTGGAACTCCATACTTTTTGTGTGTTCAAAATGCACCATTCAAAGCCACATCATCCATTTTCAACCCTTTATGACTTCATTTGGTATTTTTCATGCATTTACTGATTTTTTTGAGCTAAATAACCCTGAAATTGAAAAGCACTTCAAATGAACTCTGAAAAGGTTGAAAGTTGGCATGGTATCATCATTTCACCCACATCGCATGTGCTAAGAAGTTGAGAGGGTTATGGCAAAATCTGGATGCTTTTCGTGTACAAAATAGACAATCTCTTTCGAGGTATCACGGTTTCGCACGAAAACTCATCTGTTGCATAGGTATTTAATTTTCTTGAACTTTTTGGAACTCCATACTTTTTGTGTGTTCAAAATGCACCATTCAAAGCCACATCATCCATTTTCAACCCTTTCTGACTACATTTGGTATTTTTCATGCACTTACTCATTTTTTGAGCTAAATAACCCTGAAATTGAAAAGCACTTCAAATGAACTCTGAAAAGGTTGAAAGTTGGCATGGTATCATAATTTCACCCACATAGCATGTGCTAAAAAGTTTAGAGGGTTACGACAAAAACTGGATGCTTTTCGTGTACAAAATAGACAATCTCTTTCGAGGTATCACGGTTTCGCATGAAAACTCATCTGTTGCATAGGGATTTAATTTTCTTGAACTTTTTGGAACTCCATAATTTTTGTGTGTTCAAAATGCACCATTCAAAGCCACATCGTCCATTTTCAACCCTTTCTGACTACATTTGGTATTTTTCATGCACTTACTCATTTTTTTGAGCTAAATAGCCCAGAAATTGAAAAGCACTTGAAGTGAACTCTGAAAAGGTTGAAAGTTGGCATGGTATCATCATTTCACACACATATCATGTGGTAAAAAGTTTAAAGGGTTACGACAAAAACTGGATGCACTTCGTGTAGAAAATGGACAATCTCTTTTGAAGTATCACAGTTTCGGACGAAAACTCATCTGTTACCAATGGATTTCATTTTCTTGAACTTTTTGTAACTCCATACTTTTTTTGTGTTCAAAATAGACCATTCAAAGCCACATCATCCATTTTCAACCCTTTCTGACTACATTTGTTATTTTTCATGCACTTACTGATTGTTTTGAGGTAAATAACCGTGAAATTGAAAAGCACTTCAAATGAACTCTGAAAAGGCTGAAAGTTGGCATCGTATCATCATTTCACCCACATAGCATGTGCTAAAAAGTTGAGAGGTTTAGGGCAAAAACTATATGCATTTCATGTACAAAATGGACAATCTCTTTCGGAGTATCACGGTTTCGGACAAAAACTCATCTGTTATAAAGGGATTTCATTTTTTTTAACTTTTTGGAACTCCATACTTTTCGTGTGTTCAAAATGCACCATTCAAAGCCACATCATCAATTTTCAACCCTTTATGACTTCATTTGGTATTTTTCATGCATTTACTGATTTTTTTGAGCTAAATAACCCTGAAATTGAAAAGCACTTCAAATGAACTCTTAAAAGGTTGAAAGTTGGCATGGTATCATCATTTCACCCACATAGCATGTGCTAAGAAGTTGAGAGGGTTATGGCAAAAACTGGATGCTTTTCGTGTACAAAATAGACAATCTCTTTCGAAGTATCACGGTTTCGCACGAAAACTCATCTGTTGCATAGGTATTTAATTTTCTTGAACTTTTTGGAACTCCATACTTTTTGTGTGTTCAAAATGCACCATTCAAAGCAACATCATCCATTTTCAACCCTTTCTGACTACATTTGGTATTTTTCATGCACTTACTCATTTTTTTGAGCTAAATAACCCTGAAATTGAAAAGCACTTCAAATGAACTCTGAAAAGGTTGAAAGTTGGCATGGTATCATCATTTCACCCACATATCATGTGCTAAATGGTTTAAAGGGTTACGGCAAAAACTGGATGCACTTCGTGTAGAAAATAGACAATCTCTTTTGAAGTATCACGGTTTCGGAGAAAACTCATTCGTTACAAATGGCTTTCATTTTCTTGAACTTTTTGTAACTCCATACTTTTTTTGTGTTCAAAATAGACCATTCAAAGCCACATGAGCCATTTTCAACCCTTTCTGACTACATTTGTTATTTTTCATGCACTTACTGATTCTTTTGAGGTAAATAACCGTGAAATTGAAAAGCACTTCAAATGAACTCTGAAAAGGCTGAAAGTTGGCATGGTATCAACATTTCACCCACATAGCATGTGCAAAAAGTTGAGAGGTTTATGGAAAAAACTATATGCATTTCGTGTACAAAATGGACAATCTCTTTCAGAGTATCCCGATTTCGGACGAAAACTCATTTGTTACAAAGGGATTTCATTTTTTTTAACTTTTTGGAACTCCATACTTTTCGTGTGTTCAAAATGCACCATTCAAAGCCACATAATCAATTTTCTTGAACTTTTTGGAACTCCATACTTTTTTTGTGTTCAAAATGCACCATTCAAAGCCACATCATCCATTTTCAACCCTTTATGACTTCATTTGGTATTTTTCATGCATTTACTGATTTTTTTGAGCTAAATAACCCTGAAATTGAAAAGCACTTCAAATGAACTCTGAAAAGGTTGAAAGTTGGCATGGTATCATCATTTCACCCACATAGCATGTGCTAAGAAGTTGAGATGGTTATGGCAAAAACTGGATGCTTTTCGTGTACAAAATAGACAATCTCTTTCGAAGTATCACGGTTTCGCACGAAAACTCATCTGTTGCATAGGTATTTAATTTTCTTGAACTTTTTGGAACTCCATAATTTTTGTGTGTTCAAAATGCACCATTCAAAGCCACATCATCCATTTTCAACCCTTTCTGACTACATTTGGTATTTTTCATGCACTTAGTCATTTTTTTGAGCTAAATAACCCTGAAATTGGAAAGCACTTCAAATGAACTCTGAAAAGGTTGAAAGTTGGCATGGTATCATCATTTCACCCACATAGCATGTGCTAAAAAGTTTAGAGGGTTACAACAAAAACTGGATGCACTTCATGTAGAAAATGGACAATCTCTTTTGAAGTATCACGGTTTCGGAGAAAACTCATCCGTCACAAATGGATTTCATTTTCTTGAACTTTTTGTAACTCCATACTTTTTTTGTGTTCAAAATAGACCATTCAAAGCCACATGATCCATTTTCAACCCTTTCTGACTACATTTGTTATTTTTCATGCACTTACTCATTGTTTTGAGGTAAATAACCATGAAATTGAAAAGCACTTCAAATGAACTCTCAAAAGGCTGAAAGTTGGCATGGTATCAACATTTCACCCACATAGCATGTGCAAAAAAGTTGAGAGGTTTATGGAAAAAACTATATGCATTTCGTGTACAAAATGGACAATCTCTTTCAGAGTATCCCGATTTCGGACGAAAACTCATTTGTTACAAAGGGATTTAATTTTTTTTAACTTTTTGAAACTCCATACTTTTCGTGTGTACAAAATGCATCATTCAAAGCCACATAATCAATTTTCTTGAACTTTTTGGAACTCCATACTTTTTGTGTGTTCAAAATGCACCATTCAAAGCCACATCATCCATTTTCAACCCTTTATGACTTCATTTGGTATTTTTCATGCATTTACTGATTTTTTTGAGCTAAATAACCCTAAAATTGAAAAGCACTACAAATGAACTCTGAAAAGGTTGAAAGGTGTCATGGTATCATCATTTGACCCACATAGCATGTGCTAAGAACTTGAGAGGGTTATGGCAAAAACTGGATAATTTTCGTGTACAAAATAGACAATCTCTTTCGAAGTATCACGGTTTCGCACGAAAACTCATCTGTTGCATAGGTATTTTATTTTCTTGAACTTTCTGGAACTCCATACTTTTTGTTTGTTCAAAATGCACCATTCAAAGCCACATCATCCATTTTCAACCCTTTCTGACTACATTTGGTATTTTTCATGCACTTACTCATTTTTTGAGCTAAATAACCCTGAAATTGAAAAGCACTTCAAATGAACTCTGAAAAGGTTGAAAGTTGGCATGGTATCATCATTTCACCCACATAGCATGTGCTAAAAAGTTTAGAGGGTTACGACAAAAACTGGATGCACTTCATGTAGAAAATGGACAATCTCTTTTGAAGTATCACGGTTTCGGAGAAAACTCATCTGTTACAAATGGATTTCATTTTCTTGAACTTTTTGTAACTCCATACTTTTTTTGTGTTCAAAATAAACCATTCAAAGCCACATGATCCATTTTCAACCCTTTCTGACTACATTTGTTATTTTTCATGCACTTACTGATTGTTTTGAGGTAAATAACCGTGAAATTGGAAATCACTTCAAATGAACTGTAAAAAGGTTGAAAGTTGGCATGGTATCATCATTTAACCCACATAGCATGTGCTAAAAAGTTTATAGGGTTACGGAAAAAACTAGATGTACTTCGTGTACAAAATGGACACTCTCTTTCGAAGTATCACGCTTTCGGACAAAAACTCATTTGTTACAAAGGGATTTCAGTTTTTTGAACTTTTTGGAACTCCATACTTTTTTTGTGTTCAAAATGCACTATTCAAAGCCACATCATCTATTTTCAACGCTTTCTGACTTCATTTGGTATTTTTCATGCACTTACTGATTTTTTTGAGCTAAATAACCCTGAAATTGAAAAGCGCTTCCAATGAACTCTGAAAAGGTTGAAAGTTGGTATGGTATCATCATTTCACCCACATAGCATGTGCTAAGAAGCTGAGAGGGTTATGGCAAAAACTGGATGCTTTTCGTGTACAAAATAGACAATCTCTTTCGAAGTATCACGGTTTCGCACGAAAACTCATCTGTTGCATAGGTATTTAATTTTCTTGAACTTTTTGGAACTCCATACTTTTTGTGTGTTCAAAATGCACCATTCAAAGCCACATCATCCATTTTCAACCCTTTCTGACTACATTTGGTATTTTTCATGCACTTACTCATTTTTTTGAGCTAAATAACCCTGAAATTGAAAAGCACTTCAAATGAACTCTGAAAAGGTTGAAAGTTGGCATGGTATCATCATTTCACCCACATAGCATGTGCTAAAAAGTTTAGTGGGTTACGACAAAAATTGGATGCTTTTCGTGTACAAAATAGACAATCTCTTTCGAGGTATCACGGTTTCGCATGAAAACTCATCTGTTGCATAGGGATTTAATTTTCTTGAACTTTTTGGAACTCCATACTTTTTGTGTGTTCAAAATGCACCATTCAAAGCCACATCGTCCATTTTCAACCCTTTCTGACTACATTTGGTATTTTTCATGCACTTACTCATTTTTTTGAGCTAAATAGCCCTGAAATTGAAAAGCACTTGAAGTGAACTCTGAAAAGGTTGAAAGTTGGCATGGTATCATCATTTCACACACATATCATGTGGTAAAAAGTTTAAAGGGTTACGACAAAAACTGGATGCACTTCGTGTAGAAAATGGACAATCTCTTTTGAAGTATCACAGTTTCGGACGAAAAATCTTCTGTTACCAATGGATTTCATTTTCTTGAACTTTTTGTAACTCCATACTTTTTTTGTGTTCAAAATAGACCATTCAAAGCCACATGATCCATTTTCAACCCTTTCTGACTACATTTGTTATTTTTCATGCACTTACTGATTGTTTTGAGGTAAATAACCATGAAATTGAAAAGCACTTCAAATGAACTCTGAAAAGGCTGAAAGTTGGCATGGTATCAACATTTCACCCACATAGCATGTGCAAAAAAGTTGAGAGGTTTATGGAAAAAACTATATGCATTTCGTGTACAAAATGGACAATCTCTTTCAGAGTATCCCAATTTCGGACGAAAACTCATTTGTTACAAAGGGATTTCATTTTTTTTAACTTTTTGGAACTCCATACTTTTCGTGTGTTCAAAATGCATCATTCAAAGCCACATAATCAATTTTCTTGAACTTTTTGGAACTCCATACTTTTTGTGTGTTCAAAATGCAACATTCAAAGCCACATCATCCATTTTCAACCCTTTATGACTTCATTTGGTATTTTTCATGCATTTACTGATTTTTTTGAGCTAAATAACCCTAAAATTGAAAAGCACTTCAAATGAACTCTGAAAAGGTTGAAAGTTGGCATCGTATCATCATTTCACCCACATAGCATGTGCTAAGAAGTTGAGAGGGTTATGGCAAAAACTGGATGCTTTTCGTGTACAAAATAGACAATCTCTTTCGAAGTATCACGGTTTCGCACGAAAACTCATCTGTTGCATAGGTATTTAATTTTCTTGAACTTTCTGGAATCCATACTTTTTGTGTGTTCAAAATGCACCATTCAAAGCCACATCATCAATTTTCAACCCTTTCTGACTACATTTGTTATTTTTCATGCACTTACTGATTGTTTTGAGGTAAATAACCGTGAAATTGAAAAGCACTTCAAATGAACTCTGAAAAGGCTGAAAGTTGGCATGGTATCATCATTTCACCCACATAGCATGTGCTAAAAAGTTGAGAGGTTTAGGGCAAAAACTATATGCATTTCATGTACAAAATGGACAATCTGTTTCGGAGTATCACGGTTTCGGACAAAAACTCATCTGTTATAAAGGGATTTCATTTTTTTTGAACTTTTTGGAACTCCATACTTTTCGTGTGTTCAAAATGCACCATTCAAAGCCACATCATCAATTTTCAACCCTTTATGACTTCATTTGGTATTTTTCATGCATTTACTGATTTTTTTGAGCTAAATAACCCTGAAATTGAAAAGTACGTCAAATGAACTCTGAAAAGGTTGAAAGTTGGCATGGTATCATCATTTCACCCACATAGCATGTGCTAAGAAGTTGAGAGGGTTATGGCAAAAACTGGATGCTTTTCGTGTACAAAATAGACAATCTCTTTCGAAGTATCACGGTTTCGCACGAAAACTCATCTGTTGCATAGGTATTTAATTTTCTTGAACTTTTTGGAACTCCATACTTTTTGTGTGTTCAAAATGCACCATTCAAAGCCACATCATCCATTTTCAACCCTTTCTGACTACATTTGGTATTTTTCATGCACTTACTCATTTTTTTGAGCTAAATAACCCTGAAATTGAAAAGCACTTCAAATGAACTCTGAAAAGGTTGAAGGTTGGCATGGTATCATCATTTAACCCACATAGCATGTGCTCAGAAGTTGAGAGGGTTATGGCAAAAACTGGATGCTTTTCGTGTACAAAATAGACAATCTCTTTCGAAGTATCACGGTTTCGCACGAAAACTCATCTGTTGCATAGGTATTTAATTTTCTTGAACTTTTTGGAACTCCATACTTTTTGTGTGTTCAAAATGCACCATTCAAAGCCACATCATCCATTTTCAACCCTTTATGAGTTCATTTGGTATTTTTCATGCATTTACTGATTTTCTTGAGCTAAATAACCCTGAAATTGAAAAGCACTTCAAATGAACTCTGAAAAGGTTGAAAGTTGGCATGGTATCATCATTTCACGCACATAGCATGTGCTAAGAAGTTGAGAGGGTTATGGCAAAAACTGGATGCTTTTCGTGTACAAAATAGACAATCTCTTTCGAAGTATCACGGTTTCGCACGAAAACTCATCTGTTGCATGGGTATTTAATTTTCTTGAACTTTCTAGAACTCCATACTTTTTGTGTGTTCAAAATGCACCATTCAAAGCCACATCATCCATTTTCAACCCTTTCTGACTACATTTGGTATTTTTCATGCAGTTACTCATTTTTTTGAGCTAAATAACCCTGAAATTGAAAAGCACTTCAAATGAACTCTGAAAAGGTTGAAAGGTTGCATGGTATCATCATTTCACCCACATAGCATGTGCTAAAAAGTTTAGAGGGTTACGACAAAAACTGGATGCACTTCATGTAGAAAATGGACAATCTCTTTTGAAGTATCACGGTTTCGGAGAAAACTCATCCATTACAAATGGATTTCATTTTCTTGAACTTTTTGTAACTCCATACTTTTTTTGTGTTCAAAATAAACCATTCAAAGCCACATGATCCATTTTCAACCCTTTCTGACTACATTTGTTATTTTTCATGCACTTACTGATTGTTTTGAGGTAAATAACCGTGAAATTGAAAAGCACTTCAAATGAACTCTGAAAAGGTTGAAAGTTGGCATGGTATCATCATTTAACCCACATAGCATGTGCTAAAAAGTTGATAGGGTTACGGAAAAAACTAGATGTACTTCGTGTACAAAATGGACACTCTCTTTCGAAGTATCACGCTTTCGGACAAAAACTCATTTGTTACAAAGGGATTTCAGTTTTTTGAACTTTTTGGAACTCCATAATTTTTTTGTGTTCAAAATGCACTATTCAAAGCCACATCATCAATTTTCAACGCTTTCTGACTTCATTTGGTTTTTTTCATGCACTTACTGATTTTTTTGAGCTAAATAACCCTGAAATTGAAAAGCACTTCCAATGAACTGTGAAAAGGTTGAAAGTTGGTATGGTATCATCATTTCACCCACATAGCATGTGCTAAACAGTTGAGAGGGTTACGGCAATAACTGGATGCTTTTCGTGTATAAAATAGACAATCTCTTTCGAAGTATCACGGTTTCGCACGAAAACTCATCTGTTGCATAGGGATTTAATTTTCTTGAATTTTTTGGAACTCCATACTTTTTGTGTGTTCAAAATGTACCATTCAAAGCCACATCATCCATTTTCAACCCTTTCTGACTACATTTGGTATTTTTCATGCACTTACTCATTTTTTTGAGCTAAATAACCCTGAAATTCAAAAACACTTCAAATGAACTCTGAAAAGGTTAAAAGTTGGCATGGTATCATCATTTCACCCACATAGCATGTGCTAAAAGGTTTAAAGGGTTACGGCAAAAACTGGATGCACTTCGTGTTGAAAATGGACAATCTCTTTTGAAGTATCACGGTTTCGGACGAAAACTCATCCGTTACAAATGGATTTCATTTTCTTGAACTTTTTGTAACTCCATACTTTTTTTTGTTCAAAATGCACCATTCAAAGCCACATAATCCGTTTTCAACCCTTTCTGACTACATTTGTTATTTTTCATGCACTTACTGATTGTTTTGAGGTAAATAACCGTGAAATTGAAATGCACTTCAAATGAACTCTGAAAAGGTTGAAAGTTGGCATGGTATCATCATTTCACCCACATAGCATGTGCTAAAAAGTTTAGAGGGTTACGACAAAAACTGGATGCACTTCATGTAGAAAATGGACAATCTCTTTTGAAGTATCACGGTTTCGGAGAAAACTCATCCGTTACAAATGGATTTCATTTTCTTGAACTTTTTGTAACTCCATACTTCTTTTGTGTTCAAAATAGACCATTCAAAGCCACATGATCCATTTTCAACCCTTTCTGACTACATTTGTTATTTTTCATGCACTTACCGATTGTTTTGAGGTAAATAACCGTGAAATTGAAAAGCACTTCAAATGAACTCTGAAAAGGCTGAAAGTTGGCATGGTATCAACATTTCACCCACATAGCATGTGCAAAAAAGTTGAGAGGTTTATGGAAAAAACTATATGCATTTCGTGTACAAAATGGACAATCTCTTTCAGAGTATCCCGATTTCGGACGAAAACTCATTTGTTACAAAGGGATTTCATTTTTTTTTTACTTTTTGGAACTCCATACTTTTCGTGTGTTCAAAATGCACCATTCAAAGCCACATAATCAATTTTCTTGAACTTTTTGGAACTCCATACTTTTTGTGTGTTCAAAATGCACCATTCAAAGCCACATCATCCATTTTCAACCCTTTATGACTTCATTTGGTATTTTTCATGCATTTACTGATTTTTTTGAGCTAAATAACCCTGAAATTGAAAAGCACTTCAAATGAACTCTGAAAAGGTTGAAAGTTGGCATGGTATCATCATTTCACCCACATAGCATGTGCTAAGAAATTGAGAGGGTTATGGCAAAAACTGGATGCTCTTCGTGTACAAAATAGACAATCTCTTTCGAAGTATCACGGTTTCGCACGAAAACTCATCTGTTGCATAGGTATTTAATTTTCTTGAACTTTTTGGAACTCCATACTTTTTGTGTGTTCAAAATGCACCATTCAAAGCCACATCATCCATTTTCAACCCTTTCTGACTACATTTGGTATTTTTCATGCACTTACTCATTTTTTTGAGCTAAATAACCCTGAAATTGAAAAGCACATCAAATGAACTCTGAAAAGGTTTAAAGTTGGCATGGTATCATCATTTCACCCACATAGCATGTGCTAAAAAGTTTAGAGGGTTACGACAAAAACTAGATGCACTTCATGTAGAAAATGGACAATCTCTTTTGAAGTATCACGGTTTCGGAGAAAACTCATCCGTTACAAATGGATTTCATTTTCTTGAACTTTTTGTAACTCCATACTTCTTTTGTGTTCAAAATAGACCATTCAAAGCCACATGATCCATTTTCAACCCTTTCTGACTACATTTGTTATTTTTCATGCACTTACCGATTGTTTTGAGGTAAATAACCGTGAAATTGAAAAGCACTTCAAATGAACTCTGAAAAGGCTGAAAGTTGGCATGGTATCAACATTTCACCCACATAGCATGTGCAAAAAAGTTGAGAGGTTTATGGAAAAAACTATATGCATTTCGTGTACAAAATGGACAATCTCTTTCAGAGTATCCCGATTTCGGACGAAAACTCATTTGTTACAAAGGGATTTCATTTTTTTAACTTTTTGGAACTCCATACTTTTCGTGTGTTCAAAATGCACCATTCAAAGCCACATAATCAATTTTCTTGAACTTTTTGGAACTCCATACTTTTTGTGTGTTCAAAATGCACCATTCAAAGCCACATCATCCATTTTCAACCCTTAATGACTTCATTTGGTATTTTTCATGCATTTACTGATTTTTTTGAGCTAAATAACCCTGAAATTGAAAAGCACTTCAAATGAACTCTGAAAAGGTTGAAAGTTGGCATGGTATCATCATTTCACCCACATAGCATGTGCTAAGAAGTTGAGAGGGTTATGGCAAAAACTGGATGCTTTTCGTGTACAAAATAGACAACTTCTTTCGAAGTATCACAGTTTCGCACGAAAACTCATCTGTTGCATAGGTATTTAATTTTCTTGAACTTTTTGGAACTCCATACTTTTTGTGTGTTCAAAATGCACCATTCAAAGCCACATCATCCATTTTCAACCCTTTCTGACTACATTTGGTATTTTTCATGCATTTACTGATTTTTTTGAGCTAAATAACCCTGAAATTGAAAAGCACTTCAAATGAACTCTGAAAAGGTTGAAAGTTGGCATGGTATCATCATTTCACCCACATAGCATGTGCTAAGAAATTGAGAGGGTTATGGCAAAAACTGGATGCTCTTCGTGTACAAAATAGACAATCTCTTTCGAAGTATCACGGTTTCGCACGAAAACTCATCTGTTGCATAGGTATTTAATTTTCTTGAACTTTTTGGAACTCCATACTTTTTGTGTGTTCAAAATGCACCATTCAAAGCCACATCATCCATTTTCAACCCTTTCTGACTACATTTGGTATTTTTCATGCACTTACTCATTTTTTTGAGCTAAATAACCCTGAAATTGAAAAGCACATCAAATGAACTCTGAAAAGGTTGAAAGTTGGCATGGTATCATCATTTCACCCACATAGCATGTGCTAAAAAGTTTAGAGGGTTACCACAAAAACTAGATGCACTTCATGTAGAAAATGGACAATCTCTTTTGAAGTATCACGGTTTCGGAGAAAACTCATCCGTTACAAATGGATTTCATTTTCTTGAACTTTTTGTAACTCCATACTTCTTTTGTGTTCAAAATAGACCATTCAAAGCCACATGATCCATTTTCAACCCTTTCTGACTACATTTGTTATTTTTCATGCACTTACCGATTGTTTTGAGGTAAATAACCGTGAAATTGAAAAGCACTTCAAATGAACTCTGAAAAGGCTGAAAGTTGGCATGGTATCAACATTTCACCCACATAGCATGTGCAAAAAAGTTGAGAGGTTTATGGAAAAAACTATATGCATTTCGTGTACAAAATGGACAATCTCTTTCAGAGTATCCCGATTTCGGACGAAAACTCATTTGTTACAAAGGGATTTCATTTTTTAACTTTTTGGAACTCCATACTTTTCGTGTGTTCAAAATGCACCATTCAAAGCCACATAATCAATTTTCTTGAACTTTTTGGAACTCCATACTTTTTGTGTGTTCAAAATGCACCATTCAAAGCCACATCATCCATTTTCAACCCTTAATGACTTCATTTGGTATTTTTCATGCATTTACTGATTTTTTTGAGCTAAATAACCCTGAAATTGAAAAGCACTTCAAATGAACTCTGAAAAGGTTGAAAGTTGGCATGGTATCATCATTTCACCCACATAGCATGTGCTAAGAAGTTGAGAGGGTTATGGCAAAAACTGGATGCTTTTCGTGTACAAAATAGACAATTTCTTTCGAAGTATCAGAGTTTCGCACGAAAACTCATCTGTTGCATAGGTATTTAATTTTCTTGAACTTTTTGGAACTCCATACTTTTTGTGTGTTCAAAATGCACCATTCAAAGCCACATCATCCATTTTCAACCCTTTCTGACTACATTTGGTATTTTTCATGCACTTACTCATTTTTTTGAGCTAAATAACCCTGAAATTGAAAAGCACTTCAAATGAACTCTGAAAAGGTTGAAAGTTGGCATGGTATCATCATTTCACCCACATAGCATGTGCTAAAAAGTTTAGAGGGTTACGACAAAAACTGGATGCACTTCATGTAGAAAATGGACAATCTCTTTTGAAGTATCACGGTTTCGGAGAAAACTCATCCGTTACAAATGGATTTCATTTTCTTGAACTTTTTGTAACTCCATACTTTTTTTGTGTTCAAAATAGACCATTCAAAGCCACATGATCCATTTTAAACCCTTTCTGACTACATTTGTTATTTTTCATGCACTTACTGATTGCTTTGAGGTAAATAACCGTGAAATTGAAAATCACTTCAAATGAACTCTAAAAAGTTTGAAAGTTGGCATGGTATCATCATTTAACCCACATAGCATGTGCTAAAAAGTTGATAGGGTTACGGAAAAAACTAGATGTACTTCGTGTACAAAATGGACACTCTCTTTCGAAGTATCACGATTTCGGACAAAAACTCATTTGTTACAAAGGGATTTCAGTTTTTTGAACTTTTTGGAACTCCATACTTTTTGTGTGTTCAAAATGCACTATTCAAAGCCACATCATCAATTTTCAACGCTTTCTGACTTCATTTGGTATTTTTCATGCACTTACTGATTTTTTTGAGCTAAATAACCCTGAAATTGAAAAGCACTTCCAATGAACTCTGAAAAGGTTGAAAGTTGGTATGGTATCATCATTTCACCCAAATAGCATGTGCTAAAAAGTTGAGAGGGTTACGGCAAAAACTGGATGCTTTTCGTGTACAAAATAGACAATCTCTTTCGAAGTATCACGGTTTCGCAAGAAAACTCATCTGTTGCATAGGGATTTAATTTTCTTGAATTTTTTGGAACTCCATACTTTTTGTGTGTTCAAAATGTACCATTCAAAGCCACATCATCCATTTTCAACCCTTTCTAACTACATTTGGTATTTTTCATGCACTTACTCATTTTTTTGAGCTAAATAACCCTGAAATTCAAAAGCACTTCAAATGAACTCTGAAAAGGTTGAAAGTTGGCATGGTATCATCATTTCACCCACATATCATGTGCTAAAAGGTTTAAAGGGTTACGACAAAAACTGGATGCACTTCGTGTTGAAAATGGACAATCTCTTTTGAAGTATCACGGTTTCGGACGAAAACTCATCCGTTACAAATGGATTTCATTTTCTTGAACTTTTTGTAACTCCATACTTTTTTTTGTTCAAATGCACCATTCAAAGCCACATAATCCATTTTCAACCCTTTCTGACTACATTTGTTATTTTTCATGCACTTACTGATTGTTTTGAGGTAAATAACCGTGAAATTGAAATGCACTTCAAATGAACACTGAAAAGGTTGAAAGTTGGCATGGTATCATCATTTCACCCACATAGCATGTGCTAAAAAGTTTAGAGGGTTACGACAAAAACTGGATGCACTTCATGTAGAAAATGGACAATCTCTTTTGAAGTATCACGGTTTTGGACGAAAACTCATCTGTTACAAATGGATTTCATTTTCTCGAACTTTTTGTGACTCCATACTTTTTTTGTTCAAAATGCACCATTCAAAGCCACATCATCCATTTTCAACCCTTTCTGACTACATTTGTTATTTTTCATGCACTTAGTGATTGTTTTGAGGTAAATAACCGTGAAATTGAAAAGCACTTCAAATGAAATCTGAAGAGGTTGAAAGTTGGCATGGTATCATAATTTCACCCACATAGCATGTGCTAAAAAGTTGAGAGGGTTATGGCAAAAACTGGATGCATTTCGTGTACAAAATGGACAACCTCTTTCGGAGTATCACGGTTTCGGACGAAAACTCATTTGTTACAAAGGGATTTCATTTTGGTGAACATTTTGGAACTCCATACTTTTTGTCTATTCAAAATGCACCAGTCAAAGCCACATCATCAATTTTCAACCCTTTCAGACTTCATTTGGTTTTTTTCATGCATTTACTGATTTTTTTGAGCTAAATAACCCTGAAATTGAAAAGCGCATCAAATGAACTCTGAAAAGGTTCAAAGTTGGCATGGTATCATCATTTCACCCACATAGCATGTGCTAAAAAGTTGAGAGGGTTACGGCAAAAACTGGATGCTTTTCGTGTACAAAATAGACAATCTCTTTCGAAGTATCACGGTTTCGCACGAAAACTCATCTGTTGCATAGGGATTTAATTTTCTTGAACTTTTTGGAACTCCATACTTTTTGTGTGTTCAAAATGCACCATTCAAAGCCACATCATCCATTTTCAACCCTTTCTGACTATATTTGGTATTTTTCATGCACTTACTCATTTTTTTCAGCTAAATAACCCTGAAATTGAAAAGCACTACAAATGAACTCTGAAAAGGTTGAAAGTTGGCATGGTATCATCATTTCACCCACATAGCATGTGCTAAAAACTTTAAAGGGGTACGGCAAAAACTGGATGCACTTCGTGTAGAAAATGGACAATCTCTTTTGAAGTATCACTGTTTCGGAGAAAACTCATCCGTTACAAATGGATTTCATTTTCTTGAACTTTTTGTAACTCCATACTTTTTTTGTGTTCAAAATAGACCATTCAAAGCCACATGATCCATTTTCAACCCTTTCTGACTATAGTTGTTATTTTTCATGCACTTACTGATTGTTTTGAGGTAAATAACCGTGAAATTGAAAAGCACTTAAAATGAACTCTGAAAAGGTTGAAAGTTGGCATGGTATTCTCATTGCACCCACATAGCATGTGCTAAAAAGTTGAGAGGTTTATGGCAAAAACTATATGAATTTCGTGTACAAAATGGACAATCTCTTTCGGAGTATCACGGTTTCGGACGAAAACTCATTTGTTACAAAGGGATTTCATTTTTTTAACTTTTTGGAACTCCATACTGTTTGTGTGTTCAAAATGCACCATTCAAAGCCACATAATCAATTTTCTTGAACTTTTTGTAACTCCATACTTTTTTGTGTTCAAAATGCACCATTCAAAGCCACATAATCCATTTTCAACCCTTTTTGACTACATTTGTTATTTTTCATGCACTTACTAATTGTTTTGAGGTAAATAACTGTGAAATTGAATAGCACTTCAAATGAACTCTGAAAAGGTTGAAAGTGTGTATGGTATCATCATTTCACCCACATAGCATGTGCTAAAAAGTTTAGAGGGTTACGACAAAAACTGGATGCACTTCATGTAGAAAATGGACAATCTATTTTGAAGTATCACGATTTCGGACGAAAACTCATCCGTTAGAAATGGATTTCATTTTCTCGAACTTTTTGTGACTCCATACTTTTTTTTGTTCAAAATGCACCATTCAAAGCCACATCATCCATTTTCAACCCTTTCTGACTACATTTGTTATTTTTCATGCCCTTACTGATTGTTTTGGGGTAAATAACCGTGAAATTGAAAAGCACTTCAAATGAACTCTGAAAAGGTTGAAAGTTGGCATGGTATCATCATTTCACCCACATAGCATGTGCTAAAAAGTTTAGAGGGTTACGGCAAAAACTGGATGCACTTCGTGTAGAAAATGGACAATCTCTTTTGAAGTATCACGGTTTCGGAGAAAACTCATCAGTTACAAATGGATTTCATTTTCTTGAACTTTTTGTAACTCCATACTTTTTTTGTGTTCAAACTAGACCATTCAAAGCCACATGCTCCATTTTCAACCCTTTCTGACTACATTTGTTATTTTTCATGCACTTACTGATTGTTTTGAGGTAAATAACCGCGAAATTGCAAAGCACTTCAAATGAACTCTGAAAAGGTTGAAAGTTGGCATGGTATCCTCATTTCACCCACATTGCGTGTGCTAAAAAGTTGAGAGGTTTATGGCAAAAACTATATGCATTTCTTGTACAAAATGGACAATCTCTTTCGGAGTATCACGGTTTCGGACGAAAACTCATTTATTACAAAGGGATTTCATTTTTTTAACTTTTTGGAACTCCATACTGTTCGTGTGTTCAAAATGCACCATTCAAAGCCACATAATACATTTTCTTGAACTTTTTGTAACTCCATACTTTTTTTGTGTTCAAAATGCACCATTCAAAGCCACATAATCCATTTTCAACCCTTTCTGACTACATTTGTTATTTTTCATGCACTTACTGATTGTTTTGAGGTAAATAACCGCGAAATTGCAAAGCACTTCAAATGAACTCTGAAAAGGTTGAAAGTTGGCATGGTATCCTCATTTCACCCACATTGCATGTGCTAAAAAGTTGAGAGGTTTATGGCAAAAACTATATGCATTTCGTGTACAAAATGGACAATCTCTTTCGGAGTATCACGGTTTCGGACGAAAACTCATTTATTACAAAGGGATTTCATTTTTTTAACTTTTTGGAACTCCATATTGTTCGTGTGTTCAAAATGCACCATTCAAAGCCACATAATCAATTTTCTTGAACTTTTTGTAACTCCATACTTTTTTTGTGTTCAAAATGCACCATTCAAAGCCACATAATCCATTTTCAACCCTTTCTGACTACATTTGTTATTTTTCGTGCACTTACTGATTGTTTTGAGGTAAATAACCGTGAAATTGAAAAGCACTTCAAATGAACTCTGAAAAGGTTGAAAGTTGGCATGGTATCATCATTTCACCCACATAGCATGTGCTATAAAGTTTAGAGGGTTACGACAAAAACGGGATGCACTTGATGTAGAAAATGGACAATCTCTTTTGAAGTATCACCGTTTTGGACGAAAACTCATCCGTTACAAATGGATTTCATTTTCTCGAACTTTTTGTGACTCCATACTTTTTTTGTTCAAAATGCACCATTCAAAGCCACATCATCCATTTTCAACCCTTTCTGACTACATTTGTTATTTTTCATGCACTAAGTGATTGTTTTGAGGTAAATAACCGTGAAATTGAAAAGCACTTCAAATGAAATCTGAAGAGGTTGAAAGTTGGCATGGTATCATAATTTCACCCACATAGCATGTGCTAAAAAGTTGAGAGGGTTATGGCAAAAACTGGATGCATTTCGTGTACAAAATGGACAACCTCTTTCGGAGTATCACGGTTCCGGACGAAAACTAATTTGTTACAAAGGGATTTCATTTTGTTGAACATTTTGGAACTCCATACTTTTTGTCTATTCAAAATGCACCATTCAAAGCCACATCATCAATTTTCAACCCTTTCAGACTTCATTTGGTATTTTTCATGCATTTACTGATTTTTTTGAGCTAAATAACCCTGAAATTGAAAAGCACTTCAAATGAACTCTGAAAAGGTTCAAAGTTGGCATGGTATCATCATTTCACCCACATAGCATGTGCTAAAAAGTTGAGAGGGTTATGGCAAAAACTGGACGCTTTTCGTGTACAAAATAGATAATCTCTTTCGAAGTATCACGGTTTCGCACGAAAACTCATCTGTTGCATAGGGATTTAATTTTCTTGAACTTTTTGGAACTCCATACTTTTTGTGTGTTTAAAATGCACCATTCAAAGCCACATCATCCATTTTAAACCCTTTCTGACTACATTTGGTATTTTTCATGCACTTACTCATTTTTTCCAGCTAAATAACCCTGAAATTGAAAAGCACTACAAATGAACTCTGAAAAGGTTGAAATTGGCATGGTATCATCATTTCACCCACATAGCATGTGCTAAAAAGTTTAAAGGGGTACGGAAAAAACTTGATGCACTTCATGTAGAAAATGGACAATCTCTTTTGAAGTATCACGGTTTCGGAGAAAACTCATCCGTTACAAATGGATTTCATTTTCTTGAACTTTTTGTAACTCCATACTTTTTTTGTTGAAAATGCACCATTCGAAGCCACATCATCCATTTTCAACCCTTTCTGACTACATTTGTTATTTTTCATGCACTTACTGATTGTTTTGGGGTAAATAACCGTGAAATTGAAAAGAACTTCAAATGAACTCTGAAAAGGTTGAAAGTTGGCATGGTATCATCATTTCACCCACATAGCATGTGCTAAAAAGTTTAGAGGGTTACGGCAAAAACTGGATGCACTTCGTGTAGAAAATGGACAGTCTCTTTTGAAGTATCACGGTTTCGGAGAAAACTCATCCGTTACAAATGGATTCCATTTTCTTGAACTTTTTGTAACTCCATACTTTTTTTGTGTTCAAACTAGACCATTCAAAGCCACATGATCCATTTTCAACCCTTTCTGACTACATTTGTTATTTGTCATGCACTTACTGATTGTTTTGAGGTAAATAACCGTGAAATTGAAAAGCACTTCAAATGAACTCTGAAAAGGTTGAAAGTTGGCATGGTATCCTCATTTCACCCACATTGCATGTGCTAAAAAGTTGAGAGGTTTATGGCAAAAGCTATATGCATTTCGTGTACAAAATGGACAATCTCTTTCGGAGTATCACGGTTTCGGACGAAAACTCATTTAGTACAAAGGGATTTCATTTTTTTAACTTTTTGGAACTCGATGCTGTTCGTGTGTTCAAAATGCACCATTCAAAGCCACATAATCAATTTTCTTGAACTTTTTGTAACTCCATACTTTTTTTGTGTTCAAAATGCACCATTCAAAGCCACATAATCCATTTTCAACCCTTTCTGACTACATTTGTTATTTTTCATGCACTTACTGATTGTTTTGAGGTAAATAACCGTGAAATTGAAAAGCACTTCAAATGAACTCTGAAAAGGTTGAAAGTTGGCATGGTATCATAATTTCACCCACATAGCATGTGCTAAAAAGTTTAGAGGGTTACGACAAAAACGGGATGCACTTCATGTAGAAAATGGACAATCTCTTTTGAAGTATCACCGTTTTGGATGAAAACTCATCCGTTACAAATGGATTTCATTTTCTCGAACTTTTTGTGACTCCATACTTTTTTTTTCAAAATGCACCATTCAAAGCCACATCATCCATTTTCAACCCTTTCTGACTACATTTGTTATTTTTCATGCACTTAGTGATTGTTTTGAGGTAAATAACCGTGAAATTGAAAAGCACTTCAAATGAAATCTGAAGAGGTTGAAAGTTGGCATGGTATCATAATTTCACCCACATAGCATGTGCTAAAATGTTGAGAGGGTTATGGCAAAAACTGGATGCATTTCGTGTACAAAATGAACAACCTCTTTCGGAGTATCACAGTTTCGGACGAAAACTCATTTGTTACAAAGGGATTTCATTTTGTTGAAGATTTTGGAACTCCATACTTTTTGTCTATTCAAAATGCACAATTCAAAGCCACATCATCAATTTTCAACCCTTTCAGACTTCATTTGGTATTTTTCATGCATTTACTGATTTTTTTGAGCTAAATAACCCTGAAATTGAAAAGCACTTCAAATGAACTCTGAAAAGGTTCAAAGTTGGCATGGTATCATCATTTCACCCACATAGCATGTGCTAAAAAGTTGAGAGGGTTACGGCAAAAACTGGACGCTTTTCGTGTACAAAATAGACAATCTCTTTCGAAGTATCACGGTTTCGCACGAAAACTCATCTGTTGCATAGGGATTTAATTTTCTTGAACTTTTTGGAACTCCATACTTTTTGCGTGTTCAAAATGCACCATTCAAAGCCACATCATCCATTTTCAACCCTTTCTGACTACATTTGGTATTTTTCATGCACTTACTCATTTTTTTCAGCTAAATAACCCTGAAATTGAAAAGCACTATAAATGAACTCTGAAAAGGTTGAAAGTTGGCATAGTATCATCATTTCACCCACATAGCATGTGCTAAAAAGTTTAAAGGGGTACGGCAAAAACTGGATGCACTTCGTGTAGAAAATGGACAATCTCTTTTGAAGTATCACGGTTTCGGAGAAAACTCATCCGTTACAAATGGATTTCATTTTCTTGAAATTTTTGTAACTCTATACATTTTTTTGTTCAAAATGCACCATTCAAAGCCACATCATCCATTTTCAACCCTTTCTGACTACATTTGTTATTTTTCATGCACTTACTGATTGTTTTGGGGTAAATAACCGTGAAATTGAAAAGCACTTCAAATGAACTCTGAAAAGGTTGAAAGTTGGCATGGTATCATCATTTCACCCACATAGCATGTGCTAAAAAGTTTAGAGGGTTACGGCAAAAACTGGATGCACTTCGTGTAGAAAATGGACAATCTCTTTTGAAGTATCACGGTTTCGGAGAAAACTCATCCGTTACAAATGGATTTCATTTTCTTGAACTTTTTGTAACTCCATACTTTTTTTGTGTTCAAACTAGACCATTCAAAGCCACATGATCCATTTTCAACCCTTTCTGACTACATTTGTTATTTTTCATGCACTTACTGATTGTTCTGAGGTAAATAACCGTGAAATTGAAAAGCACTTCAAATGAACTCTGAAAAGGTTGAAAGTTGGCATGGTATCCTCATTTCACCCACATTGCATGTGCTAAAAAGTTGAGAGGTTTATGGCAAAAACTATATGCATTTCGTGTACAAAATGGACAATCTCTTTCGGAGTATCACGGTTTCGGACGAAAACTCATTTATTACAAAGGGATTTCTTTTTTTTAACTTTTTGGAACTCCATACTGTTCGTGTGTTCAAAATGCACCATACAAAGCCACATAATCAATTTTCTTGAACTTTTTGTAACTCCATACTTTTTTTGTGTTCAAAATGCACCATTCAAAGCCACATAATCCATTTTCAACCCTTTCTGACTACATTTTGTTTATTTTTCATGCACTTACTGATTGTTTTGAGGTAAATAACCGTGAAATTGAAAAGCACTTCAAATGAACTCTGAAAAGGTTGAAAGTTGGCATGGTATCATCATTTCACCCACATAGCATGTGCTAAAAAGTTTAGAGGGTTACGACAAAAACGGGATGCACTTCATGTGGAAAATGGAAAATCTCTTTTGAAGTATCACCGTTTTGGACGAAAACTCATCCGTTACAAATGGATTTCATTTTCTCGAACTTTTTGTGACTCCATACTTTTTTTGTTCAAAATGCACCATTCAAAGCCACATCATCCATTTTCAACCCTTTCTGACTACATTTGTTATTTTTCATGCACTTAGTGATTGTTTTGAGGTAAATAACCGTGAAATTGAAAAGCACTTTAAATGAACTCTGAGAAGGTTGAAAGTTGTCATGGTATCATCATTTCACCCACATAGCATGTGCAAAAAAGTTGAGAGCGTTATGGCAAAAACTGGATGCATTTCGTGTACAAAATGGACAATCTCTTTCGGAGTATCACGGTTTCGGACGAAAACTCATTTGTTACAAAGGGATTTCATTTTGTTGAACTTTTTGGAACTCCATACCTTTTGTGTGTTCAAAATGCACCATTCAAAGCCACATCATCAATTTTCAACCCTTTCATACTTCATTTGGTATTTTTCATGCATTTACTGATTTTTTTTGAGCTAAATAACCCTGAAATTGAAAAGCACTTCAAATGAACTCTGAAAAGGTTGAAAGTTGGTATGGTATCATCATTTCACCCACATAGCATGTGCTAAAAAAGTTGAGAGGGTTACGGCAAAAACTGGTGCTTTTCGTGTACAAAATAGACAATCTCTTTCGAAGTATCACTGTTTCGCACGAAAACTCATCTGTTGCATAGGGATTTAATTTTCTTGAATTTTTTGGAACTCCATACTTTTTGTGTGTTCAAAATGCACCATTCAAAGCCACATCATCCATTTTCAACCCTTTCTGACTACATTTGGTATTTTTCATGCACTTACTCATTTTTTCGAGCTAAATAACCCTGAAATTCAAAAGCACGTCAAATGAACTCTGAAAAGGTTGAAAGTTGGCATGGTATCATAATTTCACCCACATATCATGTGCTAAAAGGTGTAAAGGGTTACGGCAAAAATTGGATGCACTTCGTGTAGAAAATAGACAATCTCTTTTGAAGTATCACGGTTTCGGACGAAAACTCATCCGTTAAAAATGGATTTCATTTTCTTGAACTTTTCGTAACTCCATAGTTTTTTTTGTTCAAAATGCACCATTCAAAGCCACATAATCCATTTTCAACCCTTTCTGACTACATTGGTTATTTTTCATGCACTTACTGATTGTTTTGAGGTAAATAACCGTGAAATTGAAAAGCACTTCAAATGAACTCTGAAAAGGTTGAAAGTTGGCATGGTATCATCATTTCACCAACATAGCATGTGCTAAAAAGTTTAGAGGGTTACGACAAAAACTGGATGCACTTCATGTAGAAAATGGACAATCTCTTTTGAAGTATCACGGTTTTGGACGAAAACTCATCCGTTACAAATGGATTTCATTTTCTCTAACTTTTTGTGACTCCATACTTTTTTTGTTCAAAATGCATCATTCAAAGCCACATCATCCATTTTCAACCCTTTCTGACTACATTTGTTATTTTTCATGCACTTATTGATTGTTTTGAGGTTAATAACCGTGAAATTGAAAAGCACTTCAAATAAACTCTGAAAAGGTTGAAAGTTGGCATGGTATCATCATTTCACCCACATAGCATGTGCTAAAATGTTTAGAGGGTTACGGCAAAAACTGGATGCACTTCGTGTAGAAAATGGACAATCTCTTTTGAAGTATCACGGTTTCGGAGAAAGCTCATCCGTTACAAATGGATTTCATTTTCTCGAACTTTTTGACTCCATACATTTTTTGTTCAAAATGCACCATTCAAAGCCACATCATCCATTTTCAACCCTTATTGACTACATTTGTTATTTTTCATGCACTTACTGATTGTTTTGAGGTAAATAACCGTCAAATTGAAAAGCCCTTCAAATGAACTCTGAAAAGGTTGAAAGTTGGTATGGTATCATCATTTCACCCACATAGCATGTGCTAAAAAGTTGAGAGGGTTACGGCAAAAACTGGATGCTTTTCGTGTACAAAATAGCCAATCTCTTTCGAAGTATCACGGTTTCGCACGAAAACTCATCTGTTTCATAGGGACTAAATTTTCTTGAATTTTTTGGAACTCCATACTTTTTGTGTGTTCAAAATGCACCATTCAAAGCCACATCATCCATTTTCAACCCTATCTGACTACATTTGGTATTTTTCATGCACTTACTCATTTTTTTGAGCTAAATAACCCTAAATTCAAAAGCACTTCAAATGAACTCTGAAAAGGTTGAAAGTTGGCATGGTATCATCATTTCACCCACATATCATGTGCTAAAAGGTTTAAACGGTTACGGCAAAAACTGGATGCACTTCGTGTAGAAAATAGACAATCTCTTTTGAAGTATCACGGTTTCGGACGAAAACTCATCCGTTACAAATGGATTTCATTTTCTCGAACTTTTTGTGACTCCATACTTTTTTTGTTCAAAATGCACCATTCAAAGCCACATCATCCATTTTCAACCCTTTCTGACTACATTTGTTATTTTTCATGCACTCACTGATTGTTTTGAGGTTAATAACCGTGAAATTGAAAAGCACTTCAAATAAACTCTGAAAAGGTTGAAAGTTGGCATGGTATCATCATTTCACCCACATAGCATGTGCTAAAATGTTTAGAGGGTTACGGCAAAAACTGGATGCACTTCGTGTAGAAAATGGACAATCTCTTTTGAAGTATCACGGTTTCGGAGAAAGCTCATCCGTTACAAATGGATTTCATTTTCTTGAACTTTTTGTAACTCCATACTTTTTTTGTGTTCAAACTAGACCATTCAAAGCCACATGATCCATTTTCTACCCTTTCTGACTACATTTGTGATTTTTCATGCACTTACTGATTGTTTTGAGGTCAATAACCGTGAAATTGAAAAGCACTTCAAATGAACTCTGAAAAGATTGAAAGTTGGCATGGTATCCTCATTTCACCCACATTGCATGTGCTAAAAAGTTGAGAGGTTTATGGCAAAAACTATATGCATTTCGTGTACAAAATGGACAATCTCTTTTGGAGTATCACGGTTTCGGACAAAAACTCATTTATTACAAAGGGATTTCATTTTTTTTAACTTTTTGGAACTCCATACTGTTCGTGTGTTCAAAATGCACCATTCAAAGCCACATAATCAATTTTCTTGAACTTTTTGTAACTCCATACTTTTTTTGTGTTCAAAATGCACCATTCAAAGCCACATAATCCATTTTCAACCCTTTCTGACTACATTTGTTATTTTTCATGCACTTACTGATTGTTTTGAGGTAAATAACCGTGAAATTGAAAAGCACTTCAAATGAACTCTGAAAAGGTTGAAAGTTGGCATGGTATCATCATTTCACCCACATAGCATGTGCTAAAAAGTTTAGAGGGTTACGGCAAAAACGGGATGCACTTCATATAGAAAATGGACAATCTCTTTTGAAGTATCACCGTTTTGTACGAAAACTCATCCATTACAAATGGATTTCATTTTCTCGAACTTTTTGTGACTCCATACATTTTTTGTTCAAAATGCACCATTCAAAGCCACATCATCCATTTTCAACCCTTCTTGACTACATTTGTTATTTTTCATGCACTTACTGATTGTGTTGAGGTAAATAACCGTCAAATTGAAAAGCACTTCAAATGAACTCTGAAAAGGTTGAAAGTTGGTATGGTATCATCATTTCACCCACATAGCAGGTGCTAAAAAGTTGAGAGGGTTACGGCACAAACTGGATGCTTTTCGTGTACAAAATAGACAATCTCTTTCGAAGTATCACGGTTTCGCACGAAAACTCATCTGTTGCATAGGGATTTAATTTTCTTGAATTTTTTGGAACTCCATACTTTTTGTGTGTTCAAAATGCACCATTCAAAGCCACATTATCCATTTTCAACCCTTTCTGACTACATTTGGTATTTTTCATGCACTTACTCATTTTTTCCTGCTAAATAACCCTGAAATTCAAAAGCACTTCAAATGAACTCTGAAAAGGTTGAAAGTTGGCATGGTATCATCATTTCACCCACATATCATGTGCTAAAAGGTTTAAAGGGTTACGGCAAAAACTGGATGCACTTCGTGTAGAAAATGGACAATCTCTTTTGAAGTATCACGGTTTCGGCCGAAAACTCATCCGTTACAAATGGATTTCATTTTCTTGAACTTTTTGTAACTCCATTGTTTTTTTGTTCAAAATGCACCATTCAAAGCCACATAATCCATTTTCAACCCTTTCTGACTACATTTGTTATTTTTCATGCACTTACTGATTGTTTTGAGGTAAATAACCGTGAAATTGAAAAGCACTTCAAATGAACTCTGAAAAGGTTGATAGTTGGCATGGTATCATCATTTCACCCACATAGCATGTGCTAAAAAGTTTATAGGGTTACGACAAAAACTGGATGCACTTCATGTAGAAAATGGACAATCTCTTTTGAAGTATCACGGTTTTGGACGAAAACTCATCCGTTACAAATGGATTTCATTTTCTCGAACTTTTTGTAAGTCCATAGCTTTTTTTTGTTCAAAATGCACCATTCAAAGCGACATCATCCATTTTCAACCCTTTCTGACTATATTTGTTATTTTTCGTGCACTTAGTGATTGTTTTGGGGTAAATAACCGTGAAATTGAAAAGCACTTCAAATGAAATCTGAAAAGGTTGAAAGTTGGCATGGTATCATCATTTCACCCACATAGCATGTGCTAAAAAGTTGAGAGGGTTATGGCAAAAACTAGATGTATTTCGTGTAGAAAATGGACAACCTCTTTCGGAGTATCACGGTTTCGGACGAAAACTCATTTGTTACAAAGGGATTTCATTTTGTTGAACATTTTGGAACTCAATACTTTTTGTCTATTCAAAATGCACCATTCAAAGCCACATCATCAATTTTCAACCCTTTCAGACTTCATTTGGTATTTTTCATGGATTTACTGATTTTTTTGTGCTAAATAACCCTGAAATTGAAAAGCACTTCAAATGAAATCTGAAAAGGTTCAAAGTTGGCATGGTATCATCATTTCACCCACAAAGCATGTGCTAAAAAGTTGAGAGGGTTACGGCAAAAACTGGATGCTTTTCGTGTACAAAATAGACAATCTCTTTCGAAGTATCACGGTTTCGCACGAAAACTCATCTGTTGCATAGGGATTTAATTTTCTTGAATTTTTTGGAACTCCAAACTTTTTGTGTTTTCAAAATGCACCATTCAAAGCCACATCATCCATTTTCAACCCTTTCTGACTACATTTGGTATTTCTCATGCACTTACTCATTTTTTTGAGCTAAATTACGCTGAAATTCAAAAGCACTTCAAATGAACTATGAAAAGGTTGAAAGTTGGCATGGTATCATAATTTCACCCACATATCATGTGCTAAAAAGTTTAAAGGGTTACGGCAAAAACTGGATGCACTTCGTCTAGAAAATGGACAATCTCTTTTGAAGTA
This sequence comes from Hordeum marinum, assembly GCA_022496015.1. Classification (NCBI taxonomy): domain Eukaryota; kingdom Viridiplantae; phylum Streptophyta; class Magnoliopsida; order Poales; family Poaceae; genus Hordeum; species Hordeum marinum. The sequence goes on from JAAAWK010000967.1 coordinate 191,874, forward strand.
TCACGGTTTCGGACGAAAACTCATCCGTTACAAATGGATTTCATTTTCTTGAACTTTTTGTAACTCCATACTTTTTTTTGTTCAAAATGCACCATTGAAAACCACATCATCCATTTTCAACCCTTTCTGACTACCTGTGTTATTTTTCATGCACTTCGGATTGTTTTGAGGTAAATAACCGTGAAATTGAAAAGCACTTCAAATGAACTCTGAAAAGGTTAAAAGTTGGCATGGTATCATCATTTCACCCACATAGCATGTGCTAAAATGTTCAGAGGGTTATGGCAAAAACAGGATGCATTTCGTGTACAAAATGGACAATCTCTTTCGGAGTATCACGGTTTCGGACGCAAACTCATTTGTTACAAAGGGATTTCATTTTGTTTAACATTTTGGAACTCCATACTTTTTGTCTATTCAAAATGCACCATTCAAAGCCACATCATCAATTTTCAACCCTTGCATACTTCATTTGGTATTTTTCATGCATTTACTGATTTTTTTGAGCTTAATAACCCTGAAATTGAAAAGCACTTCAAATGAACTCTGAAAAGGTTGAAAGTTGGTATGGTATCATCATTTCACCCACATAGCAGGTGCTAAAAAGTTGAGAGGGTTACGGCAAAAACTGGATGCTTTTCGTGTACAAAATAGACAATCTCTTTCGAAGTATCACGGTTTCGCACGAAAACTCATCTGTTGCATAGGGATTTAATTTTCTTGAATTTTTTGGAACTCCATACTTTTTGTGTGTTCAAAATGCACCATTCAAAGCCACATCATCCATTTTCAACCCTTTCTGACTACATTTTGTATTTTTCATGCACTTACTCATTTTTTCCAGCTAAATAACCCTGAAATTCAAAAGCCCTTCAAATGAACTCTGAAAAGGTTGAAAGTTGGCATGGTATCATCATTTCACCCACATATCATGTGCTAAAAGGTTTAAAGGGTTACGGCAAAAACTGGATGCACTTCGTGTAGAAAATGGACAATCTCTTTTGGAGTATCACGGTTTCGGACGAAAACTCATCCGTTACAAATGGATTTCATTTTCTTGAACTTTTTGTAACTCCATTGTTTTTTTGTTCAAAATGCACCATTCAAAGCCACATAATCCATTTTCAACCCTTTCTGACTACATTTGTTATTTTTCATGCACTTACTGATTGTTTTGAGGTAAATAACCGTGAAATTGAAAAGCACTTCAAATGAACTCTGAAAAGGTTGATAGTTGGCATGGTATCATCATTTCACCCACATAGCATGTGCTAAAAAGTTTATAGGTTTACGACAAAAACTGGATGCACTTCATGTAGAAAATGGACAATCTCTTTTGAAGTATCACGGTTTTGGACGAAAACTCATCCGTTACAAATGGATTTCATTTTCTTGAACTTTTTGTAACTCCATAGCTTTTTTTGGTTCAAAATGCACCATTCAAAGCCACATCATCCATTTTCAACCCTTTCTGACTACATTTGTTATTTTTCATGCACTTAGTGATCTTTTTGGGGTAAATAACCGTGAAATTGAAAAGCACTTCAAATGAAATCTGAAAAGGTTGAAAGTTGGCATGGTATCATCATTTCACCCACATAGCATGTGCTAAAAAGTTTAGAGGGTTACGGCAAAAACTGGATGCACTTCGTGTAGAAAATAGACAATCTCTTTTGAAGTATCACGGTTTCGGAGAAAACTCATCCGTTACAAATGGATTTCATTTTCTTGAACTTTTTGTAACTCCAAACTTTTTTTGTGTTCAAAGTATACCATTCAAAGCCACATCATCCATTTTCAACCCTTTGTGACTACATTTGTTATTTTTCATGCACTTACTGATTGTTTTGAGGTAAATAACCGTGAAATTGAAAAGCACTTCAAATGAACTCTGAAAAGGCTGAAAGTTGGCATGGTATCATCATTTCACCCACATAGCATGTGCTAAAAAGTTGAGAGGTCTATGGCAAAAACTATATGCATTTCGTGTACAAAATGGACAATCTCTTTCGGAGTATCACGGTTTCGGACGAAAACTCATTTGTTACAAAGGGATTTCATTTTGTTGAAGTTTTTGGAACTCCATACTTTTTGTGTGTTCAAAATGCACCATTCAAAGCCACATCATCAATTTTCAACCCTTTCTGACTTCATTTGGTATTTTTCATGCATTTACTGATTTTTTTTAGCTAAATAACCCTGAAATTGAAAAGCACTTCAAATGAACTCTGAAGAGGTGGAAAGTTGGCATGGTATCATCATTTCACCCACATAGCATGTGCTAAAAAGTAGAGAGCGTTACGGCAAAAACTGGATGGTTTTCGTGTACAAAATAGACAAGCTCTTTCCAAGTATCACGGTTTCGCACGAAAACTCATCTGTTGCATAGGGATTTAATTTTCTTGAACTTTTTGGAACTCCATACTTTTTGTGTGTTCAAAATGAACCATACAAAGCCACATCATCCATTTTCAACCCTTTCTAACTACATTTGGTTATTTTCATGCACTTACTAATTTTTTTGAGCTAAATAACCCTGAAATTCAAAAGCACTTCAAATGAACTCTGAAAAGGTTGAAAGTTGGCATGGTATCATCATTTCACACACATAGCATGTGCTAAAAAGTTTAGAGGGTTACGGCAAAAATTGGATGCGCTTCGTGTAGAAAATGGACAATCTCTTTTGAAGTATCACGGTTTCGGACGAAAACTCATCCGTTACAAATGGATTTCATTTTCTTGAACTTTTTGTAACTCCATATTTTTTTTGTGATCAAAATGCACCATTCAAAGCCACATAATCCATTTTCAACCCTTTCTGACTACATTTGTTATTTTTCATGCACTTACTGATTGTTTGGAGGTAAATAACCCTGAAATGGAAAAGCACTTCAACTGAACTCTGAAAAGGTTGAAAGTTGGCATGGTATCATCATTTCACACACATAGCATGTGCTAAAAAGTTGAGAGGTTTATGGCAAAAACTGGATGCATTTCGTGTACAAAATGGACAATCTCTTTCAAAGTATCACGGTTTCGGACGAAAACTCATTTGTTACAAAGGGATTTCATTTTCTTGAACTTTTTGGAACTCCATACTTTTTGTTTGTTCAAAATACACCATTCAAATCCACCTCATCCATTTTCAACCCCTTCTAACTACATTTGTTATTTTTCATGCACTTACTGATTGTTTTGAGGTAAATAACCCTGAAATTGAAAAGCACTTCAAATGAACTCTGAAAAGGTTGAAAGTTGGCATGGTATCATCATTTCACCCACAAAGCATGTGCTAAAAAGTTGAGAGGGTTACGGAAACAATTGGATGCATTTCGTGTACAAAATGGATAATCTCTTTCGGAGTATCACGGTTTCGGACGAAAACTCATTTGTTACAAAGGGATTTCATTTTCTTGAACTTTTTGGAAATCCATACTTTTTGTGTGTTCAAAATGCACCATTCAAAGCCACATCACCAATTTTCAACCCTTTCTGACTTCATTTGGTATTTTTCATGCATTAATGGTTTTTTGAGCTAAATAACCCTGAAATTGAAAAGCACTTCAAATGAACTCTGAAAAGCTTGAAAGTTGGCATGGTATCATAATTTCACCCACATAGCATATGCTAAACAGTTTAGAGGGTTACGGCAAAAACTGGATGCACTTCGTGTACAAAATGGACAATCTCTTTCGAAGTATCACGCATTCGTACGAAAACTAATGTGTTACAAATTGATTTCATTTTCTTGAACTTGTTGGAACTCCATACTTTTGTGTGTTCAAAATGCACCATTAAAAGCCACATCATCAATTTTCAACCCATTCTGACTACATTTGGTATTTTTCATGCACTTACCTATTTTTTTGAGCTAAATGACCCTGAAATTGAAAAGCACTTCAAATGAACTCTGAAAAGGATGTAGTTGGCATGGTATCATCATTTAACCCACATAGCATGTGCTAAAAAGTTGATAGGGTTACGGAAAAAACTAGATGTACTTCGTGTACAAAATGGACACTCTCTTTCGAAGTATCACGATTTCGGACAAAAACTCATTTGTTACAAAGGGATTTAAGTTTTTTGAACTTTTTGGAACTCCATACTTTTTGTGTGTTCAAAATGCACTATTCAAAGCCACATCATCAATTTTCAACGCTTTCTGACTTCACTTGGTATTTTTCATGCACTTACTGATTTTTTTGAGCTAAATAAGCCTGAAATTGAAAAGTACTTCAAATGGACTCTGAAAAGGTTTAAAGTTGGCATGGTATCATAATTTCACCCACATCGCATGTGCTAACAAGTTGGGAGGGTTATGGAAAAAACTAGAGGCATTTCGTGTACAAAATGGACAATCTCTTTCGAAGTATCACGGTGTCGGACGAAAACTCATTTGTTACAGAGGGATTTCATTTGTTTCAAATTTTTGGAACTCCATACTTTTCGTGTGTTTAAAATGCACCATTCAAAGCCACATCATCAATTTTCAACGCTTTCTGACTTCATTTTGTATTGTTCATGCACTTACAGATTTTTTTTGAGCTAAATAACCCTGAAATTGAAAAGCACTTCAAATGAACTCCGAAAAGGTTGAAAGTTGCTATGGTATCATCATTTCACCCACATAGCATGTGCTAAAAAGTTGAGAGGGTTACGGCAAAAACTGGATGCTTTTCGTGTACAAAATGGACAACCTCTTTCGGAGTATCACGGTTTCGGACGAAAACTCATTTGTTACAAAGGGATTTCATTTTGTTGAACATTTTGGAACTCCATACTTTTTGTCTATTCAAAATGCACCATTCAAAGCCACATCATCAATTTTCAACCCTTTCTGACTTCATTTGGTATTTTTCATGCATTTACTGATTTTTTTTGAGCTAAATAACCCTGAAATTGAAAAGCTCTTCAAATTAAGTCTAAAAAGGTTGAAAGTTGGCATGGTATCATCATTTCACCCACATAGCATGTGCTAAAAAGTTTAGAGGGTTGCGGCCAAAACCGGATGACTTCATGTAGAAAATAGACAATCTGTTTTGAAGTATCACAGTTTCAGACGAAAACTCATCCGTTACAAATGGATTTCATTTTCTTGAACTTTTTGTAACTCCATACTTTTTTTGTGTTCAAAATACACCATTCAAATCCACCTCATCCATTTTCAACCCCTTCTGACTACATTTGTTATTTTTCATGCACTTACTGATTGTTTTGAGGTAAATAACCCTGAAATTGAAAAGCACTTCAAATGAACTCTGAAAAGGTTGAAAGTTGGCATGGTATCACCATTTCACCCACATAGCATGTGCTAAAAAGTTGAGAGGGTTACGGCAAAAACTGGATGCTTTCCGTGTACAAAATAGACAATCTTTTTCGAAGTATCACGGTTTCGCACGAAAACTCATCTGTTGCATAGGGATTTAATTTTCTTGAACTTTCTGGAACTCCATACTTTTTGTGTGTTCAAAATGCACCATTCAAAGCCACATCATCCATTTTCAACCCCTTCTGACTACATTTTGTATTTTTCATGCACTTACTGATTTTTTTGAGCTAAATAACCCTGAAATTGAAAAGCACTTGAAATGAACTCTGAAAAGGTTGAAAGTTGGCATGGTATCATCATTTCACCCACATAGCATGTGCTACAAAGTTTAGAGGGTTACGGCAAAAACTTAATGCTCTGTGTGTACAAAATGGACAATCTCTTTCGAACTATCACGCATTCATACGAAAACTCATCTGTTAAAAAATGATTTCATTTTCTTGAACTTTTTGGAACTCCATACTTTTGTGTGTTCAAAATGCACCATGAAAAGCCACATCATCAATTTTCAACCCATTCTGACTACATTTGGTATTTTTCATGCACTTACTTATTTTTTTGAGCTAAATAACCTTAAAATTGAAATGCACTTCAAATGAACTCTGAAAAGATTGAAGTTGGCATGGTATCATCATTTAACCCACATAGCATGTGCTAAAAATATGATAGGGTTACGGCAAAAACTAGATGCACTTCGTGTACAAAATGGACAATCTCTTTCGAAGTATCACAGTTTCGGACAAAAACTCATTTGTTACAAAGGGATTTCATTTTTTGAACTTTTTGGAACTCCATACTTTTTGTCTGTTCAAAATGCACCATTCAAAGCCACATCATCCATTTTCAACCCCTTTTGACTACATTTGGTATTTTTCATGCACTTACTGATTTTTTTGAGCTAAATAACCCTGAAATTGAAAAGCACTTGAAATGATCTCTGAAAAGGTTGAAAGTTGGCATGGTATGATCATTTCACCCACATAGCATGTGCAACAAAGTTTAGAGGGTTACGGCAAAAACTTGATGCACTTCGTGTACAAAATGGACAATCTCTTTCGAACTATCACGCATTCCTACGAAAACTCATCTGTTACAATCTGATTTCATTTTCTTGAACTTTTTGGAACTCCATACTTTTGTGTGTTCAAAATGCACCATTAAAAGCCACATCATCAATTTTCGACCCATTCTGACTACATTTGGTATTTTTCATGCACTTACTTATTTTTTTGAGCTAAATAACCCTAAAACTGAAAAGCACTTCAAATGAACTCTGAAAAGGTTGAAGTTGGCATGGTATAATCATTTCACCCACATAGCATGTGCTAAAAAGTTGAGAGGGTTACGGCAAAAACTGGATGCTTTTCGTGTACAAAATAGACAATCTTTTTCGAAGTATCACGGTTTCGCACGAAAACTCATCTGTTGCATAGGGATTTAATTTTCTTGAACTTTTTGGAACTCCATACTTTTTGTGTGTTCAAAATGCACCATTCAAAGCCACATCATCAATTTTCAACCCTTTCTGACTACATTTCGTATTTTTCATGCACTTACTGATTTTTTTGAGCTAAATAACTCTGAAATTGAAAAGCTCTTCAAATGAACTCTAAAAAGGTTGAAAGTTGGCATGGTATCATAATTTCACCCACATAGCATGTGCTAAAAATTTTAGAGGGTTACGGCAAAAATTGGATGCACTTTGTGTAGAAAATGGACAATGTCTTTTGAAGTATCACAGTTTCGGACGAAAACTCATCCGTTACAAATGGATTTCATTTTCTTGAACTTTTTGTAACTCCATATTTTTTTGTGTTCAAAATACACCATTCAAATCCACCTCATCCATTTTCAACCCCTTCTGACTACATTTGTTATTTTTCATGCACTTACTGATTGTTTTGAGGTAAATAACCCTGAAATTGAAAAGCACTTCAAATGAACTCTGAAAAGGTTGAAAGTTGGCATGGTATCATCATTTCACCCACATAGCATGTGCTAAAAAGTTGAGAGGGTTACGGCAAAAATTGGATGCATTTTGTGTACAAAATGGACAATCTCTTTCGGAGTATCACGGTTCCGGACGAAAACTCATTTGTTACACAGGGATTTCATTTTCTTGAACTTTTTGGAACTCCATACTTGTTGTGTGTTCAAAATGCACCATTCAAAGCCACATCCTCAATTTTCAACCCGTTCTGACTTCATTTGGTATTTTTCATGCATTAATGGTTTTTTGAGCTAAATAACCCTGAAATTGAAAAGCACTTCAAATGAACTCTGAAAAGCTTGAAAGTTGGCATGGTATCATAATTTCACCCACATAGCATGTGCTAAACAGTTTAGAGGGTTACGGCAAACACTTGATGCACTTCGTGTACAAAATGGACAATCTCTTTCGAAGTATCACGCTTTCGTACGAAAACTAATGTGTTACAAATTGATTTCATTTGCTTGAACTTTTTGGAACTCCATACTTTTGTGTGTTCAAAATCCACCATTAAAAGCCACATCATCAATTTTAAACCCATTCTGCCTACATTTGGGATTTTTCATGCACTTACTTATTTTTTTGAGCTAAATAACCCTGAAATTGAAAAGCATTTCAAATGAACTCTGAAAAGGTTGTAGTTGGTATGGTATCATCATTTCACCCACATAGCATGTGCTAAAAAGTTGAGAGGGTTAAGGCAAAAACTGGATGCTTTTCGTGTAGAAAATGGACAATCTCTTTCGAAGAATCACGGTTTCGGACGAAATTCAATTGTTACAAAGGGATTTCATTTTCTTGAACTTTTTGGAACTCCATACTTTTTGTGTGTTCAAAATGCACCATTCAAAGCCACATCATCAATTTTCAACCCTTTCTGACTACATTAGGTATTTTTTATGCACTTACTGATTTTTTTGAGCTAAATAACCCTGAAATTGAAAAGCTCTTCAAATTAAGTCTAAAAAGGTTGAAATTTGGCATGGTATCATCATTTCACCCACATAGCATGTGCTAAAAAGTTTAGAGGGTTACGGCAAAAACCGGATGCACTTCATGTAGAAAATGGACAATCTCTTTTGAAGTATCACAGTTTCGGACGAAAACTCATCCGTTACAAATGGATTTCATTTTCTTGAACTTTTTGTAACTCCATACTTTTTTTGTGTTCAAAATACACCATTCAAGTCCACCTCATCCACTTTCAACCCCTTCTGACTACATTTGTTATTTTTCATGCACTTACTGATTGTTTTGAGGTAAATAACCCTGAAATTGAAAAGCACTTCAAATGAACTCTGAAAAGGTTGAAAGTTGGCATGGTAGCACCATTTCACCCACATAGCATGTGCTAAAAAGTTGAGAGGGTTACGGCAAAAACTGGATGCTTTTCGTGTACAAAATAGACAATCTTTTTCGAAGTATCACGGTTTCGCACGAAAACTCATCTGTTGCATAGGGATTTAATTTTCTTGAACTTTTTGGAACTCCATACTTTTTGTGTGTTCAAAATGCACCATTCAAAGCCACATCATCCATTTTCAACCCCTTCTGACTACATTTGGTATTTTTCATACACTTACTGATTTTTTTGAGCTAAATAACCCTGAAATTTAAAAGCACTTGAAATGAACTCTGAAAAGTTTGAAAGTTGGCATGGTATCATCATTTCACCCACATAGCATGTGCTACAAAGTTTAGAGGGTTACGGCAAAAACATGATGCTCTTTGTGTACAAAATGGACAATCTCTTTCGAACTATCACGCATTCGTACGAAAACTCATCTGTTACAAAATGATTTCATTTTCTTGAACTTTTTGGAACTCCATACTTTTGTGTGTTCAAAATGCACCATGAAAAGCCACATCATCAATTTTCAACCCATTCTGACTACATTTGGTATTTTTCATGCACTTACTTATTTTTTTGAGCTAAATAACCTTAAAATTGAAATGCACTTCAAATGAACTCTGAAAAGGTTGAAGTTGGCATGGTATCATCATTTAACCCACATAGCATGTGCTAAAAATATGATAGGGTTACGGCAAAAACTAGATGCACTTCGTGTACAAAATGGACAATCTCTTTCGAAGTATCACGGTTTCGGACAAAAACTCATTTGTTACAAAGGGATTTCATTTTTTGAACTTTTTGGAACTCCATACTTTTTGTCTGTTCAAAATGCACCATTCAAAGCCACATCATCCATTTTCAACCCCTTTTGACTACATTTGGTATTTTTCATGCACTTACTGATTTTTTTGAGCTAAATAACCCTGAAATTGAAAAGCACTTGAAATGAACTCTGAAAAGGTTGAAAGTTGGCATGGTATGATCATTTCACCCACATAGCATGTGCAACAAAGTTTAGAGGGTTACGGCAAAAACTTGATGCACTTCGTGTACAAAATGGACAATCTCTATCGAACTATCACGCATTCGTACGAAAACTCATGTGTTACAATCTGATTTCATTTTCTTGAACTTTTTGGAACTGCATACTTTTGTGTGTTCAAAATGAACCATTAAAAGCCACATCATGAATTTTCATCCCATTCTGACTACATTTGGTATTTTTCATGCACTTACTTATTTTTTTGAGCTAAATAACCCTGAAATTGAAAAGCTCTTCAAATGAACTCCAAAAAGGTTGAAAGTTGGCATTGTTGGGGAACGTCGCATGGGAAACAAAAATTTTCCTACGCACACGCAAACCTATCCATGGTGATGAGCATCTACGAGAGGGAGAGTGAATCTACATACCCTTGTAGATCGCTAAGCGGGAAGCGTTAAGAAACGCGGTTGGTGTAGTCGAACATCTTCGCGATCCAAATCGCCGAGCGTGCCGCGATCTCATCACGATCCGTCCCGCGATCCCATCACGATCCGTCCCGCGATCTCATCACGATCCGTCTCACGATCTTGATCATGATCTGTCCCGCGAACTCATCATGATCCGTTCCACGATCTCATCACGAACTGTCTCGCGATCTCCATCACGGTCCTTCCGATCTAGCGCCGAACGGACGGCACCTCCGCGTTCAGCACACGTGCAGCTTGATGACGATCTCCACCGTCTTGATCCAGCAAGAGGAGGTGGAGAGGAGAGAGAGTTCACCGGCAGCATGATGGCGCTCCGGTGATGGTGGTGGAGTGATTCCGGCAGGGCTTCGCCTAAGCGCTGCAGAAAACCGATCTAGAGGAGAAACTGTGCACCGGTGAAACGGGTAGCACGTGGCCGGAAATTCTGTCCAAAAACCACCCAATCCACTAGTATATATAGGAGGAGAGGAGAGGAGAGGCAGCCAAGGCCTTTGGGTCGGCCGAAATAGGAGGTGGGAAGAAATCCTACTTCACCTCCAATCCTAGTTGGAGTAGGATTGCCTCCTATTGGCTGATTTTCCACTTTTTGCTTTAGGACTTTCTCTCCTGCGCCATGGGCCTTTGTGGCTGTTTTCCCAGCCCACTAAGGGCTGGTTATTATTCTCCCACAGCCCATGGACCTCTTGGGGTCGAAATACCCCTCCCGGAGGCCTCCCGGTACACTACCGGCACTCCCGGTACACTACCGGCACTCCCGGTACACTACCGATGAGCCCGAAACTTTTCCGGAAACCAAACTGGGACTTCCTATATATGAATCTTTACCTTCGGACCATTCCGGAGCTCCTCATGATGTCCGGGATCTCATCCGGGACTCCGAACAAACTTCGGTTACCACCATACATAACTCTACACTACCGAAACGTCACCGAACCTTAAGTGTGCAGACCCTGCGGGTTCGAGAACTATGTAGACATGACCGAGACACCTCTACGGTCGATAACCAATGGCGGAACCTGGACGTCCACATTGGTTCCTACATATTCTATGAAGATCTTTATCGGTCGAACCTCTATGTCAAGGATTCAGTTAATCCCGTATAACGTTCCCTTTGTTCTTCGGTATGTTACTTGCCCGAGATTCGATCGTCGGTATCTCCATACCTAGTTCAACCTCGTTACCGGCAAGTCTCTTTACTCGTTCCGTAATACAAGATCCCGCAACTAACAATTAGTCACATTGCTTGCAAGGCTTATTGTGATGTTGCATTACCGAGTGGGCCCCGAGATACCTCTCCGTCACACGGAGTAACAAATCCCAGTCTCGATCCATGCCAACTCAATAGACACCATCGGAGATACCTGTAGAGCACCTTTATAGTCACCCAGTTACGTTGCGTCGTTTGATGCACACAAGGCACTCCTCCGATATCCATGAGTTGCATGATCTCATGGTCATAGGAACATATACATTGACATGTAGAAAACAATAGCAATAAACTGACACGATCATATGCTACGTTTGTAGTCTGGGTCTTGTCCATCACATCATTCTCCTAATGATGTGATCCCGTTATCAAATGACATCTCATGTCTATGGCTAGGAAACCTTAACCATCCTTTGATCAACGAGCTACTCCATTAGAGGTATATTAGGGACATGGTTTTCTCTATGTATCCACACATGTATCTGAGTTTCCGATCAATACAATTATAGCATGGATAATAAACGATTATCACGAACAAGGAAATATGATATTAACTAATTTATTATTGCCTCTAGGGCATATTTCCAATAGTCTCCCACTTGCACTAGAGTCAATAATCTAGTTCACATCACCATGTGATTCGCATTGTTATGAATCTAACACCCAATGAGTTTTGGGGCTCGATCATGCTTTGCATGTGAGAGAGGTTTATAGTCAACGGGTCTGCGATATTCAGATCCGTGTGTACTTTGCAAATCTCTATGTCAAACCATAAACACTGCTACCACACTCCACTTGGTACTATTTCCAAATAGACGCTCCACTATACGTATCCAGATTGCTACTACTAGTCATCCGGATAGGTGTTAAAGCTTGCATCGACGTAACTCTTTACGACAAACTCTTTATCACCTCCATAATCAAGAGACATTTCCTTAGTCCTCTGGTTACTAAGGATAATTCCGACCGCTGTCCAGTGATCCACTCCTGGACCACTCTTGTACCCCTTGACAGACTCGTGGCAAGGCACACATAGGTGCGGTACACAGCATGGCATAATATAGAGCCTATGGCTAAGGCATAGGGGACGACATTCATCCTTTCTCTTTCTTCTGCCGTTGTCGAGCTTTGAGTCTCACTCAACTTCACACCTTACAAATCAGACGAGAACTATTTCTCTGGCTGATCCATTTTGAACTCTTTCAAAATCTTGTCAAGGTATGCACTCATTGAAAGTCTCATCAAGCATCTTGATCTATCTCTATAGATTTTGATGCTCAACAATTAGGTAGCTTTATCCAGGTCTTCCTTAGAAAAACACTTTTCAAACAACCTTTTATGCCTTCCAGAAATTCTACATTATTTCCGATCAACAATATGTCAACCACATATACTTATCAGAAACTCTATAGTGCTCCCACTCACTTTATTGCAAATACAAGTTTCTCGTAAACTTTGTATAAACATCAAAAACTTTGATCACCTCATCAAAGTGTATATTCCAACTCCGAGATGCTTGCTTCAGTCCATGGAAGGATCACCGAAGCTTGCACACCTTTTAGCATCCTTAGGACTGACAAAACCTTCTGGTTGTATCACATACAACCTTTCCTCAAGTAAACCGTTAAGGAAATGATATTTTGACATCCATCTGTCAGATTTCATAATTGAAAACGCAGCAACTGCTAACATAATTCCAACAGACTTTAGCACCACTACGAGTGAGAAAGTCTCATCGTAGTCAACTCCTTGAACTTGTCACAAACAACTTTGCAACAAGTCGAGCTTTACAAATGGTGATATTTACCATCAGCGTCTGTCTTCATTTTTAAAGATCCATTTGTACTCAACGACCTGCCGTCCAACGAGCAAGTCTACCAAAGTCTATACTTGGTTTTCATACATGGATCCTATCTCGGATTTCATGGTCTCATCCATTTGTCGGAATCCGGGCCCATCATCGCTTCTCCATATCTCGTAGGTTCATCGCTGTCCAACAACATGACCTTTAAGACAGGGTTGTTGTACCACTCAAGAGCAGTACACGTCCTCGTCGACCTACGAGGTTCGATAGTAACTTGATCCGAAGCTTCATGATCATCATCATTAACTTCTTTCTTCAACTAACATAGGCTTCACAGAAACAACTTTCTGCGCTGCGCTACTCTGATTGAAACAAGGTTCAATAACCTCATCAAGTACTATCTTCCTCCCACTCAATTCTTTCGAGGGAAACCTTTTCTCAGGAAAGGATCCATTCCAGCAACAAACACTTTGCACTCGGATCTGAGATAGAAGGTATACCCAACTGTTCTTGGCGTATTCTATGAAGATGCATTTGTCCGCTTTGGGTTTGAGCTCATTAGGTGAAAACATTTTCCACACAAGCTTCGTAGCCCCAAACATCAAGAAATGACAGCTTTGGGTTTCTATCAAACCATAATTCACACGGTGTCATCTCAACGGATTTAGATGGTGCCCTATTTTAAAGTGAATGCGGTTGTCTCTAATGCATAACCCTAAAACGATAGTATTAAAATGATAAGAGACATCATAGTATGTGCTATATCAAATAAGGCATGACTACGACGTTCGGACACACCATCACACTATGGTGTTCCAGGTGGCGTGAGTTGTGAAACAACTTTCACATTGTCTAAATTTGTATGCCAAACTCGTAACCCAGATATTCACCTCCACGATCATATCGCAGAAATTTTTATCTTCTTGTCACGATGATCTTTAAACTTCACTCTGAACTTTGCTTTGAACCTTTCAAACAATTCATATTTGTCTTTCATTAAGTAAATATACACTATATCTACTCAAATCATCAGTGAAGGTAGGAAAACAATGATATTCACCGCAAGCTATAAACACTCATTGGATCGTATACATCAACATGCATTGTTTCCAATAAGTCACTTGCCCGTTTCATCAAGCCAGAAAACGGGGTTTAGTCATCTTACCAAAAGGCATGGTCCGCATGTCTCAACCGATTCAAAATCGAATGAGTCCAAAGATCCATCAACATGGAGTTTCTTCATGCGCTTTATACCAATATGACATTTAGCGGCAGTGCCACAAGTATGTGGTACTATCATTATTAACTTTGCATCTTTTGGCATCATTGTTATGAACATGTGTATTACTACGATCAAGATTCAATGAACCATCCTTACTGGGTGCATGACCATTGAAGGTATTTATTCATGTAAGCAGAATAACCATTATTCTCTAACTTGAATGAATAATCGTGTTGCAATAAACATGATCTAATCACGTTCATGCTTCAATGCAAAACACCAAATAAAATTTAGGTTCGTCACTAATCCCGAAGGTAGAGAGAGCGTGCGATGTTTGATCATATCAACCTTGGAAACATTTCCAACACACATCGTCACCTCACACTGAGCTAGTTCTCCATTTATTCCTTAGCTTTTATTTCGAGCAACCGAACCGGTATCCAATACCCAGGTGCTACTAGGAGTACTAGCAAGGTACACATCAATAACATGCATATCAAATATACTTCTGTCGACTTAGCCAGCCTTCTTATCTACCATGTATCCAGGGTTGTTCCGCTTCAGTGACCGTTCTCCTCATAATGGAAGCACTCAGTCTCGGGTTTAGGTTCAACTTTGGGCTGCTTCACTGGAGCAGCAACTGACTTGCCATCCATGAAGTTTCCCTACTTGCCCTTGCCCTTCTCGAAACTAGTGGTTTTACTAACCATCAACACATTGATGCTCCTTTTTGACTTCTACCTTCGCGGTGTCAAAACATCGCGAGCAGCTCAGGAATCATTTCTATCCCTGGCAATTTATAGTTCATCACCAAGTTCTAGTAGCTTAGTGATAGTGACTTGGAGAACTATATCAATCACTATCTTATCTGGAAGATCAACTCCCACTCAATTCAAGCGATTGTCGCACCCAGACAATCTAAGCACATGCTCAACTATTGAGCTATTCTCTTTCATCTTGCAAGCAAAGAAACTTTGTTTGAGATCTCATATCTCATAACACGGGGACGAGCCTGAGATCACAATCTCAGCTCTTAGAACATCTCGTATGTTCCGTGACATTCAAAACGTCTTGGAGCCTCAATTCTAAGTCGTAATGCATGACGCACTAAACTATCAAGTAGTCATCAGAACGTGCCTGTCAGATGTTCACAACATCTACAGACGACGCTAGAGGGGGTGGCGTACCGAATGGTGCATTAAGGACATAAGTCTTCTGTGCAGCAATGAGGACAATCCTCATATCACGGACCCAGTCCGCAATATTGCTACCATCATCTTTCAACTCTATTTCTCTAGGAACATATAAAAACATACGGGAGCTACAGCGCAAGCTAGTAATCTACAACATAATTTGCAAAGACACTACTGACTATGTTCATGATAATGAGTTCAATTAATCATATTACTTAAGAACTCCCACTCAAATTGACATCCTTCAGGTCATCTGAGTGTCACATGATCCAAATTCACCAACTCAAGTCCGATCATCACGTGAGTTGAGGTGGCTTCAATGGTGAACATCATTATGTTGATCATATCTACTATATGACTCATGCTCGACCTTTCGGTCTCTTGTGTTCCGAGGCCATGTCTGTACATGCTAGGCTCGTCAAGTTTAACCCGAGTGTTCCGCATGTGCAAATCTGTCTTGCACCCGTTGTATGTGAACGTAGAGTCTATCACACCCGATCATCACGTGGTGTCTCAACACGACGAACTTTCGCAACGGTGCACACTTGGGGAGAACACAATTTATCTTGAAATTAAGTGAGGGATCACCTTATAATGCTATCGTCGTCCTAAGCAAAACAAGGTGCATAAAAGGATTAACATCTCATGCAATTCATAAGTGACATGATATGGCCATCAACTTGTGTTTAAGATCTCCATCTTCGAAACACCGGCATGATCTCCATCGTCACCGGCACGACACCATGATCTCCATCAACTTGATCTCCATCAACGTGTCGCCATCGGGGTTGTCACGCCCTGCATGCTTCTACTACTATTGCTACCGTAGCGATAAAGTAAAGCATTACATAGCGCTTTAATGATTGACACGCAGGTCATACAATAATTAAAGACAACCCTATGGCTCCTGCCGGTTGCCGTAATCACCGACATGCAAGTCGTGATAATCTATACATCACATGATCATCTCATACATCACATATATCTCATCATGTAATTGGCCATATCATATCACAACATACCCTGCAAAAACAAGTTAGACGTCCTCTAATTGTTGTTGCATGTTTTATGTGGCTGCTACGGGTATCTAGCAAGAACAATTCTCACCTACGCAAAACCACAATGGTGATACACTAGTTTGCTTTTCAACCTTCTCAAGGACCGCCTTTGTCGGATCCGATCCAACTAGAGTAAGAGAAACTGTCACCCGCAAGCCAGCTAAGCAACAAGTTGCATCGCGGGAACCGGTCCCTCGTAAGCGTACGAGTAATGTTGGTCCGGGCCGCTTCATATCACAATACCGCTGAACCAAAATCAGACCAAGGGAGGAAGCAATCTAAGCATCAACGCCCACAAACCTTTTGTGTTCTACTCGAAATCTCATCGAACCATCAACCTAGCTCATGATGCCACTAATGGGGAACGTCGCATGGGAAACAAAAAATTTCCTACGCACACGCAAACCTATCCATGGTGATGAGCATCTACGAGAGGGAGAGTGAATCTACATACCCTTGTAGATCGCTAAGCGGGAAGCGTTAAGAAACGCGGTTGGTGTAGTCGAACATCTTCGCGATCCAAATCGCCGAGCGTCCCGCGATCTCATCATGATCCGTCCCGCGTTCCCATCACGATCCGTCCCGCGATCTCATCACGATCCGTCTCACGATCTTGATCATGATCTGTCCCGCGAACTCATCATGATCCGTTCCGCGATCTCATCATGAACCGTCTCGCGATCTCGATCACGGTCCTTCCGATCTAGCGCCGAACGGACGGCACCTCCGCGTTCAGCACACGTGCAGCTTGATGACGATCTCCAACGTCTTGATCCAGCAAGAGGAGGTGGAGAGGAGAGAGAGTTCACCGGCAGCGTGACGGCGCTCCGGTGATGGTGGTGGAGTGATTCCGGCAGGGCTTCGCCTAAGCGCTGCGGAAAACCGATCTAGAGGAGAAACTGTGCACCGGTGAAACGGGTAGCACGTGGCCGGAAATTCTGTCCAAAAACCACCCAATCCACTAGTATATATAGGAGGAGAGGAGAGGAGAGGCAGCCAAGGCCTTTGGGTCGGCCGAAATAGGAGGTGGGAAGAAATCCTACTTCACCTCCAATCCTAGTTGGAGTAGGATTGCCTCCTATTGGCTGATTTTCCACTTTTTGCTTTAGGACTTTCTCTCCTGCGCCATGGGCCTTTGTGGCTGTTTTCCCAGCCCACTAAGGGCTGGTTATTATTCTCCCACAGCCCATGGACCTCTTGGGGTCGAAATACCCCTCCCGGAGGCCTCCTGGTACACTACCGGCACTCCCGGTACATTACCGGCACTCCTGGTACACTACCGGCACTCCCGGTACACTACCGATGAGCCCGAAACTTTTCCGAAAACCAAACTGGGACTTCCTATATATGAATCTTTACCTCCGGACCATTCCGGAGCTCCTCGTGATGTCTGGGATCTCATCCGGGACTCCGAACAAACTTCGGTCACCACCATACATAACTCTACACTACCGAAACGTCACCGAACCTTAAGTGTGCAGACCCTGCGGGTTCGAGAACTATGTAGACATGACCGAGACACCTCTACGGTCAATAACCAATGGCGGGACCTGGACGTCCACATTGGTTCCTACATATTCTACGAAGATCTTTATCGGTCGAACCTCTATGTCAAGGATTCAGTTAATCCCGTATAACGTTCCCTTTGTTCTTCGGTATGTTACTTGCCCGAGATTCGATCGTCGGTATCTCCATACCTAGTTCAACCTCGTTACCGGCAAGTCTCTTTACTCGTTCCGTAATACAAGATCCCGCAACTAACAATTAGTCACATTGCTTGCAAGGCTTATTGTGATGTTGCATTACCGAGTGGGCCCCGAGATACCTCTCCGTCACACGGAGTAACAAATCCCAGTCTCGATCCATGCCAACTCAATAGACACCATCGGAGATACCTGTAGAGCACCTTTATAGTCACCCAGTTACGTTGCGACGTTTGATGCACACAAGGCACTCCTCCGATATCCATGAGTTGAATAATCTCATGGTCATAGGAACATATACATTGACATGCAGAAAACAATAGCAATAAACTGACACGATCATATGCTACGTTTGTAGTTTGGGTCTTGTCCATCACATCATTCTCCTAATGATGTGATCCCGTTATCAAATGACATCTCATGTCCATGGCTAGGAAACCTTAACCATCCTTTGATCAACGAGCTAGTCCATTAGAGGTATATTAGGAACATGGTTTTCTCTATGTATCCACACATGTATCTGAGTTTCCGATCAATACAATTATAGCATGGATAATAAACGATTATCACGAACAAGGAAATATGATAATAACTAATTTATTATTGCCTCTAGGGCATATTTCCAACAGGCATGGTATCATAATTTCACCCACATAGCATGTGCTAAAAAGTTTAGAGGGTTACGGCAAAAACCGGATGCACTTTGTGTAGAAAATGGACAATGTCTTTTGAAGTATCACAGTTTCGGACGAAAACTCATCTGTTACAAATGGACTTCATTTTCTTGAACTTTTTGTAACTCCATACTTTTTTTGTGTTCAAAATACACCATTCAAATCTACCTCATCCATTTTCAACCCCTTCTGACTACATTTGTTATTTTTCATGCACTTACTGATTGTTTTGAGGTAAATAACCCTGAAATTGAAAAGCACTTCAAATGAACTCTGAAAAGGTTGAAAGTTGGCATGGTATCATCATTTCACCCACATAGCAGGTGCTAAAAAGTTGAGAGGGTTACGGCAAAACTTGGATGCATTTCGTGTACAAAATGGACAATCTCTTTCGGAGTATCACGGTTCCGGACGAAAACTCATTTGTTACAGAGGGATTTCATTTTCTTGAACTTTTTGGAACTCCATACTTTTTGTGTGTTCAAAATGCACCATTCAAAGCCACATCATCAATTTTCAACCCTTTCTGACTTCATTTGGTATTTTTCATGCATTAATGGTTTTTTGAGCTAAATAACCCTGAAATTGAAAAGCACTTCAAATGAACTCTGAAAAGCTTGAAAGTTGGCACGGTATCATAATTTCACCCACATAGCATGTGCTAAACAGTTTAGAGGGTTACGGCAAAAACTTGATGCACTTCGTGTACAAAATGGACAATCTCTTTCGAAGTATCACGCTTTCGTACGAAAACTAATGTGTTACAAATTGATTTCATTTTCTTGAACTTTTTGGAACTCTATACTTTTGTGTGTTCAAAATCCACCATTAAAAGCCACATCATCAATTTTCAACCCATTCTGCCTACATTTGGTATTTTTCATGCACTTACTTATTTTTTTGAGGTAAATAACCCTGAAATTGAAAAGCACTTCAAATGAACTCTGAAAAGGTTGTAGTTGGCATGGTAGCATCATTTAACCCACATAGCATGTGCTAAAAAGTTGATAGGGTTATGGAAAAAACTAGATGCACTTCGTGTACAAAATGGACACTCTCTTTCGAAGTATCACGGTTTCGGACAGAAACTCATTTGATACAAAGGGAATTCAGTTTTTTGAAATTTTTGGAACTCCATACTTTTTGTGTGTTCAAAATGCACTATTCAAAGCCACATCATCAATTATCAACGCTTTCTGACTTCATTTGGTATTTTTCATGCACTTACTGATTTTTTTGAGCTAAATAAGCCTAAAATTGAAAAGTACTTGAAATGGACTCTGAAAAGGTTTAAAGTTGGCATGGTATCATCATTTCACCCACATAGCATGTGCTAAAAAGTTGAGAGGGTTATGGAAAAAACTAGAGGCATTTCGTGTACAAAATGGACAATCTCTTTCGAAGTATCACGGTTTCGGACAAGAACTCATTTGTTAGAGAGGGATTTCATTTTTTTCAACTTTTTGGAACTCCATACTTTTCGTGTGTTCAAAATGCACCATTCAAAGCCACATCATCATTTTTCAACGCTTTCTGACTTCATTTTGTATTGTTCATGCACTTACTGATTTTTTTGAGCTAAATAACCCTGAAATTGAAAAGCACTTCAAATGAACTCCGAAAAGGTTGAAAGTTGGCATGGTATCATCATTTCACCCACATAGCATGTGCAAAAAATTTGAGAGGGTTATGGCAAAAACTGGATGCATTTCGTGTAGAAAATGGACAATCTCTTTCGAAGAATCACGGTTTCGGACGAAATTCAATTGTTACAAAGGGATTTCATTTTCTTGAACTTTTTGGAACTCCATACTTTTTGTGTGTTCAAAATGCACCATTCAAAGCCACATCATCAATTTTCAACCCTTTCTCACTACATTTGGTATTTTTCATGCACTTACTGATTTTTTTGAAGTAAATAACCCTGAAATTGAAAAGCTCTTCAAATGAAGTCTAAAAAGGTTGAAAGTTGGCATGGTATCATCATTTCACCCACATAGCATGTGCTAAAAAGTTTAGAGGGTTACGGCAAAAACCGGATGCACTTCATGTAGAAAATGGACAATCTCTTTTGAAGTATCACAGTTTCGGACGAAAACTCATCCGTTACAAATGGATTTCATTTTCTTGAACTTTTTGTAACTCCATACTTTTTTTGTGTTCAAAATACACCATTCAAATCCACCTCATCCATTTTCAACCCCTTTTGACTACATTTGTTATTTTGCATGCACTTACTGATTGTTTTCAGGTAAATAACCCTGAAATTGAAAAGCACTTCAAATGAACTCTGAAAAGGCTGAAAGTTGGCATGGTATCACCATTTCACCCACATAGCATGTGCTAAAAAGTTGAGAGGCTTACGGCAAAAACTAGATGCATTTCGTCTACAAAATGGACAATCTCTTTCGGAGTATCACGGTTTCGGACGAAAACTCATTTGTTACAAAGGGATTTCGTTTTCTTGAAATTTTTGGAACTCCATACTTTTTGTGTGTTCAAAATGCACCATTCAAAGCCACATCTTCAATTTTCAACCCTTTCTGACTTCATTTGGTATTTTTAATGCATTAATGGTTTTTTTGAGCTAAATAACCCTGAAATCTAAAAGCACTTCAAATGAACTCTGAAAAGCTTGAAAGTTTGCATGGTATCATAATTTCACCAACATAGCATGTGCTAAACAGTTTAGAGGGTTACGGCAAAAACTTGATGCACTTCGTGTACAAAATGGACAATCTCTTTCGAAGTATCACGCTTTTGTACGAAAACTAATGTGTTACAAAATGATTTCATTTTCTTGAACTTTTTCGAACTCCATACTTTTTGTGTGTTCAAAATGCAGCATTCAAAGCCACATCATCAATTTTGAAACCTTTCTGACTACGTTTGGTATTTTTCATGCACTTATTAATTTTTTTTAGCTAAATTACCCTGAAATTTAAAAGGACTTCAAATGAACTCTGAAAAGGTTGAAAGTTGGCATGGTATCATCATTTCACCCACATAGCATGTGCTAAAAATTTGAGAGGGTTACGGCAAAAACTGGATGCACTTCGTGTACAAAATCGACAACCTCTTTAAAAGTATCACGATTTCGGACGAAAACTCATTTGTTACAAAGGGATTTCATTTTCTTTAACTTTTTGGGACTCCATTCTTTTTGTGTGTTCAAAATGCACCATTCAAATCCACATCATCAATTTTGAACCCTTTCTGACTACATTTGGTATTTTCCATGCACTTACTGGTTTTTTTGAGCTAAATAACCCTGAAATTTAAAAGGTCTTCAAATGAACTCTGAAAAGGTTGAAAGTTGGCATGGTATCATAATTTAACCCACATAGCATGTGCTAAAAAGTTTAGAGGGTTATGGCAAAAACAGGATGCATTCCGTGTACAAAATGGACAATCTCTATCGAAGTATCACGGTTTCGGACGAAAACTCATTTGTTACAAAGGGAATTCATTTTCTTTAACTTTTTGGGACTCCATATTTTTTGTGTGTTCAAAAAGAACCATTCAAAGCCACGTCATCAATTTTGAACCCTTTCTGACAACATTTGGTATTTTCCATGCACTTACTGGTTTTTTGAGCTAAATAACCCTAAAATTGAAAAGCTCTTCAAATGAACTCTGAAAAGGTTGAAAGTTGGCATGGTATCATCATTTCACCCAGATAGAATGTGCTAAAAAGTTGATAGGGTTATGGCAAAAACCGGATGCACTTCGTGTACAAAATGGACAATCTCTTTCGAAGTATCACGGTTTCGAACGAAAACTTATTTGTTACAAAGGGATATCATTTTTTGAAGTATCACGGTTTCGTGCGCAAAATGTACAATCTCTTTCGAAGTATCACGGTTTCGGACGATAACTCATTTGTTACAAAGGGATTTCATTTTTTTCAACTTTTTGGAACTCCATACTCTTCGTGTGTTCAAAATACACCATTCAAAGCTAGATCATCCATTTTTAACCATTTATGACTTCATTTGGTATTTTTCATGCACTTACTGATTTTTTTGAGCTAAATAAGCCTGAAATTGAAAAGTACTTCAAATGAACTCTAAAGAGGTTGAAAGTTGGCATGGTATCATAATTTCACCCACATAGCATGTGATAAAAAGTTGAGAGGGTTATGGCAAAATCAGGATGCATTTCCTGTACAAAATGGACAATCTCTTTCGAAGTATCACGGTTTCGGATGAAAACTCATTTGTTACAAAGGAATGTCATTTTCTTTAACTTTTTGGAACTCCATACTTTTTGTGTGTTCAAATTGCACCATTCAAAGCAACATCATCAATTTTCAACCCTTTCTAACAACATTTGGTATTTTTCATGCACTTACTGATTTTTTGAACTAAATAACCCTAAAATTGAAAAGCTCTTCAAATGAACTCTGAAAAGGTTGAAAGTTGGCATGGTATCATAATTTCACCCACATAGCATGTGCTAAACAGTTCAGAGAGTTACGGCAAAAACTTGATGCACTTCGTGTACAAAATGGACAATCTCTTTCGAAGTATCACGCTTTCGTACGAAAACTAATGTGTTACAAATTGATTTCATTTTCTTCAAATTTTTGGAACTCCATGCTTTTGTGTGTTCAAAATCCACCATTAAAAGCCACATCATCAATTTTCAACCCATTCTGACTACATTTGGCATTTTTCATGCACTTACTTATTTTTTTGAGCTAAATAACCCTGAAATTGAAAAGCACTTCAAATGAACTCTGAAAAGGTTGGAGTTGGCATTGTATCATCATTTAACCCACATAGCATGTGGTAAAAAGTTGATAGGGTTACGGAAAAAACTAGATGTACTTCGTGTACAAAATGGACACTCTCTTTCGAAGTATCACGGTTTCGGACAAAAACTCATTTGTTACAAAGGGATTTCAGTTTTTTGAACTTTTTGGAACTCCATACTTTTTGTGTGTTCAAAATGCACCATTCAAAGCCACATCGTCAATTTTCAACGCTTTCTGACTTCATTTGGTATTTTTCATGCACTTACTGATTTTTTTGAGCTAAATAAGCCTGAAATTGAAAAGTACTTCAAATGGACTCTGGAAAGGTTTAAAGTTGGCATGGTATCATCATTTCACCCACATAGCATGTGCTAAAAAGTTGAGAGGTTTATGGAAAAAACTAGAGGCATTTCGTGTACAAAATGGACAATCTCTTTCGAAGTATCACGGTTTCGGACGAAAACTCATTTGTTACAGAGGGATTTCATTTTTTTCAACTTTGTTGAACTCCATACTTTTCGTGTGTTCAAAATGCACCATTCAAAGCCACATCATCTATTTTCAACGTTTTCTGACTTCATTTTGTATTGTTCATGCACTTACTGATTTTTTTGAGCTAAATAACCCTGAAATTGAAAAGCACTTCAAATGAACTCCGAAAAGGTTGAAAGTTGGCATGGTATCATCATTTCACCCACATAGCATGTGCAAAAAATTTGAGAGGGTTCTGGCAAAACCTGGATGCATTTCGTGTAGAAAATGGACAATCTCTTTCGAAAAATCACGGTTTCGGACGAAATTCAATTGTTACAAAGGGATTTCATTTTCTTGAACTTTTTGGAACTCCATACTTTTTGTGTGTTCAAAATGCACCATTCAAAGCCACATCATCAATTTTCAACCCTTTCTGACTACATTTGGTATTTTTCATGCACTTACTGATTTTTTTGAGCTAAATAACCCTGAAATTGAAAAGCTCTTCAAATGAACTCTAAAAAGGTTGAAAGTTGGCATGATATCATCATTTCACCCACATAGCATGTGCTAAAAAGTTTAGTGTGTTACGGCAAAAACTGCATGCACTTCTTGTAGAAAATGGACAATCTCTTTTGAAGTATCACAGTTTCGGACGAAAACTCATCCGTTACAAATGGATTTCATTTTCTTGAACTTTTTGTAACTCCATACTTTTTTTGTGTTCAAAATACACCATTCAAATCCACCTCATCCATTTTCAACCCCTTCTGGCTACATTTGTTATTTTTCATGCACTTACTAATTGTTTTGAGGTAAATAAACTTGAAATTGAAAAGCACTTCAAATGAACTCTGAAAAGGTTGAAAGTTGGCATGGTATCATCATTTCACCCACATAGCATGTGCTAAAAAGTTGAGAGGGTTACGGCAAAAACTGGATGCATTTCGTTTACAAAATGGACAATCTCTTTCAGAGTATCACGGTTTCGGACGAAAACTCATTTGTTACAAAGGGATTTCATTTTCTTGAACTTTTTGGAACTCCATACTTTTTGTGTGTTCAAAAAGCACCATTCAAAGCCACATCATCAATTTTGAACCCTTTCTGACAACATTTGGTATTTTCCATGCACTTACTGGTTTTTTTGAGCTAAATAACCCTGAAATTTAAAAGGTCTTCAAATGAACTCTGAAAAGGTTGAAAGTTGGCATGGTATCATAATTTAACCCACATAGCATGTGCTAAAAAGTTTAGAGGGTTATGGCAAAAACAGGATGCATTCCGTGTACAAAATGGACAATCTCTATCGAAGTATCACGGTTTCGGACGAAAACTCATTTGTTACAAAGGGAATTCATTTTCTTTAACTTTTTGGGACTCCATATTTTTTGTGTGTTCAAAAAGAACCATTCAAAGCCACGTCATCAATTTTGAACCCTTTCTGACAACATTTGGTATTTTCCATGCACTTACTGGTTTTTTTGAGCTAAATAACCCTAAAATTGAAAAGCTCTTCAAATGAACTCTGAAAAGGTTGAAAGTTGGCATGGTATCATCATTTCACCCACATAGAATGTGCTAAAAAGTTGATAGGGTTATGGCAAAAACCGGATGCACTTCGTGTACAAAATGGACAATCTCTTTCGAAGTATCACGGTTTCGAACGAAAACTTATTTGTTACAAAGGGATATCATTTTTTGAAGTATCACGGTTTCGTGCGCAAAATGTACAATCTCTTTCGAAGTATCACGGTTTCGGACGATAACTCATTTGTTACAAAGGGATTTCATTTTTTTGAACTTTTTGGAACTCCATACTTTTTGTGTGTTCAAAAATCACCATTCAAAGCCACATCATCAATTTTGAACCCTTTCTGACAACATTTGGTATTTTCCATGCACTTACTGGTTTTTTTGAGCTAAATAACCCTGAAATTTAAAAGGTCTTCAAATGAACTCTGAAAAGGTTGAAAGTTGGCATGGTATCATCATTTCACCCACATAGAATGTGCTAAAAAGTTGATAGGGTTATGGCAAAAACCGGATGCACTTCGTGTACAAAATGGACAATCTCTTTCGAAGTATCACGGTTTCGAACGAAAACTCATCCGTTACAAAGGGATTTCATTTTCTTGAAGTTTTTGGAACTCCATGCTTTTTGTGTGTTCAAAATGCACCATTAAAAGCCACATCATCAATTTTCAACCCTTTCTAACTTCATTTGGTATTTTCCATGCACTTAATGATTTTTTTTGAGCTAAATAAGCCTGAAATTGAAAAGCACTTCAAATGAACTCTAAAGAGGTTGAAAGTTGGCATGGTATCATAATTTCACCCACATAGCATGTGATAAAAAGTTGAGAGGGTTATGGCAAAATCAGGATGCATTTCCTGTACAAAATGGACAATCTCTTTCGAAGTATCACGGTTTCGGATGAAAACTCATTTGTTCCAAAGGAATGTCATTTTCTTTAACTTTTTGGAACTCCATACTTTTTTTGTGTTCAAATTGCACCATTCAAAGCAACATCATCAATTTTCAACCCTTTCTAACAACATTTGGTATTTTTCATGCACTTACTGATTTTTTGAACTAAATAACCCTAAAATTGAAAAGCTCTTCAAATGAACTCTGAAAAGGTTGAGAGTTGGCATGGTATCATCATTTCACCCACATAGAATGTGCTAAAAAGTTGATAGGGTTATGGCAAAAACCGGATGCACTTCGTGTACAAAATGGACAATCTCTTTCGAAGTATCACGGTTTCGAACGAAAACTTATTTGTTACAAAGGGATATCATTTTTTGAAGTTTTTGGAACTCCATGCTTTTTGTGTGTTCAAAATGCACCATTAAAAGCCACATCATCAATTTTCAACCCTTTCTAACTTCATTTGGTATTTTCCATGCACTTAATGATTTTTTTGAGCTAAATAAGCCTGAAATTGAAAAGTACTTCAAATGAACTCTAAAGAGGTTGAAAGTTGGCATGGTATCATAATTTCACCCACATAGCATGTGATAAAAAGTTGAGAGGGTTATGGCAAAATCAGGATGCATTTCCTGTACAAAATGGACAATCTCTTTCGAAGTATCACGGTTTCGGATGAAAACTCATTTGTTCCAAAGGAATGTCATTTTCTTTAACTTTTTGGAACTCCATACTTTCTTGTGTTCAAATTGCACCATTCAAAGCAACATCATCAATTTTCAACCCTTTCTAACAACATTTGGTATTTTTCATGCACTTACTGATTTTTTGAACTAAATAACCCTAAAATTGAAAAGCTCTTCAAATGAACTCTGAAAAGGTTGAAAGTTGGCATGGTATCATAATTTCACCCACATAGCATGTGCTAAACAGTTTAGAGGGTTACGGCAAAAACTTGATGCACTTCGTGTACAAAATGGACAATCTCTTTCGAAGTATCACGCTTTCGTACGAAAACTAATGTGTTACAAATTGATTTCATTTTCTTGAAATTTTTGGAACTCCATACTTTTGTGTGTTCAAAATCCACCATTAAAAGCCACATCATCAATTTTCAACCCATTCTCACTACATTAGGCATTTTTCATGCACTTACTTATTTTTTTGAGCTAAATAACCCTGAAATTGAAAAGCACTTCAAATGAACTCTGAAAAGGTTGGAGTTGGCATTGTATCATCATTTAACCCACATAGCATGTGGTAAAAAGTTGATAGGGTTACGGAAAAAACTAGATGTACTTCGTGTACAAAATGGAAACTCTCTTTTGAAGTATCACGGTTTCGGACAAAAACTCATTTGTTACAAAGGGATTTCAGTTTTTTGAACTTTTTGGAACTCCATACTTTTTGTGTGTTCAAAATGCACCATTCAAAGCCACATCGTCAATTTGCAACGCTTTGTGACTTCATTTGGTATTTTTCATGCACTTACTGATTTTTTTGAGCTAAATAAGCCTGAAATTGAAAAGTACTTCAAATGGACTCTGAAAAGGTTTAAAGTTGGCATGGTATCATCATTTCACCCACATAGCATGTGCTAAAAAGTTGAGAGGGTTATGGAAAAAACTAGAGGCATTTCGTGTACAAAATTGACAATCTCTTTCGAAGTATCACGGTTTCGGACAAAAACTCATTTGTTACAGAGGGATTTCATTTTTTTCAACTTTGTTGAACTCCATACTTTTCGTGTGTTCAAAATGCACCATTCAAAGCCACATCATCTATTTTCAACGCTTTCTGACTTCATTTTGTATTGTTCATGCACTTACTGATTTTTTTGAGCTAAATAACCCTGAAATTGAAAAGCACTTCAAATGAACTCCGAAAAGGTTGAAAGTTGGCATGGTATCATCATTTCACCCACACAGCATGTGCAAAAAATTTGAGAGGGTTATGGCAAAAACTGGATGCATTTCGTGTAGAAAATGGACAATCTCTTTCGAAAAATCACGGTTTCGGACGAAATTCAATTGTTACAAAGGGATTTCATTTTCTTGAACTTTTTGGAACTCCATACTTTTTGTGTGTTCAAAATGCACCATTCAAAGCCACATCATCAATTTTCAACCCTTTCTGACGACATTTGGTATTTTTCATGCACTTACTGATTTTTTTGAGCTAAATAACCCTGAAATTGAAAAGCTCTTCAAATGAACTCTAGAAAGGTTGAAAGTTGGCATGATATCATCATTTCACCCACATAGCATGTGCTAAAAAGTTTAGCGGGTTACGGCAAAAACTGGATGCACTTCTTGTAGAAAATGGACAATCTCTTTTGAAGTATCACAGTTTCGGACGAAAACTCATCCGTTACAAATGGATTTCATTTTCTTGAACTTTTTGTAACTCCATACTTTTTTTGTGTTCAAAATACACCATTCAAATCCACCTCATCCATTTTCAACCCCTTCTGGCTACATTTGTTATTTTTCATGCACTTACTAATTGTTTTGAGGTAAATAAACTTGAAATTGAAAAGCACTTCAAATGAACTCTGAAAAGGTTGAAAGTTGGCATGGTGTCATCATTTCACCCACATAGCATGTGCTAAAAAGTTGAGAGGGTTACGGCAAAAACTGGATGCATTTCGTGTACAAAATGGATAATCTCTTTCGGAGTATCACGGTTTCGGACGAAAACTCATTTGTTACAAAGGGATTTCATTTTCTTGAGCTTTTTGGAACTCCATACTTTTTGTGTGTTCAAAATGCACCATTCAAAGCCACATCATCATTTTTCATCCCTTTCTGACTTCATTTGGTATTTTTCATGCATTAATGGTTTTTTTGAGCTAAATAACCCTGAAATTGAAAAGCACTTCAAATGAACTCTGAAAAGCTTGAAAGTTGGCATGGTATCATAATTTCACCCACATAGGATGTGCTAAACAGTTTAGAGGGCTACGGCAAAAACTTGATGCACTTCGTGTACAAAATGGACAATCTCTTTCGGAGTATCACGGTTTCGGACAAAAACTCATTTGTTACAAAGGGATTTCAGTTTTTTGAACTCCATACACTTTGTGTGTGCAAAATGCACTATTCAAAGCCACATCATCAATTCTCAACGCTTTCTTCCTTCATTGGGTATTTTTCATGCACTTACTGATTTTTTTGAGCTAAATAAGCCTGAAATTGAAAAGTACTTCAAATGGACTCTGAAAAGGTTTAAAGTTGGCATGGTATCATCATTTCACCCACATAGCATGTGCTAAAAAGTTGAGAGGGTTATGGAAAAAACTAGAGGCATTTCGTGTACAAAATGGACAATCTCTTTCGAAGTATCACGGTTTCGGACGAAAACACATTTGTTACAGAGGGATTTCATTTTTTTCAACTTTTTGGAACTCCATACTTTTCGTGTGTTCAAAATGCACCATTCAAAGCCACATCATCAATTTTCAACGCTTTCTGACTTCATTTTGTATTGTTCATGCACTTACTGATTTTTTTAAGCTAAATAACCCTGAAATTGAAAAGCACTTCAACTGAACTCCGAAAAGGTTGAAAGTTGGCATGGTATCATCATTTCACCCACATAGCATGTGCAAAAAATTTGAGAGGGTTATGGCAAAAACTGGATGCATTTCGTGTAGAAAATGGACAATCTCTTTCGAAGAATCACGGTTTCGGACGAAATTCAATTGTTACAAAGGGATTTCATTTTCTTGAACTTTTTGGAACTCCATACTTTTTGTGTGTTCAAAATGCACCATTCAAAGCCACATCATCAATTTTCAACCCTTTCTGACTACATTTGGTATTTTTCATGCACTTACTCATTTTTTTGAGCTAAATAACCCTGAAATTGAAAAGCTCTTCAAATGAACTCTAAAAAGTTTGAAAGTTGGCATGGTATCATCATTTCACCCACATAGCATGTGCTAAAAAGTTTAGCGGGTTACGGCAAAAACTTGATGCACTTCTTGTAGAAAATGGACAATCTCTTTTGAAGTATTACAGTTTCGGACGAAAACTCATCCGTTACAAATGGATTTCATTTTCTTGAACTTTTTGTAACTCCATACTTTTTTTGTGTTCAAAATACACCATTCAAATCCACCTCATCCATTTTCAACCCCTTCTCACTACATTTGTTATTTTTCATGCACTTACTAATTGTTTTGACGTAAATAATCTTGAAATTGAAAAGCACTTCAAATGAACTCTGAAAAGGTTGAAAGTTGGCATGGTGTCATCATTTCACCCACATAGCATGTGCTAAAAAGTTGAGAGGGTTACGGCAAAAACTGGATGCATTTCGTGTACAAAATGGACAATCTCTTTCGGAGTATCACGGTTTCGGACGAAAACTCATTGGTTACAAAGGGATTTCATTTTCTTGAACTTTTTGGAACTCCATACTTTTTGTGTGTTCAAAATGCACCATTGAAAGCCACATCATCAATTTTCAACCCTTTCTGACTTCATTTGGTATTTTTCATGCATTAATGGTTTTTTTGAGCTAAATAACCCTGAAATTGAAAAGCACTTCAAATGAACTTTGAAAAGCTTAATAGTTGGCATGGTATCATAATTTCACCCACATAGGATGTGCTAAACAGTTTAGAGGGCTACGGCAAAAACTTGATGCACTTCGTGTACAAAATGGACAATCTCTTTCGAAGTATCACGGTTTCGGACAAAAACTCATTTGTTACAAAGGGATTTCAGTTTTTTGAACTTTTTGGAACTCCATACACTTTGTGTGTGCAAAATGCACTATTCAAAGCCACATCATCAATTCTCAACGCTTTCTGACTTCATTGGGTATTTTTCATGCACTTACTGATTTTTTTGAGCTAAATAAGCCTGAAATTGAAAAGTACTTCAAATGGACTCTGAAAAGGTGTAAAGTTGGCATGGTGTCATCATTTCACCCACATAGCATGTGCTAAAAAGTTGAGAGGGTTATGGAAAAAACTAGAGGCCTTTCGTGTCAAAATGGACAATTTCTTTCGAAGTATCACGGTTTCGGACGAAAACTCATTTGTTACAGAGGGATTTCATTTTTTTCAACTTTTTGGAACTCCATACTTTTCGTGTGTTCAAAATGCACCATTCAAAGCCACATCATCAATCTTCAACGCTTTCTGACTTCATTTGGTATTTTTCATGCACTTACTGATTTTTTTGAGCTAAATAACCCTGAAATTGAAAAGCACTTCAAATGAACTCCGAAAAGGTTGAAAGTTGGCATGGTATCATCATTTCACCCACATAGCATGTGCAAAAAATTTGAGAGGGTTATGGCTAAAACTGGATGCATTTCGTGTAGAAAATGGCCATCTTTTTCGAAGAATCACGGTTTCGGACGAAATTCAATTGTTACAAAGGGATTTCATTTTCTTGAACTTTTTGGGACTCCATACTTTTTGTCTGTTCAAAATGCACCATTCAAAGCCACATCATCAATTTTCAACCCTTTCTGACTACATTTGGTATTTTTCATGCACTTACTGATTTTTTTGAGCTAAATAACCCTGAAATTGAAAAGCTCTTCAAATGAACTCTAAAAAGGTTCAAAGTTGGCATGGTATCATCATTTCACCCACATAGCATGTGTTAAAAAGTTTAGCGGGTTACGGCAAAAACTGGATGCACTTCTTGTAGAAAATGGACAATCTCTTTTGAAGTATCACAGTTTCGGACGAAAACTCATCCGTTACAAATGGATTTCATTTTCTTGAACTTTTTGTAACTCCATACTTTTTTTGTGTTCAAAATACACCATTCAAATCCACCTCATCCATTTTCAACCCCTTCTGACTACATTTGTTATTTTTCATGCACTTACTAATTATTTTGAGGTAAATAACCCTGAAATTGAAAAGCACTTCAAATGAACTCTCAAAAGGTTGAAAGTTGGCATGGTATCATCATTTCACGCACATAGCATGTGCTAAAAAGTTGAGAGGGTTACAGCAAAAACTGGATGCATTTCGTGTACAAAATGGACAATCACTTTCGGAGTATCACGGTTTCGGACGAAAACTCATTTGTTACAAAGGGATTTCATTTTCTTGAACTTTTTGGAACTCCATACTTTTTGTGTGTTCAAAATGCACCATTCAAAGCCACATCATCAATTTTCAACCCTTTCTGACTTCATTTGGTATTTTTCATGCATTAATGGTTTTGTTGAGCTAAATAACCCTGAAATTGAAAAGCACTTCAAATGAACTCTGAAAACCTTGAAAGTTGGCATGGTATCATAATTTCACCCACATAGCATGTGCTAAACAGTTTAGAGGGCTACGGCAAAAACTTGATGCACTTCGTGTACAAAATGGACAATCTCTTGCCAAGTATCACGGTTTCGGACAAAAACTCATTTGTTACAAAGGGATTTCAGTTTTTTGAACTTTTTGGAACTCCATACTCTTTGTGTGTTCAAAATGCACTATTCAAAGCCACATCATCAATTCTCAACGCTTTCTGACTTCATTGGGTATTTTTCATGCAATTACTGATTTTTTTGAGCTAAATAAGCCTGAAATTGAAAAGTACTTCTAATGAACTCTGAAAAGGTTGAAAGTTGGCATGGTGTCATCATTTCACCCACATAGCATGTGCTAAAAAGTTGAGAGGGTTATGTAAAAAACTAGAGGCATTTCATGTACAAAATGGACAATCTCTTTCGAAGTATCACGGTTTCAGACGAAAACTCATTTGTTACAGAGGGATTTCATTTTTTTCAACTTTTTGGAACTCCATACTTTTCGTGTGTTCAAAATACACCATTCAAAGCCAAATCATCAATTTTCAACCATTTCTGACTTCATTTGGTATTTTTCATGCACTTACTGATTTTTTTTGAGCTAAATAACCCTGAAATTGAAAATCACTTCAAATGAACTCTGAAAAGGTTGAAAGTTGGCATGGTATCATCATTTCAGCCACATAGCTTGTGCTAAATAGTTGAGAGGGTTATGGCAAAAACTGGATGCATTTCGTGTACAAAATGGACAATCTCTTACGAAGTATCATGGTTTCGGACGAAATTCATTTTTTACAAAGGGATTTCATTTTCTTGAACTTTTTGGAACTCCATACTTTTTTGTGTTCAAAATGCACCATTCAAAGCCACATCATCCATTTTCAACCCTTTCTGACTACATTTGGTATTTTTCATGCACTTACTGATTGTTTTGAGCTAAATAACCCTGAAATTGAAAAGCACTTCAAATAAACTCTGAAAAGTTTGAAAGTTGGCACGGTATCATCATTTCACCCACATAGCATGTGCTAAAAAGTTTAGAGGGTTATGGCAAAAACTGGATGCATTTCGTGTACAAAATGGACAATCTCTTTCGAAGTATCACGGTTTCGGACGAAAACTCATTTGTTACAAAGGGATTTCATTTTCTTGAACTTTTTGGAACTCCATACTCTTTGTGTGTTCAAAATGCACCATTCAAAGCCACATCATCAATTTTCAACCCTTTCTTACTACTTTTGGTATTTTTCATGCACTTATTTATTTTTTTGAGCTAAATAACCCTGAAATTGAAAAGCACTTCTAATGAACTCTGAAAAGGTTGAAAGTTGGCATGTGCTAAAAAGTTTAGAGGGTTACGGGAAAAACTGGATGCACTTCGTGTAGAAAATGGACAATCTCTTTTGATGTATCACGGTTTCGGACGAAAACTCATCCGTTACAAAGGTATTTCATTTTCTTGAACTTTTTGTAACTCCATACTTTTTTTGTGTTCAAAATGCACCATTCAAAGCCACATCATCCATTTTGAACCCTTTGTGACTACATTTGGTATTTTTCATGCACTTACTGATTTTTTTGAGCTAAATAACCCTGAAATTGAAAATCACTTCAAATGAACTCTGAAAAGGTTGAAAGTTGGCATGGTATCATCATTTCACGCACATAGCATGTGCTAAAAAGTTGAGAGGGTAATGGCAAAAACTGCATGCATTTCGTGTACAAAATGGACAATCTCTTTCGAATATCACGGTTTCGGACGGAAACTCATTTGTTATAAAGGGATTTCATTTTCTTGAACTTTTTGGAACTCCATACTTTTTGTGTGTTCAAAATGCCCATTCAAATCCACATCATCCATTTTCAACCCCTTCTGACTACATTTGGTATTTTTTATGCACTTACTGATTTTTTTGAGCTAAATAACCCTGAAATTGAAAAGAACTTGAAATGAACTCTGAAAAGGTTGAAACTTGGCATGGTTTCATCATTTCACCCACATAGCATGTGCTAAAAAGTTTGGAGGGTTACGGCAAAAACGTGACGCACTTCGTGTACAAAATGGACAATCTCTTTTGAAGTATCACGCTTTCGTACGAAAACTCATCTGTTGCAAAATGATTTCATTTTCTTGAACTTTTTGGAACTCCATACTTTTGTCTGGTCAAAATGCACCCTTAAAAGCCAGATCATCAATTTTCAACCCATTCTGACTACATTTGCTATTTTTCATGCACTTACTTATTTTTTGAGCTAAATAACCCTGAAATTGAAAAGCACTTCAAATGAACTCTGAAAAGGTTGAAGGTTGCATGGTATCATCATTCAACCCACACAGCATTGCTAAAAGGTTGATAGGGTTACGGAAAAAACTAGATGCACTTCGTGTACAAAATGGACACTCTCTTCCGAAGTATCACGGTTTCGGACAAAAACTCATTTGTTACAAAGGGATTTCATTTTTTGAACTTTTTGGAACTCCATACTTTTTGTGTGTTCAAAATGCACTATTCAAAGCCACATCATCAATTTTCACCGCTTTCTGACTTCATTTGGTATTTTTCATGCACTTACTGATTTTTTTGAGCTAAATAAGCCTGAAATTGAAAAGTACTTCAAATGAACTCTGAAAAGGTTTAAAGTTGGCATGGTATCATCATTTCACCCACATAGCGTGTGCTAAAAAGTTGAGAGGGTTATAGCAAAAACTAGAGGCATTTCGTGTGCAAAATGGACAATCTCTTTCGAAGTATCACGGTTTCGGACCAAAACTCATTTGTTACAAAGGGATTTCATTTTGTTTCAACTTTTTGGAACTCCATACTTTTCGTGTGTTCAAAATACACCTTTCAAAGCCACATCATCAATTTTTAACCATTTATGACTTCATTTGGTATTTTTCATGCACTTACTGATTTTTTTTGAGCTAAATAACCCTGAAATTGAAAATCACTTCAAATGAACTCTAAAAAGGTTGAAAGTTGGCATGGTATCATCATTTCACCCACATAGCTTGTGCTAAATAGTTGAGAGAGTTATGGCAAAAACTGGATGCATTTCGTGTACAAAATAGACAATCTCTTTCGAAGTATCACGGTTTCGGACGAAATTCATTTGTTACAAAGGGATTTAATTTTCTCTCACTTTTGGGAACTCCATACTTTTCGTGTGTTAAAAATACACCATTCAAAGCCACATCATCAATTTTTAACCATTTATGACTTCATTTGGTATTTTTCATGCACTTACTGATTTTTTTTGAGCTAAATAACCCTGAAATTGAAAATCACTTCAAATGAACTCTAAAAAGGTTGAAAGTTGGCATGGTATCATCATTTCACCCACATAGCTTGTGCTAAATAGTTGAGAGAGTTATGGCCAAAACTGGATGCATTTCGTGTACAAAATAGACAATCTCTTTCGAAGTATCACGGTTTCGGACGAAATTCATTTGTTACAAAGGGATTTAATTTTCTTGCACTTTTGGGAACTCCATACTTTTTGTGTTTTCAAAATGCACCATTCAAAGCCACATCATCCATTTTCAACCCTTTCTGACAACATTTGATATTTTTCATACACTTACTGATTTTTTGAGCTAAATAACCCAAAAATTGAAAAGCTATTCAAATGAACTTTGAAAAGGTTGAAAGTTGCCATGGTATCATCATTTCACCCACATAGCATGTGCTTAAAAGTTTAGAGGGTTATGGCAAAAACTGGATGTACTTCGTGTAGAAAATGGACAATCTCTTTTGAGGTATCACGGTTTTGGACGAAAACTCATTTGTTACAAAGGGATTTCGTTTTCTTGAACTTTTTGTAACTCCATACTTTTTTTGTGTTCAAAATGCACCATTCAAAGCCACATCATCCATTTTCAACCCTTTCTGACTACATTAGGTATTTTTCATGCAATTACTGATTGTTTTGAGCTAAATAACCCTGAAATTGAAAAGCACTTCAAATGAACTCTGAAAAGGTTGAAAGTTGGCACGGTATCATCATTTCACCCACAAAGCATGTGCTAAAAAGTTGAGAGGGTTATGGCAAAAGCTGGACGCATTTCGTGTACAAAATGGACAATCTCTTTGGAAGTATCACGCTTTCGTACGAAAACACATCTGTTACAAAATGATTTCATTTTCTTGAGCGTTTTGTAACTCCATACTTTTGTGTGTTCAAAATGCACCATTCAAAGCCAGATCATCCATTTTCAACCCTTTCTAACTACATTTGGTATTTTTCATGCACTTACTTATTTTTTTGAGCTAAATAACCCTGAAATTGAAAAGCCCTTCGAATAAACTCTGAATAGGTTGAAGTTGGCATGGTATCATCATTTAACCCACATAGCATGTGCTAAAAAGTTGATAGGGTTACGACAAAAGCTAGATGCACTTCGTGTACAAAATCGAGAATCTCTTTCGAAGTATCACGGTTTCGGACGAAAAGTCATTTGTTACAAAGGTATTGCTTTTTCTTGAACTTTTTCGAACTCCATACTTTTTGTGTGTTCAAAATGCACCATTCAAAGTCAGATCATCAATTATCAACCCTTTCTGACTTCATTTGGTATTTTTCATGCACTTCCGATTTTTTTGAGCTAAATAACCGTGAAATTTAAAAGCACTTCAAATGAACTCCGAAAAGGTTGAAAGTTGGCATGGTATCATCATTTCACCCACATAGCATGTGCTAAAAAGTTGATAGGGTAATGGCAAAACATGGATGCATTTCGTATACAAAATGAACAATCTCTTTCGAATATCACAGTTTCGGACGGAAACTCATTTGTTACAAAGGGATTTCATTTTCTTGAACTTTTTGGAACTCCATACTTTTTGTGTGTTCAAAATGCCCATTCAAATCCATATCATCCATTTTCAACCCCTTCTGACTACATTTGGTATTTTTTATGCACTTACTGATTTTTGTGAGCTAAATAACCCTGAAATTGAAAAGAACTTGAAATGAACTCTGAAAAGGTTGAAAGTTGGCATGGTATCATCATTTCACCCACATAGCATGTGCTAAAAAGTTTGGAGGGTTACGGCAAAAACTTGATGCACTCCGTGTACAAAATGGACAATCTCTTTCGAAGTATCACGCTTTCGTACGAAAACTCATCTGTTACAAAATGATTTCATTTTCTTGAACTTTTTGGAACTCCATACTTTTGTGTGGTCAAAATGCACCCTTAAAAGCCAGATCACCAATTTTCAACCCATTGTGACTACATTTGGTATTTTTCATGCACTTACTTATTTTTTGAGCTAAATAACCCTGAAATTGAAAAGCACTTCAAATGAACTCTGAAAGGTTGAAGTTTGCATGGTATCATCATTTAACCCACATAGCATGTGCTAAAAAGTTGATAGGGTTATGGAAAAAACTAGATGCACTTCGTGTACAAAATGGACCCTCTCTTTCGAAGTATCACGGTTTCGGACAAAAACTCATTTGTTACAAAGGGATTTCATTTTTTGAACTTTTTGGAACTCCATACTTTTTGTGTGTTCAAAATGCACTATTCAAAGCCACATCATCAATTTTCAACGCTTTTTGACTTCATTTGGTATTTTTCATGCACTTACTGATTTTTTGAGCTAAATAAGCCTGAAATTGAAAAGTACTTCAAATGAACTCTGAAAAGGTTTAAAGTTGGCATGGTATCAACATTTCACCCACATAGCGTGTGCTAAAAAGTTGAGAGGGTTATAGCAGAAACCACAGGCATTTCGTGTGCAAAATGGACAATCTCTTTCGAGGTATCACGGTTTCGGACGAAAACTCATTTGTTACAAAGGGATTTCATTTTTTTCAACTTTTTGGAACTCCATACTTTTCGTGTGTTCAAAATACACCATTCAAAGCCACATCATCCATTTTCAAGCCTTTCTGACAACATTTGATATTTTTCATACACTTACTGATTTTTTGAGCTAAATAACCCAAAAATTGAAAAGCTATTCAAATGAACTCTGAAAAGGTTGAAACTTGCCATGGTATCATCATTTCACCCACATAGCATTTGCTTAAAAGTTTAGAGGGTTATGGCAAAAACTGGATGTACTTCGTGTAGAAAATGGACAATCTCTTTTGAAGTATCACGGTTTCGGACGAAAACTCATCTGTTACAAAGGGATTTCGTTTTCTTGAACTTTTTGTAACTCCATAATTTTTTTGTGTTCAAAATGCACCATTCAAAGCCACATCATCCATTCTCAACCCTTTCTGACTACATTTGGTATTTTTCATGCACTTACTGATTGTTTTGAGATAAATAACCTTGAAATTGAAAAGCACTTCAAATGAACTCTGAAAAGGTTGAAAGTTGGCACGGTATCATCATTTCACCCACAAAGCATGTGCTAAAAAGTTGAGAGGGTTATGGCAAAAACTGGACGCATTTCGTGTACAAAATGGACAATCTCTTTGGAAGTATCACGCTTTCGTACGAAAACACATCTGTTACAAAATGATTTCATTTTCTTGAGCTTTTTGTAACTCCATACTTTTGTGTGTTCAAAATGCACCATTCAAAGCCACATCATCCATTTTCAACACTTTCTGACTACATTTGGTATTTTTCATGCACTTACTTATTTTTTTGAGCTAAATAACCCTGAAATTGAAAAGCACTTCAAATGAACTCTGAATAGGTTGAAGTTGGCATGGTATCATCATTTAACCCACATAGCATGTGCTAAAAAGTTGATAGGGTTACGACAAAAGCTAGATGCACTTCGTGTACAAAATCGAGAATCTTTTTCGAAGTATCACGGTTTCGGACGAAAACTCATTTGTTACAAAGGCATTTCTTTTTCTTGAACTTTTTGGAACTCCATACTTTTTGTGTGTTCAAAATGCACTATTCAAAGCCACATAATCAATTTTCAACGCTTTTTGACTTCATTTGGTATTTTTCATGCACTTACTGATTTTTTTGAGCTAAATAAGCCTGAAATTGAAAAGTACTTCAAATGAACTCTGAAAAGGTTTAAAGTTGGCATGGTATCAACATTTCACCCACATAGCGTGTGCTAAAAAGTTGAGAGGGTTATAGCAGAAACCAGAGGCATTTCGTGTGCAAAATGGACAATCTATTTCGAAGTATCACGGTTTCGGACGAAAACTCATTTGTTACAAAGGGATTTCATTTTTTTCAACTTTTTGGAACTCCATACTTTTCGTGTGTTCAAAATACACCATTCAAAGCCACATCATCCATTTTCAACCCTTTCTGACAACATTTGATATTTTTCATACACTTACTGATTTTTTGAGCTAAATAACCCAAAAATTGAAAAGCTATTCAAATGAACTCTGAAAAGGTTGAAAGTTGCCATGGTATCATCATTTCACTGGCAAAAACTGGATGTACTTCGTGTAGAAAATGGACAATCTCTTTTGAAGTATCACGGTTTCGGACGAAAACTCATCTGTTACAAAGGGATTTCGTTTTCTTGAACTTTTTGTAACTCCATAATTTTTTTGTGTTCAAAATGCACCATTCAAAGCCACATCATCCATTTTCAACCCTTTCTGACTACATTTGGTATTTTTCATGCACTTACTGATTGTTTTGAGATAAATAACCCTGAAATTGAAAAGCACTTCAAATGAACTCTGAAAAGGTTGAAACTTGGCACGGTATCATCATTTCACCCACAAAGCATGTGCTAAAAAGTTGAGAGGGTTATGGCAAAAACTGGACGCATTTCGTGTACAAAATGGACAATCTCTTTGGAAGTATCACGCTTTCGTACGAAAACACATCTGTTACAAAATGATTTCATTTTCTTGAGCTTTTTGTAACTCCATACTTTTGTGTGTTCAAAATGCACCATTCAAAGCCACATCATCCATTTTCAACACTTTCTGACTACATTTGGTATTTTTCATGCACTTACTTATTTTTTTGAGCTAAATAACCCTGAAATTGAAAAGCACTTCAAATGAACTCTGAATAGGTTGAAGTTGGCATGGTATCATCATTTAACCCACATAGCATGTGCTAAAAAGTTGATAGGGTTACGACAAAAGCTAGATGCACTTCGTGTACAAAATCGAGAATCTTTTTCGAAGTATCACAGTTTCGGACGAAAACTCATTTGTTACAAAGGCATTTCTTTTTCTTGAACTTTTTGGAACTCCATACTTTTTGTGTGTTCAAAATGCACTATTCAAAGCCACATAATCAATTTTCAACGCTTTTTGACTTCATTTGGTATTTTTCATGCACTTACTGATTTTTTTGAGCTAAATAAGCCTGAAATTGAAAAGTACTTCAAATGAACTCTGAAAAGGTTTAAAGTTGGCATGGTATCAACATTTCACCCACATAGCGTGTGCTAAAAAGTTGAGAGGGTTATAGCAGAAACCAGAGGCATTTCGTGTGCAAAATGGACAATCTCTTTCGAAGTATCACGGTTTCGGACGAAAACTCATTTGTTACAAAGGGATTTCATTTTTTTCAACTTTTTGGAACTCCATACTTTTCGTGTGTTCAAAATACACCATTCAAAGCCACATCATCCATTTTCAACCCTTTCTGACAACATTTGATATTTTTCATACACTTACTGATTTTTTGAGCTAAATAACCCAAAAATTGAAAAGCTATTCAAATGAACTCTGAAAAGGTTGAAAGTTGCCATGGTATCATCATTTCACCCACATAGCGTGTGCTAAAAAGTTGAGAGGGTTATAGCAGAAACAAGAGGCATTTCGTGTGCAAAATGGACAATCTCTTTTGAAGTATCACGGTTTCGGACGAAAACTCATCTGTTACAAAGGGATTTCGTTTTCTTGAACTTTTTGTAACTCCATAATTTTTTTGTGTTCAAAATGCACCATTCAAAGCCACATCATCCATTTTCAACCCTTTTTGACTACATTTGGTATTTTTCATGCACTTACTGATTGTTTTGAGATAAATAACCCTGAAATTGAAAAGCACTTCAAATGAACTCTGAAAAGGTTGAAAGTTGGCACGGTATCATCATTTCACCCACAAAGCATGTGCTAAAAAGTTGAGAGGGTTATGGCAAAAACTGGACGCATTTCGTGTACAAAATGGACAATCTCTTTGGAAGTATCACGCTTTCGTACGAAAACACATCTGTTACAAAATGATTTCATTTTCTTGAGCTTTTTGTAACTCCATACTTTTGTGTGTTCAAAATGCACCATTCAAAGCCACATCATCCATTTTCAACACTTTCTGACTACATTTGGTATTTTTAATGCACTTACTTATTTTTTTGAGCTAAATAACCCTGAAATTGAAAAGCACTTCAAATGAACTCTGAATAGGTTGAAGTTGGCATGGTATCATCATTTAACCCACATAGCATGTGCTAAAAAGTTGATAGGGTTACGACAAAAGCTAGATGCACTTCGTGTACAAAATCGAGAATCTTTTTCGAAGTATCACGGTTTCGGACGAAAACTCATTTGTTACAAAGGGATTTCTTTTTCTTGAACTTTTTGGAACTCCATACTTTTTGTGTGTTCCAAATGCACCATTCAAAGTCAGATCATCAATTATCAACCCTTTCTGACTTCAGTTGGTATTTTTCATGCACTTACCGATTTTTTTGAGCTAAATAACTGTGAAATTTAAAAGTACTTCAAATGAACTCCAAAAAGGTTGAAAGTTGGCATGGTATCATCATTTCACCCACATAGCTTGTGCGAAATATTTGAGAGGGTTATGGCAAAAACTGGATACATTTCGTGTACAAAATGGACAATCTCTTTCGAAGTATCACGGTTTCGGACGAAATTCATTTGTTACGAAGGGATTTCATTTTCTTGAACTTTTTGGAACTCCATACTTTTTGTGTGTTCAAAATGCACCATTCAAAGCCACATCATCAATTTTGAAACCTTTCTGACTACGTTTGGTATTTTTCATGCACTTATTGATTTTTTTAGCTAAATAACCCTAAAATTTAAACGCACTTCAAATGAACTCTGAAAAGGTTGAAAGTTGGCATGGTATCATCATTTCACCCACATAGCATTTGCTAAAAAGTTTAGAGGGTTACGTTAAAAAATGGATGCACTTCGTGTAGAAAATGGACAATCTCTTTTGATGTATCACGGTTTTAGACGAAAACTCATCTGTTACAAAGGTATTTCATTTTCTAAAAATTTGTGTAACTCCATACTCTTTTTG
Source organism: Hordeum marinum (assembly GCA_022496015.1). Taxonomy (NCBI): domain Eukaryota; kingdom Viridiplantae; phylum Streptophyta; class Magnoliopsida; order Poales; family Poaceae; genus Hordeum; species Hordeum marinum. Next base: position 235,013 of record JAAAWK010000967.1, read on the forward strand.
TGTTCAAAATGCACCATTCAAAGCTAGATCATCCATTTTCAACCCTTTCTGACTACATTTGGTAGTTTTCATGCACTTACTGACTTTTTTGAGCTAAATAACCTTGAAATTTAAAAGCACTTCAAATGAACTCTGAAAAGGTTGAAAGTTGGCATGGTATCATCATTTCACCCACATAGCTTGTGCGAAATATTTGAGAGGGTTATGGCAAAAACTGGATACATTTCGTGTACAAAATGGACAATCTCTTTCGAAGTATCACGGTTTCGGACGAAATTCATTTGTTACGAAGGGATTTCATTTTCTTGAGCTTTTTGTAACTCCATACTTTTGTGTGTTCAAAATGCACCATTCAAAGCCACATCATCCATTTTCAACACTTTCTGACTACATTTGGTATTTTTAATGCACTTACTTATTTTTTTGAGCTAAATAACCCTGAAATTGAAAAGCACTTCAAATGAACTCTGAATAGGTTGAAGTTGCCATGGTATCATCATTTAACCCACATAGCATGTGCTAAAAAGTTGATAGGGTTACGACAAAAGCTAGATGCACTTCGTGTACAAAATCGAGAATCTTTTTCGAAGTATCACGGTTTCGGACGAAAACTCATTTGTTACAAAGGGATTTCTTTTTCTTGAACTTTTTGGAACTCCATACTTTTTGTGTGTTCCAAATGCACCATTCAAAGTCAGATCATCAATTATCAACCCTTTCTGACTTCATTTGGTATTTTTCGTGCACTTACCGATTTTTTTGAGCTAAATAACTGTGAAATTTAAAAGTACTTCAAATGAACTCCAAAAAGGTTGAAAGTTGGCATGGTATCATCATTTCACCCACATAGCTTGTGCGAAATATTTGAGAGGGTTATGGCAAAAACTGGATACATTTCGTGTACAAAATGGACAATCTCTTTCGAAGTATCACGGTTTCGGACGAAATTCATTTGTTACGAAGGGATTTCATTTTCTTGAACTTTTTGGAACTCCATACTTTTTGTGTGTTCAAAATGCACCATTCAAAGCCACATCATCAATTTTGAAACCTTTCTGACTACGTTTGGTATTTTTCATGCACTTATTGATTTTTTTAGCTAAATAACCCTAAAATTTAAACGCACTTCAAATGAACTCTGAAAAGGTTGAAAGTTGGCATGGTATCATCATTTCACCCACATAGCATTTGCTAAAAAGTTTAGAGGGTTACGTTAAAAAATGGATGCACTTCGTGTAGAAAATGGACAATCTCTTTTGATGTATCACGGTTTTAGACGAAAACTCATCTGTTACAAAGGTATTTCATTTTCTAAAAATTTGTGTAACTCCATACTCTTTTTGTGTTCAAAATGCACCATTCAAAGCTAGATCATCCATTTTCAACCCTTTCTGACTACATTTGGTAGTTTTCATGCACTTACTGACTTTTTTGAGCTAAATAACCTTGAAATTTAAAAGCACTTCAAATGAACTCTGAAAAGGTTGAAAGTTGGCACGGTATCATCATTTCACCCACATAGGATGTGCTAAAAAGTTGAGAGGGTTACCGCAAAAACTGGATGCTTTTCGTGTACAAAACAGACAATCTCTTTCGAAGTATCACGCTTTCGAACGAAAACTCATCTGTTACATAGGGATTTAATTTTCTTGCACTTTTTCGAACTCCATACTTTTTTTGTTTTCAAAATGCACCATTCAAAGCCAGATCATCCATTTTCAACCCCTTCTGACTACATTTGGTATTTTTCATGCACTTACTAATTTTTTGAGCTAAATAACCTTGAAATTGAAAAGCACATCAAATGAACTCTGAAAAGGTTGAAAGTTGGCATGGTATCATCACTTCACCCACATAGCATGTGCTAAAAATTTGAGAGGGTTACGGCAAAAACTGGATGCACTTCGTGTACAAAATCGACAACCTCTTTAAAAGTATCACGATTTCGGACGAAAACTCATTTGTTACAAAGGGATTTCATTTTTTTAAACTTTTTGGGACTCCATACTTTTTGTGTGTTCAAAATGCACCATTCAAATCCACATCATCCATTTTCAACCCTTTCTGACTACATTTGGTATTTTTCATGCACTTACTGGTTCTTTTGAGCTAAATAACCCTGAAATTGAAAAGCTCTTCAAATGAACTATGAAAAGGTTGAAAGTTTGCATGGTATCATAATTTAACCCACATAGCATGTGCTAAAAAAATTAGAGGGTTACTTAGAAAACTGGATGCACTTTCGTTATGGCAAAGTTTAGAGGGTTATGGCAAAAACAAGATGCATTTCGTGTACAAAATGGACAATCTCTTTCGAAGTATCACGGTTTCGGACGAAAACTCATTTGTTACAAAGGGAATTCATTTTCTTTAACTTTTTGGGACTCCATATTTTTTGTGTGTTCAAAAAGCACCATTCAAAGCCACATCATCAATTTTGAACCCGTTCTGACAACATTTGGTATTTTCCATGCACTTACCAATTTTTTTGAGCTAAATAACCCTAAAATTGAAAAGCTCTTCAAATGAACTCTGAAAAGGTTGAAAGTTGGCATGGTATCATCATTTCAGCCACATAGCATGTGCTAAAAAGTTGATAGGGTTATGGCAAAAACCGGATGCACTTCGTGTACAAAATGGAGAATCTCTTTCGAAGTATCACGGTTTCAAACGAAAACTTATTTGTGACAAAGGGATATCATTTTTTTGAAGTTTTTGGAACTCCATGCTTTTTGTGTGTTCAAAATGCACCATTAAAAGCCACATAATCAGTTTTCAATCCTTTCTAACTTCATTTGGTATTTTCCATGCACTTAATGATTTTTTTTGAGCTAAATAACCCTGAAATTGAAAAGCACTTCAAATGAACTCTAAAGAGGTTGAAAGTTGGCATGGTATCATAATTTCACCCACATAGCATGTGATAAAAAGTTGAGAGGGTTATGGCAAAATCAGGATGCATTTCATGAACAAAATGGACAATCTCTTTCGAAGTATCACGGTTTCGGATGAAAACTCATTTGTTACAAAGGGATGTCATTTTCTTTAACTTTTTGGAACTCCATACTTTTTTGTGTTCAAATTGCACCATTCAAAGCAACATCATCAATTTTCAACCCTTTCTAACAACATTTGGTATTTTTCATGCAGTTAGTGATTTTGTGAGCTAAATAACCCTAAAATTGAAAAGCTCTTCAAATGAACTCTGAAAAGGTTGAAAGTTGGCATGGTATCATCATTTCACCCACATAACATGTGCTAAAAAGTGTAGAGGGTTACGGCAAAAACTGGATGTACTTCGTGTAGAAAATGGACTATTTTTTTTGAAGTATCACAGTTTCCGACGAAAACTCATCTGTTACAAAGGGATTTCATTTTCTTGAACTTTTTGTAACTCCATACTCTTTGTGTGTTCAAAATGCACCATTCAAAGCCACATCATCAATTTTCAACCCTTTCTGACCACATTTTTTATTTTTCATGCACATACTTATTTTTTTTGAGCTAAATAACCCTGAAATTGAAAAGCACTTCAAATGAACTCTGAAGAGGTTCAAAGTTGGCATGGTGTCATCATTTCACCCACATAGCATGTGCTAAAAAGTTGAGAGGGTTATGGCAAAAACGGGTTGCATTTCGTGAACAAAATGGACAATCTCTTTCGAAGTATCAAGGTTTCGGACGAAAACTCATTTGTTTCAAAGGGATTTCATTTTCTTTAACTTTTTGGAATTCCATACTTTTTGTGTGTGCAAAATGCACCATTCAAAGCCACATCATCAATTTTCAACCCTTTTTGACAATATTTGGTATTTTTCATGCACTTACTGATTTTTTGAGCTAAATAACCCTAAAATTGAAAAGCTCTTCAAACGAACTCTGAAAATATTGAAAGTTGGCATGGTATCATCATTTCACCCACATAGCATGTGCTAAAAAGTTTAGAGGGTTACGGCAAAAACGGGATGTAGTTCGTGTAGAAAATGGACACTCTCTTTCGAAGTATCACGGTTTCGGACGAAAACTCATCTGTTACAAAGGGATTTCATTTTCTTGAACTTTTTGGAACTCCATACTTTTTGTGTGTTCAAAATGCACCATTCAAAGCCACATCATCAATTGTCAACCCTTTCTCACTTCATTTGGTATTTTTCATACACTTACTGATTGTTTTGAGCTAAATAACCCTGAAATTGAAAAGCACTTCAAATAAACTCTGAAAAGATTGAAGTTGGCATGGTATCATCATTTAACCCACATAGCATGTGCTAAAAAGTTGATAGGGTTACGACAAAAACTGGATGCACTTCGTGTACAAAATGGACAATGTGTTTCGAAGTATCACGGTTTCGGACGAAAATTCATGTGTTACAAAGGGATTTCATTTTTTTGAACTTCTTGGAACTCCATACTTTTTGTGTGTTTAGAATGCACCATTCAAAGCCACATCATCAATTTTCAACCCTTTCTGACTTCATTTGGTATTTTTCATGCACTTACTAGGTTTTTTTTGAGCTAAATAACCCTGAAATTGAAAAGCACTTTAAATGAACTCTGAAACGGTTGAAAGTTGGCATGGTATCATCATTTCACCCACATAGCATGTGCGAAATATTTGAGAGGGTTATGGCAAAAACTGGATACATTTCGTGTACAAAATGGACAATCTCTTTCGAAGTATCACGGTTTCGGACGAAATTCATTTGTTACGAAGGGATTTCATTTCCTTGAGCTTTTTGTAACTCCATACTTTTGTGTGTTCAAAATGCACCATTCAAAGCCACATCATCCATTTTCAACACTTTCTGACTACATTTGGTATTTTTAATGCACTTACTTATTTTTTTGAGCTAAATAACCCTGAAATTGAAAAGCACTTCAAATGAACTCTGAATAGGTTGAAGTTGCCATGGTATCATCATTTTACCCACATAGCATGTGCTAAAAAGTTGATAGGGTTACGACAAAAGCTAGATGCACTTCGTGTACAAAATCGAGAATCTTTTTCGAAGTATCACGGTTTCGGACGAAAACTCATTTGTTACAAAGGGATTTCTTTTTCTTGAACTTTTTGGAACTCCATACTTTTTGTGTGTTCCAAATGCACCATTCAAAGTCAGATCATCAATTATCAACCCTTTCTGACTTCATTTGGTATTTTTCGTGCACTTACCGATTTTTTTGAGCTAAATAACTGTGAAATTTAAAAGTACTTCAAATGAACTCCAAAAAGGTTGAAAGTTGGCATGGTATCATCATTTCACCCACATAGCTTGTGCGAAATATTTGAGAGGGTTATGGCAAAAACTGGATACATTTCGTGTACAAAATGGACAATCTCTTTCGAAGTATCACGGTTTCGGACGAAATTCATTTGTTACCAAGGGATTTCATTTTCTTGAACTTTTTGGAACTCCATACTTTTTGTGTGTTCAAAATGCACCATTCAAAGCCACATCATCAATTTTGAAACCTTTCTGACTACGTTTGGTATTTTTCATGCACTTATTGATTTTTTTTAGCTAAATAACCCTAAAATTTAAACGCACTTCAAATGAACTCTGAAAAGGTTGAAAGTTGGCATGGTATCATCATTTCACCCACATAGCATTTGCTAAAAAGTTTAGAGGGTTACGTTAAAAAATGGATGCACTTCGTGTAGAAAATGGACAATCTCTTTTGATGTATCACGGTTTTAGACGAAAACTCATCTGTTACAAAGGTATTTCATTTTCTAAAAATTTGTGTAACTCCATACTCTTTTTGTGTTCAAAATGCACCATTCAAAGCTAGATCATCCATTTTCAACCCTTTCTGACTACATTTGGTAGTTTTCATGCACTTACTGACTTTTTTGAGCTAAATAACCTTGAAATTTAAAAGCACTTCAAATGAACTCTGAAAAGGTTGAAAGTTGGCACGGTATCATCATTTCACCCACATAGGATGTGCTAAAAAGTTGAGAGGGTTACCGCAAAAACTGGATGCTTTTCGTGTACAAAACAGACAATCTCTTTCGAAGTATCACGCTTTCGGACGAAAACTCATCTGTTACATAGGGATTTAATTTTCTTGCACTTTTTCGAACTCCATACTTTTTTTGTTTTCAAAATGCACCATTCAAAGCCAGATCATCCATTTTCAACCCCTTCTGACTACATTTGGTATTTTTCATGCACTTACTAATTTTTTGAGCTAAATAACCTTGAAATTGAAAAGCACATCAAATGAACTCTGAAAAGGTTGAAAGTTGGCATGGTATCATCACTTCACCCACATAGCATGTGCTAAAAATTTGAGAGGGTTACGGCAAAAACTGGATGCACTTCGTGTACAAAATCGACAACCTCTTTAAAAGTATCACGATTTCGGACGAAAACTCATTTGTTACAAAGGGATTTCATTTTTTTAAACTTTTTGGGACTCCATACTTTTTGTGTGTTCAAAATGCACCATTCAAATCCACATCATCCATTTTCAACCCTTTCTGACTACATTTGGTATTTTTCATGCACTTACTGGTTCTTTTGAGCTAAATAACCCTGAAATTGAAAAGCTCTTCAAATGAACTATGAAAAGGTTGAAAGTTTGCATGGTATCATAATTTAACCCACATAGCATGTGCTAAAAAAATTAGAGGGTTACTTAGAAAACTGGATGCACTTTCGTTATGGCAAAGTTTAGAGGGTTATGGCAAAAACAAGATGCATTTCGTGTACAAAATGGACAATCTCTTTCGAAGTATCACGGTTTCGGACGAAAACTCATTTGTTACAAAGGGAATTCATTTTCTTTAACTTTTTGGGACTCCATATTTTTTGTGTGTTCAAAAAGCACCATTCAAAGCCACATCATCAATTTTGAACCCGTTCTGACAACATTTGGTATTTTCCATGCACTTACCAATTTTTTTGAGCTAAATAACCCTAAAATTGAAAAGCTCTTCAAATGAACTCTGAAAAGGTTGAAAGTTGGCATGGTATCATCATTTCAGCCACATAGCATGTGCTAAAAAGTTGATAGGGTTATGGCAAAAACCGGATGCACTTCGTGTACAAAATGGAGAATCTCTTTCGAAGTATCACGGTTTCAAACGAAAACTTATTTGTGACAAAGGGATATCATTTTTTTGAAGTTTTTGGAACTCCATGCTTTTTGTGTGTTCAAAATGCACCATTAAAAGCCACATAATCAGTTTTCAATCCTTTCTAACTTCATTTGGTATTTTCCATGCACTTAATGATTTTTTTTGAGCTAAATAACCCTGAAATTGAAAAGCACTTCAAATGAACTCTAAAGAGGTTGAAAGTTGGCATGGTATCATAATTTCACCCACATAGCATGTGATAAAAAGTTGAGAGGGTTATGGCAAAATCAGGATGCATTTCATGAACAAAATGGACAATCTCTTTCGAAGTATCACGGTTTCGGATGAAAACTCATTTGTCACAAAGGGATGTCATTTTCTTTAACTTTTTGGAACTCCATACTTTTTTGTGTTCAAATTGCACCATTCAAAGCAACATCATCAATTTTCAACCCTTTCTAACAACATTTGGTATTTTTCATGCAGTTACTGATTTTGTGAGCTAAATAACCCTAAAATTGAAAAGCTCTTCAAATGAACTCTGAAAAGGTTGAAAGTTGGCATGGTATCATCATTTCACCCACATAAGATGTGCTAAAAAGTGTAGAGGGTTACGGCAAAAACTGGATGTACTTCGTGTAGAAAATGGACTATTTTTTTTGAAGTATCACAGTTTCCGACGAAAACTCATCTGTTACAAAGGGATTTCATTTTCTTGAACTTTTTGTAACTCCATACTCTTTGTGTGTTCAAAATGCACCATTCAAAGCCACATCATCAATTTTCAACCCTTTCTGACCACATTTTTTATTTTTCACGCACATACTTATTTTTTTTGAGCTAAATAACCCTGAAATTGAAAAGCACTTCAAATGAACTCTGAAGAGGTTCAAAGTTGGCATGGTGTCATCATTTCACCCACATAGCATGTGCTAAAAAGTTGAGAGGGTTATGGCAAAAACGGGTTGCATTTCGTGAACAAAATGGACAATCTCTTTCGAAGTATCAAGGTTTCGGACGAAAACTCATTTGTTTCAAAGGGATTTCATTTTCTTTAACTTTTTGGAATTCCATACTTTTTGTGTGTGCAAAATGCACCATTCAAAGCCACATCATCAATTTTCAACCCTTTTTGACAATATTTGGTATTTTTCATGCACTTACTGATTTTTTGAGCTAAATAACCCTAAAATTGAAAAGCTCTTCAAACGAACTCTGAAAATATTGAAAGTTGGCATGGTATCATCATTTCACCCACATAGCATGTGCTAAAAAGTTTAGAGGGTTACGGCAAAAACGGGATGTAGTTCGTGTAGAAAATGGACACTCTCTTTCGAAGTATCACGGTTTCGGACGAAAACTCATCTGTTACAAAGGGATTTCATTTTCTTGAACTTTTTGGAACTCCATACTTTTTGTGTGTTCAAAATGCACCATTCAAAGCCACATCATCAATTGTCAACCCTTTCTCACTTCATTTGGTATTTTTCATACACTTACTGATTGTTTTGAGCTAAATAACCCTGAAATTGAAAAGCACTTCAAATAAACTCTGAAAAGATTGAAGTTGGCATGGTATCATCATTTAACCCACATAGCATGTGCTAAAAAGTTGATAGGGTTACGACAAAAACTGGATGCACTTCGTGTACAAAATGGACAATGTGTTTCGAAGTATCACGGTTTCGGACGAAAATTCATGTGTTACAAAGGGATTTCATTTTTTTGAACTTCTTGGAACTCCATACTTTTTGTGTGTTTAGAATGCACCATTCAAAGCCACATCATCAATTTTCAACCCTTTCTGACTTCATTTGGTATTTTTCATGCACTTACTAGGTTTTTTTTGAGCTAAATAACCCTGAAATTGAAAAGCACTTTAAATGAACTCTGAAACGGTTGAAAGTTGGCATGGTATCATCATTTCACCCACATAGCATGTGCTAAAAAGTTTAGAGGGTTACGGCAAAAACTGGATGCTTTTCCTGTACAAAATAGACAATCTCTTTCGAAGTATCACGGTTTTGGACGAAAACTCATCTGTTACATAGGGATCTAATTTTCTTGTACTTTTTGGAACTCCATACTTTTTGTGTGTTCAAAATGCACCATTCAAAGCCACATCATCCATTTTCAACCCCTTCTCACTACATTTGGTATTTTTCATGTAGTTACTGATTTTTTTGAGCTAAATAACACTGAAATTGAAAAGCACTTCAAATGAACACTGAAAAGGTTGAAAGTTGGTATGGTATCATAATTTCACCCACATAGCATGTGCTAAACAGTTTAGAGGGTTACGGCAAAAACTTGATGCACTTCGTGTACAAAATGGACAATCTCTTTCGAAGTATCACGCTTTCGTACGAAAACTAATGTGTTACAAAATGATTTCATTTTCTTCAACTTTTTGTAACTCCATACTTTTGTGTGTTCAAAATGCACCATTAAAAGCCACATCATCAATTTTCAACCCATTCTGACTACATTTGCTATTTTTCATGCACTTACTTATTTTTTTGAGCTAAATAACCCTGAAATTGAAAAGCACTTCAAATGAACTCTGAAAAGGTTGAAAGTTGGCATGGTATCATAATTTCACCCACATAGCATTTGCTAAACAGTTTAGAGGGTTACGACAAAAACTTGATGCACTTCATGTACAAAATGGACAATCTCTTTCGAAGTATCACGCTTTCGTACGAAAACTCATCTGTTACAAAATGATTCCATTTTATTGAACTTTTTGTAACTCCATACTTTTGTGTGTTCAAAATGCACCATTAAAAGCCACATCATCAATTTTCAATCCATTCTGACTACATTTGGTATTTTTCATGCACTTACTTATTTTTTGAGCTAAATAACTCTGAAATTGAAAAGCACTTCAAATGAAATCTGAAAAGGTTGAAGTTGGCATGGTATCATCATTTAACCCACATAGCATGTGCTAAAAAGTTGATACGGTTATGGCAAAAACTAGATGCACTTCGTGTACAAAATGGACAATCTCTTTCGAAGTATCACGGTTTCGGACAAAAACTCATTTGTTACAAAGCGATTTCATTTTTTTAAACTTTTTGGAACTCTATACTTTTTTTGTGTTCAAAATGCACCATTCAAAGCCACATCATCAATTTTCAATGCTTTCAGACTTCATTTGGTATTTTTCATGCACTTACTGATTTTTTTTGAGCTAAATAACCCTGAAATTGAAAAGCACTTTAAATGAACTCTGAAAAGGTTGAAAGTTGGCTTGCTATCATCATTTAACCCACATAGCATGTGCTAAAAAGTTCAGAGGGTTACGACAAAAACTGGATGCTTTTCCTGTACAAAATAGACAATCTCTTTCGAAGTATTACGGTTTCAAACGAAAACTCATCTGTTACATAGGGATCTAATTTTCTTGTACTTTTTGGAACTCCATACTTTTTGTGTGTTCAAAAGTCACCATTCAAAGCCACATCATCCATTTTCAACCCCTTCTGACTACATTTGGTATTTTTTATGCAGTTACTGATTTTTTTGAGCTAAATAACCCTGAAATTGAAAAGCACTTCAAATGAACACTGAAAAGGTGGAAAGTTGGTATGGTATCATAATTTCACCCACATAGCATGTGCTAAACAGTTTAGAGGGTTACGGCAAAAACTTGATGCACTTCGTGTACAAAATGGACAATCTCTTTCGAAGTATCACGCTTTCGTACGAAAACTAATGTGTCAGAAAATGATTTCATTTTCTTCAACTTTTTGTAACTCCATACTTTTGTGTGTTCAAAATGCACCATTAAAAGCCACATCATCAATTTTCAACCCATTCTGACTACATTTGGTATTTTTCATGCACTTACTTATTTTTTTGAGCTAAATAACCCTGAAATTGAAAAGCACTTCAAATGAACTCTGAAAAGGTTGAAAGTTGGCATGGTATCATAATTTCACCCACATAGCATTTGCTAAACAGTTTAGAGGGTTACGACAAAAACTTGATGCACTTCGTGTACAAAATGGACAATCTCTTTCGAAGTATCACGCTTTCGTACGAAAACTCATCTGTTACAAAATGATTCCATTTTATTGAACTTTTTGTAACTCCATACTTTTGTGTGTTCAAAATGCACCATTAAAAGCCACATCATCAATTTGCAATCCATTCTGACTACATTTGGTATTTTTCATGCACTTACTTATTTTTTTGAGCTAAATAACTCTGAAATTGAAAAGCACTTCAAATGAAATCTGAAAAGGTTGAAGTTGGCATGGTATCATCATTTAACCCACATAGCATGTGCTAAAAAGTTGATATGGTTACGGCAAAAACTAGATACACTTCGTGTACAAAATGGACAATCTCTTTTGAAGTATCACGGTTTCGGACAAAAACTCATTTGTTACAAAGCGCTTTCATTTTTTTAAACTTTTTGGAACTCCATACTTTTTTTGTGTTCAAAATGCACCATTCAAAGCCACATCATCAATTTTCAATGCTTTCAGACTTCATTTGGTATTTTTCATGCACTTACTGATTTTTTTTGAGCTAAATAACCCTGAAATTGAAAAGCACTTTAAATGAACTCTGAAAAGGTTAAAAGTTGGCATGGTATCATCATTTCACCCACATAGCATGTGCTAAAAACTTGAGAGGGTTACGGCAAAAACTGGATGCTTTTCCTGTACAAAATAGACAATCTCTTTCGAAGTATCACGGTTTCGGACGAAAACTCATCTGTTACATAGGGATCTAATTTACTTGTACTTTTTGGAACTCCATACTCTTTGTGTGTTCAAAATGCACCATTCAAAGCCACATCATCCATTTTCAACCCCTTCTGACTACATTTGGTATTTTTCATGCAGTTACTGATTTATTTGACCTAAATAACCCTGAAATTGAAAAGCACTTCAAATGAACACTGAAAAGGTTGAAAGTTGGTATGGTATCATAATTTCACCCACATAGCATGTGCTAAACAGTTTAGAGGGTTACGGCAAAAACTTGATGCACTTCGTGTACAAAATGGACAATCTCTTTCGAAGTATCAGGCTTTCGTACGAAAACTAATGTGTTACAAAATGATTTCATTTTCTTCAACTTTTTGTAACTCCATACTTTTGTGTGTTCAAAATGCACCATTAAAAGCCACATCATCAATTGTCAACCCATTCTGACTACATTTGGTATTTTTCATGCACTTACTTATTTTTTTGAGGTAAATAACCCTGAAATTGAAAAGCTCTTCAAATGAACTCTAAAAAGGTTGAAAGTTGGCATGGTATCATAATTTCACCCACATAGCATGTGCTAAACAGTTTAGAGGGTTACGGCAAAAACTTGATGCACTTCATGTACAAAATGGACAATCTCTTTCGAAGTATCACGGTTTCGGACAAAAACTCATTTGTTACAAAGCGATTTCATTTTTTTAAACTTTTTGGAACTCCGTACTTTTTTTCTGTTCAAAATGCACCATTCAAAGCCACTTCATCAATTTTCAATGCTTTCAGACTTCATTTGGTATTTTTCATGCACTTACTGATTTTTTTTGAGCTAAATAACCCTGAAATTGAAAAGCACTTCAAATGAACTCTGAAAAGGTTGAAAGTGGGCATGGTATCATCATTTCAACCACATAGCATGTGCTAAAAAGTTGAGAGGGTTACGGCAAAAACTGGATGCTTTTCCTGTACAAAATAGACAATCTCTTTCGAAGTATCACGGTTTCGGACGAAAACTCATCTGTTACATAGGGATCTAATTTTCTTGTACTTTTTGGAACTCCATACTTTTTGCGTGTTCAAAATGCACCATTCAAAGCCACATCATCCATTTTCAACCCCTTCTGACTACATTTGGTATTTTTCATGCAGTTACTGATTTTTTTGAGCTAAATAACCCTGACATTGACAAGCACTTCAAATGAACACTGAAAAGGTTGAAAGCTGGTATGGTATCATAATTTCACCCACATAGCATGTGTTAAACAGTTTAGAGGGTTACAGCAAAAACTTGATGCACTTCGTGTACAAAATGGACAATCTCTTTCGAAGTATCACGCTTTCGTACGAAAACTAATGTGATACAAAATGATTTCATTTTCTTCAACTTTTTGTAACTCCATACTTTTGTGTGTTCAAAACGCACCATTAAAAGCCACATCATCAATTTTCAACCCATTCTGACTACATTTGGTATTTTTCATGCACTTACTTATTTTTTGAGCTAAATAACCCTGAAATTGAAAAGCACTTCTAATGAACTCTGAAAAGGTTGAAAGTTGGCATGGTATCATAATTTCACCCACATCGCATGTGCTAAACAGTTTAGAGGGTTACGGCAAAAACTTGATGCACTTTGTGTACAAAATGGACAATCTCTTTCAAAGTATCACGCTTTCGTACGAAAACTCATCTGTTACAAAATGATTTCATTTTCTTGCACTTTTAGTAACTCCATACTTTTGTGTGTTCAAAATGCACCATTAAAAGCCACATCATCAATTTTCAACCCATTCTAACTACATTTGTTATTTTTCATGCACTTATTACTTTTTTGAGCTAAATAACCCTGAAATTGAAAAGCACTTCAAATGAACTCTGAAAAGGTTGAAGTTGGCACGGTATCATAATTTAACCCACATAGCATGTGCTAAAAAGTTGATACGATTACGGCAAAAACTAGATGCACTTCGTGTAAAAAATGGACAATCTCTTTCGAAGTATCACGGTTTCGGACAAAAACTCATTTGTTACAAGCGATTTCATTTTTTTTTTTACTTTTTGGAACCTCATACTTTTTTTGTGTTCAAAATGCACCATTCAAAGCCACATCATCAATTTTCAATGCTTTCTGACTTCATTTGGTATTTTTCACGCACTTTCTATTTTTTTTTGAGCTAAATAACCCTGAAATTGAAAAGCACTTCAAATGAACTCTGAAAATGTTGAAAGTTAGCATGGTATCATTGTTTCACCCACATAGCATGTGCTAAAAAGTTTAGAGGGTTACGGCAAAAACTGGATGTACTTCGTGTAGAAAATGGACAATCTCTTTTGAAGTATCACGGTTTCGGATGAAAACTCATATGTTACAAAGGGATTTCATTTTCTTGAACTTTTTGGAACTCCATACTTTTTTTGTGTTCAAATTGCACCATTCAAATCCACATCATCAATTTTCAACCCTTTCTAACAACATTTGGTATTTTTCATGCACTTACTGATTTTTTGAGCTAGATAACCCTAAAATTGAAAAGCTCTTCAAATGAACTCTAAAAAGGTTGAAAGTTCGCATGGTATCATCATTTCACCCACATAGCATGTGCTAAAAAGCTTAGAGGGTGACGGCAAAAACTGGATGTACTTCGTGTAGAAAATGGACAATCTCTTTTGAAGTATCACGGTTTCAGACGAAAACTCATCTGTTACAAAGGGAATTCATTTTCTTGAACTTTTTGGAACTCCATACTTTTTTTGTGTTCAAAATGCACCATTCAAAGCCACATCATCAATTTTCAACCCTTTGTGACTACATTTTTTATTTTTCATGCACATACTTATTTTTTTTGAACTAAATAACCCTGAAATTGAAAAGCACTTTAAATGAACTCTGTAAAGGTTGAAGTTAGCATGCTATCATCATTTAACCCACATAGCATGTGCTAAAAATTTGATAGGGTTATGTCAAAAACCAGATGCACTTCGCGTACAAAATGGACAATCTCTTTCGAAATGTCACGGTTTCGAACGAAAACTCATTTGTTACAAAGGGATTTCATTTTTTGAAGTTTTTGGAACTCCATGCTTCCTGTGTGTTCGAAATGCACCATTAAAAGCCACATCATCAATTTTCAACCCTTTCTACCTTCATTTGGTATTTTCCGTGCACTTAATGATTTTTTTGAGCTAAATAACCCTGAAATTGAAAAGCACTGCAAATGAACTCTGAAGAGGTTGAAAGTTGGCATGGTATCATCATTTCACCCACATAGCATGTGCTAAAAAGTTGAGAGGGTTATGGCAAAAACGGGTTGCATTACATGAACAAAATGGACAATCTCTTTCGAAGTATCACGGTTTCGGACGAAAATTCATTTGTTTCAAAGGGATTTCATTTTCTTTAACTTTTTGGAACTCCACACTTTTTGTGTGTGCAAAATGCACCATTCAAAGCCACATCATCAATTTTCAATGCTTTCTGACAATATTTGGTATTTTTCATGCACTTACTGATTTTTTTGAGCTACGTAACCCTGAAATTGAAAAGCACTTCAAATGAACTCTGAAAATGTTGAAAGTTAGCATGGTATCATTATTTCAACCACATAGAATGTGCTAAAAAGTTGAGAGCGTTATGGCAAAAAGTAGATGCATTTCGTGTACAAAATGGACAATCTCTTTCGAAGTATCACGGTTTCGGATGAAAACTCATTTGTTACAAAGGGATTTCATTTTTTTAACTTTTTGGAACTCCATACTTTTCGTGTGTTCAAAATGCACCATTCAAAGCCACATAATCAATTTTCAAGCATTTCTGACTTCATTTGGTATTTTTCATGCACTTACTGATTTTTTTGAGCTAAAGAACCCTAAAATTGAAAATCACTTTAAATGAACTCTGAAAAGGTTGAAAGGTGGCATGGTATCATAATTTCACCCACCTAGCTTGTGCTAAATAGTTGAGAGGGTTATGGCAAAAACCGGATGCATTTCGTGTACAAAATGGACAATCTCTTTCGAAGTATCACGGTTTCGGACGAAATTCCTTTGTTACAAAGGGATTTCATTTTGTTGAACTTTTTGGAACTCCATACTTTTTGTGTGTTAAAAATGCACCATTCAAAGCCACATCATAAATTCTCAACCCTTTCTGACTACATTTGGTACTTTTCATGCACTTACTGATTTTTTTGAGCTAAATAACCCTGAAATTGGAAAGCACTTCAAATGAACTCTAAAAAGGTTGAAAGTTGGCATGGTATCATCATTTCACCCACATAGCATGTGATAAAAAGTTGAGAGGGTTACGGCAAAAAATGGATGCTTTTCCTGTACAAAATAGACAATCTCTTTCGAAGTATCACGGTTTCGGACGAAAACTCATCTGTTACATAGGGATCTAATTTTCTTGTACTTTTTGGAACTCCATACTTTTTGTGTGTTCGAAATGTACCATTCAAAGCCACATCATCCATTTTCAACCCCTTCTGACTACATTTGGTATTATTCATGCAGTTACTCATTTTTTTGAGCTAAATAACCCTGAAATTCAAAAGCACTTCAAATGAACTCTGAAAAGGTTGAAAGTTGGCATGGTATCATAATTTCACCCACATAGCATGTGCTAAAAAGTTTAAAGGGCTATGGAAAAAACTGGATGCACTTCGTGTAGAAAATGGACAATCTCTTTTGAAATATCACGGTTTCAGACAAAAACTCATCCGTTACAAATGGATTTCATTTTCTTGAACTTTTTGTAACTCGATACTTTTTTTGTTCAAAATGCACCATTCAAAGCCACATCATCCATTTCCAACCCTTTCTGACTACATTTGTTATTTTTCATGCACTTACTAATTGTTTTGAGGTAAATAACCGTGAAATTGAAAAGCACTTTAAATGAACTCTGAAAAGGTTGAAAGGTGGCATGGTATCATAATTTCACCCACCTAGCTTGTGCTAAATAGTTGAGAGGGTTATGGCAAAAACCGGATGCATTTCGTGTACAAAATGGACAATCTCTTCCGAAGTATCACGGTTTCGGACGAAATTCCTTTGTTACAAAGGGATTTCATTTTGTTGAACTTTTTGGAACTCCATACTTTTTGGGTGTTAAAAATGCACCATTCAAAGCCACATCATAAATTCTCAACCCTTTCTGACTACATTTGGTACTTTTCATGCACTTACTGATTTTTTTGAGCTAAATAACCCTGAAATTGGAAAGCACTTCAAATGAACTCTAAAAAGGTTGAAAGTTGGCATGGTATCATCATTTCACCCACATAGCATGTGATAAAAAGTTGAGAGGGTTACGGCAAAAAATGGATGCTTTTCCTGTACAAAATAGACAATCTCTTTCGAAGTATCACGGTTTCGGACGAAAACTCATCTGTTACATAGGGATCTAATTTTCTTGTACTTTTTGGAACTCCATACTTTTTGTGTGTTCGAAATGTACCATTCAAAGCCACATCATCCATTTTCAACCCCTTCTGACTACATTTGGTATTTTTCATGCAGTTACTGATTTTTTTGAGCTAAATAACCTTGAAATTGAAAAGCACTTCAACTGAACTCTGAAAAGGTTGAAAGTTGGCATGGTATCATAATTTCACCCACATAGCATGTGCTAAATAGTTTAGAGGGTTACGGCAAAAACTTGGTGCGCTTCGTGTACAAAATGGACAATGTCTTTCGAAGTATCACGCTTTCGTACGAAAACTAATGTGTTACAAAATGATTTCATTTTCTTGAACTTTTTGTAACTCCATACTTTTGTGTGTTCAAAATGCACCATTAAAAACCACATCATCAATTTTCAACCCATTCTGACTACATTTGGTATTTTTCATGCAATTACTTATTTTTTAGAGCTAAATAACCCTGAAATTGAAAAGCACTTCAAATGAACTCTGAAATGGTTGAAAGTTGGCATGGTATCATAATTTCACCCAAATAGCATGTGCTAAACAGTTTAGAGGGTTACGGCAAAAACTTGATGCACTTCGTGTACAAAATGGACAATCTCTTTGGAAGTATCACGCTTTCGTACGAAAACTCATCTGTTACAAAATGATTTCATTTTCTTGAACTTTTTGTTACTCCATACTTTTGTGTGTTCAAAATGCACCATTAAAAGCGACATCATCAATTTTCAACCCATTCTAACTACATTTGGTATTTTTCATGCACTTACTTATTTTTTTGAGCTAAATAACCCTGAAATTGAAAAGCACTTCAAATGAACTCTGAAAAGGTTGAAGTTGGCATGGTATCATCATTTAACCCACATAGCATGTGCTAAAAAGTTGATACGGTTACGACAAAAACTAGATGCACTTCGTGTACAAAATGGACAATCTCTTTTGAAGTATCACGGTTTCGGACAAAAACTCATTTGTTACAAAGCGATTTAATTTTTTTAAACTTTTTGGAAATCCATACTTTTTTTGTGCTCAAAATGCACCATTCAAAGCCACATCATCAACTTTCAACGCTTTCTGACTTCATTTGGTATTTTTCATGCACTTACTAATTTTTTTTAGCTAAATAACCCTGAAATTGAAAAGCACTTCAAATGAACTCTGAAAATGTTGAAAGGTAGCATGGTATCATTCTTTCACGCACATACAATGTGCTAAAAAGTTGAGAGGGTTATGGCAAAAACTAGATGCATTTCGTGTACAATATGGACAATCTCTTTCGAAGTATCACGGTTTCGGACGAAAACTCATTTGTTACAAAGGGATTTCATTTTTTAACTTTTTGGAACTCCATAATTTTTGTGTGTTCAAAATGCACCATTCAAAGCCACATAATCAATTTTCAACCATTTCTGACTTCATTTGGTATTTTTCATGCACTTACTGATTTTTTTGAGCTAAATAACCCTGAAATTGAAAATCACTTCAAATGAACTCTGAAAAGGTTGAAAGGTGGCATGGTATAATCATTTCACCCACCTAGCTTGTGCTAAATAGTTGAGAGCGTTATGGCAATAATCGGATGCATTTCGTGTACAAAATGGACAATCTCTTTCGAAGTATCACGGTTTCGGACGAATTTCCTTTGTTACAAAAGGATTTCATTTTCTTGAACTTTTTGGAACTCCATACTTTTTGTGTGTTCAAAATGCACCATTCAAAGCCACATCATAAATTCTCAACCCTTTCTGACTACATTTGGTATTTTTCATGCAATTACTGATTTTTTTGAGCTAAATAACCCTGAAATTGAAAAGCACTTCAAATGAACTCTGAAAAGGTTGAAAGTTGGCATGGTATCATCATTTCACCCACATAGCATGTGCTAAAAACATTAGAGGGTTATGGTAAATACTGGATGCACTTCGTGTAGAAAATGGACAATCTCTTTCGAAGTATCACGTTTTCCGACGAAAACTCATTTGTTACAAAGCGATTTAATTTTTTTTAACTTTTTGGAACTCCATACTTTTTTTGTGTTCAAAATGCACCATTCAAAGCCACATCATCAATTTTCAATGCTTTTTGACTTCATTTGATATTTTTCATGCACTTACTAGTTTTTTTTGAGCTAAATAACCCTGAAATTGAAAATCACTTCAAATGAACTCTGAAAAGGTTGAATGTTGGCATGGTATCATCATTTCACCCACATAGCATGTGCTAAAAAGTTGAGAGAGTTACGGCTAAAACTGGATGCACTTCATGTAGAAAATGGACTATCTCTTTCTAAGTATCACGGTTTCGGACGAAAACTCATCTGTTACAAAGGGATTTCATTTTCTTGAACTTTTTGGAACACCATACTTTTGTGTGTTCAAAATGCACCATTAAAAGCCACATCATCAATTTTCAACCCATTCTGACTACATTTGGTATTTTTTGTGCACTTACTTATTTTTTTGAGCTACATAACCCTGAAATTCAAAAGCACTTCAAATGAACTCTGAAAAGGTTGAAGTTGGCATGGTATCATCATTTCACCCACATAGCATGTCCTAAATAGTTTAGAGGGTTACGGCAAAAATGGTGCACTTCGTGTACAAAATGTACAATGTCTTTCGAAGTATCACGCTTTCGTACAAAAACTAATGTGTTACAAAATGATTTCATTTTCTTGAACTTTTTGTAACTCCATACTTTTGTGTGTTCAAAATGCACCATTAAAAGCCACATCATCAATTTTCAACCCATTCTGACTACATTTGGTATTTTTCATGCAATTACTTATTTTTTTGAGCTAAATAACCCTGAAATTGAAAAGCACTTCAAATGAACTCTGAAAAGGTTGAAAGTTGGCATGGTATCATAATTTCACCCACATAGCATGTGCTAAACAGTTTAGAGGGTTACGGCAAAAACTTGATGCACTTCGTGTACAAAATGGACAATCTCTTTTGAAGTATCACGCTTTCGTACGAAAACTCATCTGTTACAAAATGATTTCATTTTCTTGAACTTTTTGTAACTCCATACTTTTGTGTGTTCAAAATGCACCATTAAAAGCCACATCATCAATGTTCAACCCATTCTAACTACATTTGGTATTTTTCATGCACTTACTTATTTTTTTGAGCTAAATAACCCTGAAATTGAAAAGCACTTCAAATGAACTCTGAAAAGGTTGAAGTTTGCATGGTATCATCATTTAACCCAGATAGCATGTGCTAAAAAGTTGATACGGTTATGACAAAAACTAGATGCACTTCGTGTAAAAAAAGGACAATCTCTTTTGAAGTATCACGGTGTCGGACAAAAACTCATTTGTTACAAAGCGATTTAATTTTTTTAAACTTTTTGGAACTCCATACATTTTTTGTGCTCAAAATGCACCATTCAAAGCCACATCATCAATTTTCAACGCTTTCTGACCTCATTTGGTATTTTTTTTTGAGCTAAATAACCCTGAAATTGAAAAGCACTTCAAATGAACTCTGAAAATGTTCAAAGTTAGCATGGTATCATTATTTCACCCACATACAATGTGCTAAAAAGTTGAGAGGGTTATGGCAAAAACTAGATGCATTTCGTGTACAAAATGGACAATCACTTTCGAAGTATCACGGTTTCGGACGAAAACTCATTTGTTACAAAGGGATTTCATTTTTTTAAATTTTTGGAACTCCATACTTTTTTTGTGTTCAAAATGCACCATTCAAAGCCACATAATCAATTTTCAACCATTTCTAACTTCATTTGGTATTTTTCATCCACTTACTGATTTTTTTGAGCTAAATAACCCTGAAATTGAAAATCAGTTCAAATGAACTCTGAAAAGGTTGAAAGGTGGCATGGTATCATCATTTCACCCACCTAGCTTGTGCTAAATAGTTGAGAGGGTTATGGCAAAAACCGGATGCATTTCGTGTACAAAATGGACAATCTCTTTCGAAGTATCACGGTTTCGCACGAAATTCCTTTGTTACAAAAGGATTTCATTTTCTTAAAAATTTTGGAACTCCATACTTTTTGTGTGTTCTAAATGCACCATTCAAAGCCACATCATAAATTCTCAACCCTTTCTGACTACATTTGGTATTTTTCATGCAATTACTGATTTTTTTGAGCTAAATAACCCTCAGATTGAAAAGCACTTCAAATGAACTCTGAAAAGGTTGAAAGTTGGCATGCTATCATAATTTCACCCACATAGCATGTGCTAAAAAGATTAGAAGGTTACGGTAAATACTGGATGCACTTCGTGTAGAAAATGGACAATCTCTTTCGAAGTATCACGGTTTCGGACGAAAACTCATTTGTTACAAAGCGATTTCATTTTTTTTAACTTTTTGGAACTCCATACTTTTTTTGTGTTCAAAATGCACCATTCAAAGCCACATCATCAATTTTCAATGCTTTCTGACTTCCTTTGGTATTTTTCATGCACTTACTAATTTTTTTTGAGCTAAATAACCCTGAAATTGAAAATCACTTCAAATGAACTCTGAAAAGGTTGAATGTTGGCATGGTATCATCATTTCAACCACATAGGATGTGCTAAAAAGTTGAGTGGGTTATGGCAAAAACTGGATGCATTTCGTGTACAAAATGGACAATCTCTTTCGAAGTATCACGGTTTCGGACGAAAACGCATTTGTTACAACGGGATTACATTTTCTTGAACTTTTTGGAACTCCATACTTTTTGTGTGTTCAAAATACACTATTCAAATCCACATCATCATTTTTCAACCCTTTTTGACTTCATTTGGTATTTTTCATGCACTTACTGATATTTTTTGAGCTAAATAACCCTGAAATTGAAAAGCAGTTCAAATGAACTCTGTAAAGGTTGAAAGTTGGCATTGTATCATCATTTCACCCACATAGCATGAGCTAAAAAGTTGAGAGGGTTACGGCAAAAACTGGATGCACTTCGTGTAGAAAATGGACTATCTCTTTCTAAGTATCACGGTTTCGGACGAAACTCATCTGTTACAAAGGGATTTCATTTTCTTGAACTTTTTGGAACACAATACTTTTGTGTGTTCAAAATGCACCATTAAAAGCCAGATCATCAATTTTCAACCCATTCCGACTACATTTGGTATTTTTTGTGCACTTACTTATTTTTTGAGCTAAATAACCCTGAAATTCAAAAGCACTTCAAATGAACTCTGAGAAGGTTGAAGTCGGCATGGTAAAATCATTTAACCCACATAGGATGTGCTAAAAAGTTGATAGGGTTACGGGAAAAACTAGATGCACTTCGTGTACAAAATGGACAATCTCTTTCGAAGTATCACGGTTTCGGAGAAAAACTCATTTGTTACAAAGGGATTTAATTTTTTTGAACTTTTTGTAACTCCATACTTTTTGTGCGTTCAAAATGCACTATTCAAAGCCACATCATCAATTTTCAATGCTTTCTGACTTCATTTGGTATTTTTCATGCACTTACTGATTTTTTTGAGCTAAATAAGCCAGAAATTGAAAAGTACTTCAAATGAACTCTGAAAAGGTTTCAAGTTGGCATGGTATCATCATTTCACCCACATAGCGTGTGCTAAAAAGTTGAGAGGGTTATGGCAAAAACTAGAGGCATTTCATGTACAAAATGGACAATCTCTTTCGAAGTATCACGATTTCGAACGAAAACTCATTTGTTACAAAGGGATTTCATTTTTTTCAACTTTTTGGAACTCCATAATTTTCGTGTGTTCAAAATACACCATTCGAAGCCACATCATCAATTTTCAACCATTTCTGACTTCATTTGGTATTTTTCATGCACTTACTGATTTTTTTTTTGAGCTAAATAACCCTGAAATTGAAAAGCAGTTCAAATGAACTCTGTAAAGGTTGAAAGTTGGCATGGTATCATCATTTCAGCCACATAGCATGTGCTAAAAAGTTGAGAGGGTTACGGCAAAAACTGGATGCACTTCGTGTAGAAAATGGACTATCTCTTTCTAAGTATCACGGTTTCGGACGAAAACTCATCTGTTACAAAGGGATTTCATTTTCTTGAACTTTTTGGAACACCATACTTTTGTGTGTTCAAAATGCACCATTAAAAGCCACATCATCAATTTTCAACCCATTCCGACTACATTTGGTATTTTTTGTGCACTTACTTATTTTTTTGAGCTAAATAACCCTGAAATTCAAAAGCACTTCAAATGAACTCTGAAAAGGTTGAAGTCGGCATGGTATAATCATTTAACCCACATAGGATGTGCTTAAAAGTTGATAGGGTTACGGAAAAAACTAGATGCACTTCGTGTACAAAATGGACAATCTCTTTCGAAGTATCACGGTTTCGGAGAAAAACTCATTTGTTACAAAGGGATTTCATTTTTTTGAACTTTTTGTAACTCCATACTTTTTGTGCGTTCAAAATGCACTATTCAAAGCCACATCATCAATTTTCAACGCTTTCTGACTTCATTTGGTATTTTTCATGCACTTACTGATTTTTTTGAGCTAAATAAGCCAGAAATTGAAAAGTACTTCAAATGAACTCTGAAAAGGTTTCAAGTTGGCATGGTATCATCATTCACCCACATAGCGTGTGCTAAAAAGTTGAGAGGGTTATTGCAAAAACTAGAGGCATTTCATGTACAAAATGGACAATCTCTTTCGAAGTATCACGGTTTCCAACGAAAACTCATTTGTTACAAAGGGATTTCATTTTTTTCAACTTTTTGGAACTCCATAATTTTCGTGCGTTCAAAATACACCATTCAAAGCCACATCATCAATTTTCAACCATTTCTGACTTCATTTGGTATTTTTCATGCACTTACTGATTTTTTTTTGAGCTAAATAACCCTGAAATTGAAAAGCAGTTCAAATGAACTCTGTAAAGGTTGAAAGTTGGCATGGTATCATCATTTCATCCACATAGCATGTGCTAAAAAGTTGAGAGGGTTACGGCAAAAACTGGATGCACTTCGTGTAGAAAATGGACTATCTCTTTCTAAGTATCACGGTTTCGGACGAAAACTCATCTGTTACAAAGGGATTTCATTTTCTTGAACTTTTTGGAACACCATACTTTTGTGTGTTCAAAATGCACCATTAAAAGCCACATCATCAATTTTCAACCTATTCCGACTACATTTGGTATTTTTTGTGCACTTACTTATTTTTTTGAGCTAAATAACCCTGTAATTCAAAAGCACTTCAAATGAACTCTGAAAAGGTTGAAGTCGGCATGGTATAATCATTTAACCCACATAGGATGTTCTAAAAAGTTGATAGGGTTACGGGAAAAACTAGATGCACTTCGTGTACAAAATGGACAATCTCTTTCGAAGTATCACGGTTTCGGAGAAAAACTCATTTGTTACAAAGGGATTTAATTTTTTTGAACTTTTTGTAACTCCATACTTTTTGTGCGTTCAAAATGCACTATTCAAAGCCACATCATCAATTTTCAATGCTTTCTGACTTCATTTGGTATTTTTGATGCACTTACTGATTTTTTTGAGCTAAATAAGCCAGAAATTGAAAAGTACTTCAAATGAACTCTGAAAGGTTTCAAGTTGGCATGGTATCATCATTTCACCCACATAGCGTGTGCTAAAAAGTTGAGAGGGTTATGGCAAAAACTAGAGGCATTTCATGTACAAAATGGACAATCTCTTTCGAAGTATCACGGTTTCGAACGAAAACTCATTTGTTACAAAGGGATTTCATTTTTTTGAACTTTTTGGAACTCCATAATTTTCGTGCGTTCAAAATACACCATTCAAAGCCACATCATCAATTTTCAACCATTTCTGACTTCATTTGGTATTTTTCATGCACTTACTGATTTTCTTTGAGCTAAATAACCCTGAAATTGAAAAGCAGTTCAAATGAACTCTGTAAAGGTTGAAAGTTGGCATGGTATCATCATTTCATCCACATAGCATGTGCTAAAAAGTTGAGAGGGTTACGGCAAAAACTGGATGCACTTCGTGTAGAAAATGGACTATCTCTTTCTAAGTATCACGGTTTCGGACGAAAACTCATCTGTTACAAAGGGATTTCATTTTCTTGAACTTTTTGGAACACCATACTTTTGTGTGTTCAAAATGCACCATTAAAAGCCACATCATCAATTTTCAACCCATTCCGACTACATTTGGTATTTTTTGTGCACTTACTTATTTTTTTGAGCTAAATAACCCTGAAATTCAAAAGCACTTCAAATGAACTCTGAAAAGGTTGAAGTCGGCATGGTATAATCATTTAACCCACATAGGATGTGCTAAAAAGTTGATAGGGTTACGGGAAAAACTAGATGCACTTCGTGTACAAAATGGACAATCTCTTTCGAAGTATCACGGTTTCGGAGAAAAACTCATTTGTTACAAAGGGATTTCATTTTTTTGAACTTTTTGTAACTCCATACTTTTTTTGTGTTCAAAATGCACTATTCAAAGCCACATCATCAATTTTCAACGCTTTCTGACTTCATTTGGTATTTTTCATGCACTTACTGATTTTTTTGAGCTAAATAAGCCAGAAATTGAAAAGTACTTCAAATGAACTTTGAAAAGGTTTCAAGTTGGCATGGTATCATCATTTCACCCACATAGCGTGTGCTAAAAAGTTGAGAGGGTTATGGCAAAAACTAGAGGCATTTCATGTACAAAATGGACAATCTCTTTCGAAGTATCACGGTTTCGAACGAAAACTCATTTGTTACAAAGGGATTTCATTTTTTTCAACTTTTTGGAACTCCATAATTTTCGTGCGTTCAAAATACACCATTCAAAGCCACATCATCAATTTTCAACCATTTCTGACTTCATTTGGTATTTTTCATGCACTTACTGATTTTTTTGAGCTAAATAACCCTGAAATTGAAAATCACTTCAAATGAACTCTGAAAAGGTTGAAAGTTGGCATGGTATCATCATTTCACCCATATAGCTTGTGCTAAATAGTTGAGAGGGTTATGGCAAAAACTGGATACATTTCGTGTACAAAATGGACAATCTCTTTCGAAATATCACGGTTTCGGACGAAATTCATTTGTTACAAAGGGATTTCATTTTCTTGCACTTTTTGGAACTCCATACTTTTGTGTGTTCAAAATGCACCATTCAAAGCCACATCATCCATTTTCAACCCTTTCTGACAACATTTGATATTTTTCATGCACTTATTGATTTTTTGAGCTAAGTAAACCAAAAATTGAAAAGCTCTTCAAATGAACTCTAAAAAGGTTTAAATTTGCCATGGTATCATCATTTCACCCACATAGCATGTGCTAAAAAGTTTAGAGGGTTATGGCAAAAACTGGATGTACTTCGTGTAGAAAATGGACAATCTCTTTTGAAGTATCACGGTTTCGGACGAAACCTCATCTGTTACAAAGGGATTTCATTTTCTTGAACTTTTTGTAACTACGTACTTTTTTTGTGTTCAAAATGCACCATTCAAAGCCACATCATCCATTTTCAACCCTTTCTGACTACATTTGGTATTTTTCATGCACTTAATGATTGTTTTGAGCTAAATAACCCGGAAATTGAAAAGCACTTCAAATGAACTCTCAAAAGGTTGAAAGTTGGCACGGTATGATCATTTCACCCACATAGCATGTGCTAAAAAGTTGAGAGGGTTATGGCAAAAACTGGATGCATTTCGTGTACAAAATGGACAATCTCTTTGGAAGTATCACGCTTCCGTACGAAAATACACCTGTTACAAAATGATTTCATTTTCTTGAACTTTTCGTAACTCCATACATTTGTGTGTTCAAAATGCACCATTCAAAGCCACATCATCCATTTTCAACCCTTTCTAACTACATTTTGTATTTTTCATGCACTTACTTATTTTTTTGAGCTAAATAACCCTGAAATTGAAAAGCACTCCAAATGAACTCTGAATAGTTTGAAGTTGGCATGGTATCATCATTTAACCCACATAGCATGTGCTAAAAGGTTGATAGGGTTACGACAAAAGCTAGATGCACTTCATGTACAAAATGGACAATCTCTTTCGAAGTATCACGGTTTCGGACGAAAACTCATTTGTTACAAAGGGATTTCTTTTTCTTGAACTTTTTGGAACTCCATACTTTTTGTGTGTTCAAAATGCACCATTCAAAGCCACATCATCAATTTTCAGCCCTTTCTGACTTCATTTGGTATTTTTCATGCACTTACCGATTTTTTTGAGCTAAATAACCGTGAAATTTTAAAGCACTTCAAATGAACTCCGAAAAGGTTGAAAGTTGGCATGGTATCATCATTTCACCCATATACCTTGTGCTAAATATTTGAGAGGGTTATGGCAAAAATTGGATACATTTCGTGTACAAAATGGACAATCTCTTTCGAAGTATCACGGTTTTGGGCGAAATTCATTTGTTACAAAGGGATTTCATTTTCTTGAACTTTTTGTAACTACATACTTTTTGTGTGTTCAAAATGCACCATTCAAAGCCAAATCATCAATTTTCGAACCTTTCTGACTACATTTGGTATTTTTCATGCACTTACTGATTGTTTTGAGCTAAATAACCCGGAAATTGAAAAGCACTTCAAATGAACTCTCAAAAGGTTGAAAGTTGGCAGGGTATGATCATTTCACCCACATAGCATGTGCTAAAAAGTTGAGAGGGTTATGGCAAAAACTGGATGCATTTCGTGTACAAAATGGACAATCTCTTTGGAAGTATCACGCTTCCGTACGAAAATACACCTGTTACAAAATGATTTCATTTTCTTGAACTTTTTGTAACTCCATACATTTGTGTGTTCAAAATGCACCATTCAAAGCCACATCATCCATTTTCAACCCTTTCTGACTACATTTTGTATTTTTCATGCACTTACTTATTTTTTTGAGCTAGATAACCCTGAAATTGAAAAGCACTCCAAATGAACTCTGAATAGTTTGAAGTTGGCATGGTATCATCATTTAACCCACATAGCATGTGCTAAAAGGTTGATAGGGTTACGACAAAAGCTAGATGCACTTCATGTACAAAATGGACAATCTCTTTCGAAGTATCACGGTTTCGGACGAAAACTCATTTGTTACAAAGGGATTTCTTTTTCTTGAACTTTTTGGAACTCCATACTTTTTGTGTGTTCAAAATGCACCATTCAAAGCCACATCATCAATTTTCAACCCTTTCTGACTTCATTTGGTATTTTTCATGCACTTACCGATTTTTTTGAGCTAAATAACCGTGAAATTTTAAAGCACTTCAAATGAACTCCGAAAAGGTTGAAAGTTGGCATGGTATCATCATTTCACCCATATAGCTTGTGCTAAATAGTTGAGAGGGTTATGGCAAAAACTGGATACATTTCGTGTACAAAATGGACAATCTCTTTCGAAATATCACGGTTTCGGACGAAATTCATTTGTTACAAAGGGATTTCATTTTCTTGCACTTTTTGGAACTCCATACTTTTGTGTGTTCAAAATGCACCATTCAAAGCCACATCATCCATTTTCAACCCTTTCTGACAACATTTGATATTTTTCATGCACTTATTGATTTTTTGAGCTAAGTAAACCAAAAATTGAAAAGCTCTTCAAATGAACTCTAAAAAGGTTTAAATTTGCCATGGTATCATCATTTCACCCACATAGCATGTGCTAAAAAGTTTAGAGGGTTATGGCAAAAACTGGATGTACTTCGTGTAGAAAATGGACAATCTCTTTTGAAGTATCACGGTTTCGGACGAAACCTCATCTGTTACAAAGGGATTTCATTTTCTTGAACTTTTTGTAACTACATACTTTTTTTGTGTTCAAAATGCACCATTCAAAGCCACATCATCCATTTTCAACCCTTTCTGACTACATTTGGTATTTTTCATGCACTTACTGATTGTTTTGAGCTAAATAACCCGGAAATTGAAAAGCACTTCAAATGAACTCTCAAAAGGTTGAAAGTTGGCACGGTATGATCATTTCACCCACATAGCATGTGCTAAAAAGTTGAGAGGGTTATGGCAAAAACTGGATGCATTTCGTGTACAAAATGGACAATCTCTTTGGAGGTATCACGCTTCCGTACGAAAATACACCTGTTACAAAATGATTTCATTTTCTTGAACTTTTTGTAACTCCATACATTTGTGTGTCCAAAATGCACCATTCAAAGCCACATCATCCATTTTCAACCCTTTCTGACTACATTTTGTATTTTTCATGCACTTACTTATTTTTTTGAGCTAAATAACCCTGAAATTGAAAAGCACTCCAAATGAACTCTGAATAGTTTGAAGTTGGCATGGTATCATCATTTAACCCACATAGCATGTGCTAAAAGGTTGATAGGGTTACGACAAAAGCTAGATGCACTTCATGTACAAAATGGACAATCTCTTTCGAAGTATCACGGTTTCGGACGAAAACTCATTTGTTACAAAGGGATTTCTTTTTCTTGAACTTTTTGGAACTCCATACTTTTTGTGTGTTAAAAATGCACCATTCAAAGCCACATCATCAATTTTCAACCCTTTCTGACTTCATTTGGTATTTTTCATGCACTTACCGATTTTTTTGAGCTAAATAACCGTGAAATTTTAAAGCACTTCAAATGAACTCCGAAAAGGTTGAAAGTTGGCATGGTATCATCATTTCACCCATATACCTTGTGCTAAATATTTGAGAGGGTTATGGCAAAAATTGGATACATTTCGTGTACAAAATGGACAATCTCTTTCGAAGTATCACGGTTTTGGGCGAAATTCATTTGTTACAAAGGGATTTCATTTTCTTGAACTTTTTGTAACTACATACTTTTTGTGTGTTCAAAATGCACCATTCAAAGCCAAATCATCAATTTTCGAACCTTTCTGACTACATTTGGTATTTTTCATGCACTTACTGATTTTTTTGAGCTAAATAACCCTGAAATTTAAAAGCACTTCAAATGAACTCTGAAAAGGTTGAAAGTTGGCATGGTATCATCATTTCACCCACATAGCATGTGCTAAAAAGTTTAGAGGGTTACGTCAAAAACTGGATGCACTTCGTGTAGAAAATGGACAATCTCTTTTGAAGTATCACGGTTTCGGACGAAAACTCATCTGTTACAAAGGGATTTCATTTTCTAGAACTTTTTGTAACTCCATAATTTTTGTGTTCAAAATGCACCTTTCAAAGCCAGATCATGCATTTTCAACACTTTTCTGACTACATTTGGCATTTTTCATGCACTTATTGATTTTTTATAGCTAAATAACCTTGAAATTGAAAATCACATCAAATGAACTCTGAAAAGGTTGAAAGTTGGTATGGTATCATCACTTCACCCACATAGCATGTGCTAAAAATTTGAGGGGGTTACGGCAAAAACTGGATGCAGTTCGTGTACGAAATCGACAACCTCTTTCAAAGTATCACGATTTTGACCGAAAACTCATTTGTTACAAAGGGATATCATTTTTTTGAACTTTTTGGGACTCCATACTTTTTTTGTGTTCAAAATGCACCATTCAAAGCCACATCATCCATTTTCAACCCTTTCTGACTACATTTGGTATTTTTCGTGCACTTACTGATTTTTTTGAGCTAAATAACCCTGAAATTGAAAAGCTCTTCAAAAGAACTCTAAAAAGGTTGAAAGTTGGCATGGTATCATAATTTAACCCAAATAGCATGTGCTAAAATGTTTAGAGGGTTACTGCAAAAACAGGATGCATTTCGTGTACAAAATGGACAATCTCTTTTGAAGTATCACGGTTTCGGGTGAAAACTCATTTGTTACAAAGGGAATTCATTTTCTTTAACTTTTTGGAACTCCATACGTTTTGTGTGTTCAAAATGCACCATTCAAAGGCACATCATCAATTTTGAACCCTTTCTGACAACATTTGGTATTTTTCATGCACTTACTGATTTTTTGAGCTAAATAACCCTAAAATTGAAAAGCTCTTCAAATGACTCTGAAAAGGTTGAAAGTTGGCATGGTATCATCATTTCACCCACATAGCATGTGCTAAAAAGTTTAGAGGGTTACGGCAAAAACTGGATGTACTTCGTGTAGAAAATGGACAATCTCTTTTGAAGTATCACGGTTTCAGACGAAAACTCATCTGTTACAAAGGGATTTCATTTTCTTGAACTTTTTGGAACTCCATACTTTTTGTGTGTTCAAAATGCACCATTCAAAACCACATCATCAATTTTCAATCCTTTCTGACTACATTTGGTATTTTTCATGCACTTACTTATTTTTTTGAACTAAATAACCCTGAAATTGAAAAGCACTTTAAATGAACTCTGAAAAGGTTGAAGTTGGCATGGTAACATCATTTAACCCACATAGCATGTGCTAAAAAGTTGATAGGGTTACGTCAAAAACCGGATGCACTTCGCGTACAAAATGGACAATCTCTTTTGAAGTATCACGGTTTCGGACGAAAACTCATCTGTTACAAAGGGATTTCATTTTCTAGAACTTTTTGTAACTCCATAATTTTTGTGTTCAAAATGCACCTTTCAAAGCCAGATCATGCATTTTCAACACTTTTCTGACTTCATTTGGCATTTTTCATGCACTTATTGATTTTTTATAGCTAAATAACCTTGAAATTGAAAAGCACATCAAATGAACTCTGAAAAGGTTGAAAGTTGGCATGGTATCATCACTTCACCCACATAGCATGTGCTAAAAATTTGAGGGGGTTACGGCAAAAACTGGATGCACTTCGTGTACAAAATCGACAACCTCTTTCGAAGTATCACGATTTCGACCGAAAACTCATTTGTTACAAAGGGATATCATTTTTTTGAACTTTTTGGGACTCCATACTTTTTTTGTGTTCAAAATGCACCATTCAAAGCCACATCATCCATTTTCAACCCTTCCTGACTACATTTGGTATTTTTCGTGCACTTACTGATTTTTTTGAGCTAAATAACCCTGAAATTGAAAAGCTCTTCAAATGAACTCTAAAAAGGTTGAAAGTTGGCATGGTATCATAATTTAACCCACATAGCATGTGCTAAAATGTTTAGAGGGTTATGGCAAAAACAGGATGCATTTCGTGTACAAAATGGACAATCTCTTTCGAAGTATCACGGTTTCGGGTGAAAACTCGTTTGTTACAAAGGGAATTCATTTTGTTTAACTTTTTGGAACTCCATACGTTTTCTGTGTTCAAAATGCACCATTCAAAGGCACATCATCAATTTTGAACCCTTTTTGACAACATTTGGTATTTTTCATGCACTTACTGATTTTTTGAGCTAAATAACCCTAAAATTGAAAAGCTCTTCAAATGACTCTGAAAAGGTTGAAAGTTGGCATGGTATCATCATTTCACCCACATAGCATGTGCTAAAAAGTTTAGAGGGTTACGGCAAAAACTAGATGTACTTCGTGTAGAAAATGGACAATCTCTTTTGAAGTATCACGGTTTCAGACGAAAACTCATCTGTTACAAAGGGATTTCATTTTCTTGAACTTTTTGGAACTCCATACTTTTTGTGTGTTCAAAATGCACCATTCAAAACCACATCATCAATTTTCAATCCTTTCTGACTACATTTGGTATTTTTCATGCACTTACTTATTTTTTTTGAACTAAATAACCCTGAAATTGAAAAGCACTTTAAATGAACTCTGAAAAGGTTGAAGTTGGCATGGTAACATCATTTAACCCACATAGCATGTGCTAAAAAGTTGATAGGGTTACGTCAAAAACCGGATGCACTTCGCGTACAAAATGGACAATCTCTTTCGAAGTATCACGGTTTCGAACGAAAACTCATTTTTTACAAAGGGATTTCATTTTTTGGAGTTTTTGGAACTCCATGATTTCTGTGTGTTCGAAATGCACCATTAAAATCCACATCATCAATTTTCAATCCTTTCTAACTTCATTTGGTATCTTCCATGCACTTAATGATTTTTTAGCTAAATAACCCTTAAATTGAAAAGCACTTCAAATGAACTCTGAAGAGGTTGAAAGTTGGCATGGTATCATCATTTCACCGACATAGCATGTGCCTAAAACTTGAGAGGGTTATGGAAAAAACGGGTTGCATTTCGTGAACAAAATGGACAATCTCTTTAGAAGTATCACAGTTTTGGACGAAAACTCATTTGTTACAAAGGGATTTCAATTTCTTTAACTTTTTGGAACTCCATAATTTTTGTGTGTGCAAAATGCACCATTCAAAGCCACATCATCAATTTTCAACCCTTTTTGACAATATTTGGTATTTTTCATGCACTTACTGATTTTTTGAGCTAAATAACCCTAAAATTGAAAAGCTCTTCAAATGAGCTTTGAAAATGTTTAAAGTTGGCATGGTATCATCATTTCACACACATAGCATGTGCTAAAAAGTTTAGAGGTGACGGCAAAAACTGGATGTACATCGTGTAGAAAATGGACAATCTCTGTCGAACTATCACGGTTTCGGACGAAAACTCATCTGTTACAAAGGGATTTCATTTTCTTGAACTTTTTGGAACTCCATACTTTTTGTCTGTTCAAAATGCACCATTCAAAGCCACATCATCAGTTGTCAACCCTTTCTGACTTCATTTGGTATTTTTCATGCACTTACTGATTGTTTTGAGCTAAATAACCCTGAAATTGAAAAGCACTTCAAATGAACTCTGAAAAGGTTGAAGTTGGCATGGTATCATCATTTAACCCACATAGCATGTGCTAAAAAGTTGATAGGGTTACGGCAAAAACTGGATGCACTTCGTGTACAAAATGGACAATCTCTTTCGAAGTATCACGGTTTCGGACGAAAACTCATGTGTTACAAAGGGATTTCATTTTTTTGAACTTTTTGGAACTCCATACTTTTTGTGTGTTTAGAATGCACCATTCAAAGCCACATCATCAATTTTCAACCCTTTCTGACTTCATTTGGTATTTTTCATGCACTTACAGATTATTTTTTGAGCTAAATAACCCTGAAATTGAAAAGCACTTTAAATGAACTCTGAAAAGATTGAAAGTTGGCATGGTATCATCATTTCACCCACATAGCATGTGGTAAAAAGTTGAGAGGGTTACGGCAAAAACTGGATGCTTTTCCTGTACAAAATAGACAATCTCTTTCGAAGTATCACGGTTTCGGACGAAAACTCATCTGTTACATAGGGATCTAATTTTCTTGTACTTTTTGGAACTCCATACTTTTTGTGTGTTCAAAATGCACCATTGAAAGCCACATCATCCATTTTCAACCCCTTCTGACTACATTTGATGTTTTTCATGCACTTACTGAATTTTTTGAGCTAAATAACCCTGAAATTGAAAAGCACTTTAAATGAACTCTGAAAAGGTTGAAGTTGGCATGGTATCATCATTTAACCCACATAGCATGTGCTAAAAAGTTGATAGGGTTACGTAAAAAACCGGATGCACTTCGCGTACAAAATGGACAATCTCTTTTGAAGTATCACGGTTTCGGATGAAAACTCATCTGTTACAAAGGGATTTCATTTTATTTAACTTTTTGTAACTCCATACTTTTTTTGTTTTCAAAATGCTACATTCAAAGCCACAACATCCATTTTCAACCCTTTCTAACTACATTTGGTATTTTTCATGCACTTACTGATTGTTTTGAGCTAAATAACCCTGAAATTGAAAACCACTTAAAATGAACTCTGAAAAGGTTGAAGTTGGCATGG
The DNA here is from genome assembly GCA_022496015.1 of Hordeum marinum. Taxonomy (NCBI): domain Eukaryota; kingdom Viridiplantae; phylum Streptophyta; class Magnoliopsida; order Poales; family Poaceae; genus Hordeum; species Hordeum marinum. The sequence continues at coordinate 269,887 of JAAAWK010000967.1, forward strand.
TATCATCATTTAACCCACATAGCATGTGCTAAAAATTTGATAGGGTTACGACAAAAACTTGATGCACTTCGTGTACAAAATGGACTTTGGAAGTATCACGGTTTCGGACGAAAACTCATGTGTTACAAAGGGATTTCATTTTTTTGAACTTTTTGGAACTCCATACTTTTTGTGTGTTTAGAATGCACCATTCAAAGCCACATCATCAATATTCACCCTTTCTGACTTCATTATCTATTTTTCATGCACTTACATATTATTTTTTGAGCTAAATAACCCTGAACTTTAAAAGCACTTCAAATGAACTCTGAAAAGATTGAAAGTTGGCATGGTATCATCATTTCACCCACATAGCATGTGCTAAAAAGTTGAGAGGGTTACGGCAAAAACTGGATGCTTTTCCTGTACAAAATAGACAATCTCTTTCGAAGTATCACAGTTTCGGACGAAAACTCATCTGTTACATAGGGATCTAATTTTCTTGTACTTTTTGGAACTCCATACTTTTTGTGTGTTCAAAATGCACCATTGAAAGCCACATCATCCATTTTCAACCCCTTCTGACTACATTTGATGTTTTTCATGCACTTACTGAATTTTTTGAGCTAAATAACCCTGAAATTGAAAAGCACTTTAAATGAACTCTGAAAAGGTTGAAGTTGGCATGGTATCATCATTTAACCCACATAGCATGTGCTAAAAAGTTGATAGGGTTACGTAAAAAACCGGATGCACTTCGCGTACAAAATGGACAATCTCTTTTGAAGTATCACGGTTTCGGATGAAAACTCATCTGTTACAAAGGGATTTCATTTTATTTAACTTTTTGTAACTCCATACTTTTTTTGTTTTCAAAATGCTACATTCAAAGCCACAACATCCATTTTCAACCCTTTCTAACTACATTTGGTATTTTTCATGCACTTACTGATTGTTTTGAGCTAAATAACCCTGAAATTGAAAACCACTTAAAATGAACTCTGAAAAGGTTGAAGTTGGCATGGTATCATCATTTAACCCACATAGCATGTGCTAAAAATTTGATAGGGTTACGACAAAAACTTGATGCACTTCGTGTACAAAATGGACTTTGGAAGTATCACGGTTTCGGACGAAAACTCATGTGTTACAAAGGGATTTCATTTTTTTGAACTTTTTGGAACTCCATACTTTTTGTGTGTTTAGAATGCACCATTCAAAGCCACATCATCAATATTCACCCTTTCTGACTTCATTATCTATTTTTCATGCACTTACATATTATTTTTTGAGCTAAATAACCCTGAACTTTAAAAGCACTTCAAATGAACTCTGAAAAGATTGAAAGTTGGCATGGTATCATCATTTCACCCACATAGCATGTGCTAAAAAGTTGAGAGGGTTACGGCAAAAACTGGATGCTTTTCCTGTACAAAATAGACAATCTCTTTCGAAGTATCACAGTTTCGGACGAAAACTCATCTGTTACATAGGGATCTAATTTTCTTGTGCTTTTTGGAACTCCATACTTTTTGTGTGTTCAAAATGCTCCATTGGAAGCCACATCATCCATTTTCAACCCCTTCTGACTACATTTGATATTTTTCATGCACTTACCGATTTTTTTGAGCTAAATAACCCTGAAATTGAAAAGCACTTCAAATGAACTCTGAAAAGGTTGAAAGTTGGCATGGTATCATAATTTCACCCACATAGCATGTGCTAAACAATTTAGAGGGTTACAACAAAAACTTGATGCACCTCGTGTACAAAATGGAAAATCTCTTTCGAAGTATCACGCTTTCGTACGAAAACTCATCTGTTACAAAATGATTTCATTTTCTTGAACTTTTTGTAACTCCATACTTTTGTGTGTTCAAAATGCACCATTAAAAGCCACATCATCAATTTTCAACCGATTCTGACTACATTTGGTATTTTTCATGCAGTTACTTATTTTTTTGAGCTAAATAACCCTGAAATTGAAAAGCACTTCAAATGAACTCTGAAAAGGTTGAAGTTGGCATGGTATCATCATTTAACCGACATAGCATGTGCTAAAAAGTTGAAACGGTTACGGCAAAAACTAGATGCACTTCGTGTACAAAATGGACAATCTCTTTCGAAGTATCACGGTTTCGGACAAAAACTCATTTGTTACAAAGGGATTTCATTTTTTAAAACCTTTTGGAACTCCATACTTTTTTTGTGTTCAAAATGCACCATTCAAAGGCACATCATCAATTTTGAACCCTTTTTGACAACATTTGGTATTTTTCATGCACTTACTGATTTTTTGAGCTAAATAACCCTAAAATTGAAAAGCTCTTCAAATGACTCTGAAAAGGTTGAAAGTTGGCATGGTATCATCATTTCACCCACATAGCATGTGCTAAAAAGTTTAGAGGGTTACGGCAAAAACTAGATGTACTTCGTGTAGAAAATGGACAATCTCTTTTGAAGTATCATGGTTTCAGACGAAAACTCATCTGTTACAAAGGGATTTCATTTTCTTGAACTTTTTGGAACTCCATACTTTTTGTGTGTTCAAAATGCACCATTCAAAACCACATCATCAATTTTCAATCCTTTCTGACTACATTTGGTATTTTTCATGCACTTACTTATTTTTTTTGAACTAAATAACCCTGAAATTGAAAAGCACTTTAAATGAACTCTGAAAAGGTTGAAGTTGGCATGGTAACATCATTTAACCCACATAGCATGTGCTAAAAAGTTGATAGGGTTACGTCAAAAACCGGATGCACTTCGCGTACAAAATGGACAATCTCTTTCGAAGTATCACGGTTTCGAACGAAAACTCATTTTTTACAAAGGTATTTCATTTTTTGGAGTTTTTGGAACTCCATGATTTCTGTGTGTTCGAAATGCACCATTAAAATCCACATCATCAATTTTCAATCCTTTCTAACTTCATTTGGTATCTTCCATGCACTTAATGATTTTTTAGCTAAATAACCCTTAAATTGAAAAGCACTTCAAATGAACTCTGAAGAGGTTGAAAGTTGGCATGGTATCATCATTTCACCGACATAGCATGTGCCTAAAACTTGAGAGGGTTATGGAAAAAACGGGTTGCATTTCGTGAACAAAATGGACAATCTCTTTAGAAGTATCACAGTTTTGGACGAAAACTCATTTGTTACAAAGGGATTTCAATTTCTTTAACTTTTTGGAACTCCATAATTTTTGTGTGTGCAAAATGCACCATTCAAAGCCACATCATCAATTTTCAACCCTTTTTGACAATATTTGGTATTTTTCATGCACTTACTGATTTTTTGAGCTAAATAACCCTAAAATTGAAAAGCTCTTCAAATGAGCTTTGAAAATGTTTAAAGTTGGCATGGTATCATCATTTCACACACATAGCATGTGCTAAAAAGTTTAGAGGTGACGGCAAAAACTGGATGTACTTCGTGTAGAAAATGGACAATCTCTTTCGAACTATCACGGTTTCGGACGAAAACTCATCTGTTACAAAGGGATTTCATTTTCTTGAACTTTTTGGAACTCCATACTTTTTGTCTGTTCAAAATGCACCATTCAAAGCCACATCATCAGTTGTCAACCCTTTCTGACTTCATTTGGTATTTTTCATGCACTTACTGATTGTTTTGAGCTAAATAACCCTGAAATTGAAAAGCACTTCAAATGAACTCTGAAAAGGTTGAAGTTGGCATGGTATCATCATTTAACCCACATAGCATGTGCTAAAAAGTTGATAGGGTTACGGCAAAAACTGGATGCACCTCGTGTACAAAATGGACAATCTCTTTCGAAGTATCACGGTTTCGGACGAAAACTCATGTGTTACAAAGGGATTTCATTTTTTTGAACTTTTTGGAACTCCATACTTTTTGTGTGTTTAGAATGCACCATTCAAAGCCACATCATCAATTTTCAACCCTTTCTGACTTCATTTGGTATTTTTCATGCACTTACAGATTATTTTTTGAGCTAAATAACCCTGAAATTGAAAAGCACTTTAAATGAACTCTGAAAAGATTGAAAGTTGGCATGGTATCATCATTTCACCCACATAGCATGTGGTAAAAAGTTGAGAGGGTTACGGCAAAAACTGTATGCTTTTCCTGTACAAAATAGACAATCTCTTTCGAAGTATCACGGTTTCGAACGAAAACTCATCTGTTACATAGGGATCTAATTTTCTTGTACTTTTTGGAACTCCATACTTTTTGTGTGTTCAAAATGCACCATTGAAAGCCACATCATCCATTTTCAACCCCTTCTGACTACATTTGATGTTTTTCATGCACTTACTGAATTTTTTGAGCTAAATAACCCTGAAATTGAAAAGCACTTTAAATGAACTCTGAAAAGGTTGAAGTTGGCATGGTATCATCATTTAACCCACATAGCATGTGCTAAAAAGTTGATAGGGTTACGTAAAAAACCGGATGCACTTCGCGTACAAAATGGACAATCTCTTTTGAAGTATCACGGTTTCGGATGAAAACTCATCTGTTACAAAGGGATTTCATTTTATTTAACTTTTTGTAACTCCATACTTTTTTTGTTTTCAAAATGCTACATTCAAAGCCACAACATCCATTTTCAACCCTTTCTAACTACATTTGGTATTTTTCATGCACTTACTGATTGTTTTGAGCTAAATAACCCTGAAATTGAAAACCACTTAAAATGAACTCTGAAAAGGTTGAAGTTGGCATGGTATCATCATTTAACCCACATAGCATGTGCTAAAAATTTGATAGGGTTACGACAAAAACTTGATGCACTTCGTGTACAAAATGGACTTTGGAAGTATCACGGTTTCGGACGAAAACTCATGTGTTACAAAGGGATTTCATTTTTTTGAACTTTTTGGAACTCCATACTTTTTGTGTGTTTAGAATGCACCATTCAAAGCCACATCATCAATATTCACCCTTTCTGACTTCATTATCTATTTTTCATGCACTTACATATTATTTTTTGAGCTAAATAACCCTGAACTTTAAAAGCACTTCAAATGAACTCTGAAAAGATTGAAAGTTGGCATGGTATCATCATTTCACCCACATAGCATGTGCTAAAAAGTTGAGAGGGTTACGGCAAAAACTGGATGCTTTTCCTGTACAAAATAGACAATCTCTTTCGAAGTATCACAGTTTCGGACGAAAACTCATCTGTTACATAGGGATCTAATTTTCTTGTGCTTTTTGGAACTCCATACTTTTTGTGTGTTCAAAATGCTCCATTGGAAGCCACATCATCCATTTTCAACCCCTTCTGACTACATTTGATATTTTTCATGCACTTACCGATTTTTTTGAGCTAAATAACCCTGAAATTGAAAAGCACTTCAAATGAACTCTGAAAAGGTTGAAAGTTGGCATGGTATCATAATTTCACCCACATAGCATGTGCTAAACAATTTAGAGGGTTACAACAAAAACTTGATGCACCTCGTGTACAAAATGGAAAATCTCTTTCGAAGTATCACGCTTTCGTACGAAAACTCATCTGTTACAAAATGATTTCATTTTCTTGAACTTTTTGTAACTCCATACTTTTGTGTGTTCAAAATGCACCATTAAAAGCCACATCATCAATTTTCAACCGATTCTGACTACATTTGGTATTTTTCATGCAGTTACTTATTTTTTTGAGCTAAATAACCCTGAAATTGAAAAGCACTTCAAATGAACTCTGAAAAGGTTGAAGTTGGCATGGTATCATCATTTAACCGACATAGCATGTGCTAAAAAGTTGAAACGGTTACGGCAAAAACTAGATGCACTTCGTGTACAAAATGGACAATCTCTTTCGAAGTATCACGGTTTCGGACAAAAACTCATTTGTCACAAAGGGATTTCATTTTTTAAAACTTTTTGGAACTCCATACTTTTTTTGTGTTCAAAATGCACCATTCAAAGCCACATCATCAATTTTCAACGCTTTCTGACTTCATTTGGTATTTTTCATGCACTTACTGATTTTTTTGAGCAAAATAACCCTGAAATTGAAAAGCACCTCAAATGAACTCTGAAAATGTTGAAAGTTAGCATGGTATCATTATTTCACCCACATAGAATGTGCTAAAAAGTTGAGAGGGTTATGGAAAAATCTAGATGCATTTCGTGTACAAAATGGACAATCTCTTTCGAAGTATCACGGTTTCGGACGAAAACTCATTTGTTACAAAGGGATTTCATTTGTTTAACTTTTTGGAACTCCATACTTTTCGTGTGTTCAAAATGCACCATTCAAAGCCACATAATCAATTTTCAACCATTTCTGACTTCATTTGGTATTTTTCATGCACTTACTGATTTTTTTGAGCTAAATAACCCTGAAATTGAAAAGCACTTCAAATGAACTCTGAAAAGGTTGAAAGTTGGGATGGTATCATCATTTCACCCACATAGCATGTGCTAAAAGTTTAGAGGGTTACGGTAAAAACTGGATGCACTTCGTGTAGAAAATGGACAATCTCTTTTGAAGTATCACGGTTTCGGACGAAATCTCATCTGTTACAAAGGGATTTCATTTTCTTTAACTTTTTGTAACTCCATACTTTTTTTGTGTTCAAAATGCACCATTCAAAGCCACAACATCCATTTTCAACCCTTTCTAACTACATTTGGTATTTTTCATGCACTTACTGTTTGTTTTGAGCTAAATAACCCTGGAATTGAAAAGCACTTCAAATGAACTCTGAAAAGGTTGAAGTTGGCATGGTATCATCATCTAACCCACATAGCATGTGCTAAAAATTTGATAGGGTTACGGCAAAAACTGGATGCACGTCGTGTACAAAATGGACAATCTCTTTCGAAGTATCACGGTTTCGGACGAAAACTCATGTGTTACAAAGGGATTTCATTTTTTTGAACTTTTTGGAACTCCATACTTTGTGTGTGTTTAGAATGCACCATTCAAAGCCACAACATCCATTTTCAACCCTTTCTGACTACATTTGGTATTTTTCATGCACTTACTGATTGTTTTGAGCTAAATAACCCTGAAATTGAAAAGCATTTCAAATGAACTCTGAAAAGGTTGAAAGTTGGCATGGTATCATCATTTCACCCACATAGCATGTGCTAAAAAGTTGAGAGGGTTACGGAAAAAAACTGGATGCTTATCCTGTACAAAATAGACAATCTCTTTCGAAGTATCACGGTTTCGGACGAAAACTCATCTGTTACATAGGGATCTAGTTTTGTTGAACTTTTTGGAACTCCATACTTTTTGTGTGTTCAAAATGCACCATTCAAAGCCACATCATCCGTTTTCAACCCCTTCAGACTACATTTGATATTTTTCATGCACTTACTGATATTTTTTGAGCTAAATAACCCTGAAATTGAAAAGCACATCAAATGAACTCTGAAAAGGTTGAAAGTTGGTATGGTATCATCATTTCACCCACATATCATGTGCTAAAAAGTTGAGAGGGTTACGGCAAAAACTGGATGCTTTTCATGTACAAAATAGACAATCTCTTTCGAAGTATCACTGTTTCAGACGAAAACTCATCTGTTATATAGGGATTTAATTTTCTTGAACTTTTTGTAACTCCATAATTTTTGTGTCTTCAAAATGCAGCATTAAAAGCCACATCATCAATTTTCAACCCCTTTTGACTATCGGTTTTTTCTTGCACTTACTGATTTTTTGAGCTATATAACCCTGAAATTGAAAAGCACTTCAAATGAACTCTGAAAAGGTTGAAAGGTGGCATGGTATCATCATTTCACCCACCTATCTGGTGCTAAATATTTGAGAGGGTTATGGCAAAAACCGGATGCATTTCGTGTACAAAATGGACAATCTCTTTCGAAGTATCACGGTTTTGGACGAAATTCATTTGTTACAAAGGGATTTCATTTTCTTGAACTTTTTGGAACTCCATACTTTTTGTGTGTTCAAAATGCACCATTCAAAGCCACATCATAAATTCTCAACCCTTTCTGACTACATTGGTATTTTTCATGCACTTACTGATTTTTTTGAGCTAAATAACCCTGAAATTGAAAAGCACTTCAAATGAACTCTTAAAAGGTTGAAAGTTGGCATGGTATCATCATTTCACCCACATAGCATGTGCTAAGAAGTTGAGAGGGTTATGGCAAAAACTGGATGCTTTTCGTGTACAAAATAGACAATCTCTTTCGAAGTATCACGGTTTCGCACGAAAACTCATCTGTTGCATAGGTATTTAATTTTCTTGAACTTTTTGGAACTCCATACTTTTTGTGTGTTCAAAATGCACCATTCAAAGCAACATCATCCATTTTCAACCCTTTCTGACTACATTTGGTATTTTTCATGCACTTACTCATTTTTTTGAGCTAAATAACCCTGAAATTGAAAAGCACTTCAAATGAACTCTGAAAAGGTTGAAAGTTGGCATGGTATCATCATTTCACCCAGATAGCATGTGCTAAAAAGTTTAGAGGGTTACGGTAAAAACTGGATGCACTTCGTGTAGAAAATGGACAATCTCTTTTGAAGTATCACGGTTTCGGACGAAAACTCAACTGTTACAAAGGGATTTCATTTTCTTGAACTTTTTGTAACTCCATACTTTTTTTGTCTTCAAAATGCACCATTCAAAGCCACAACATCCATTTTCAACCCTTTCTGACTACATTTGGTATTTTTCATGCACTTACTGATTGTTTTGAGCTAAATAACCCTGAAATTGAAAAGCACTTCAAATGAACTGTGAAAAGGTTGAAAGTTGGCATGGTATCATCATTTCACCCACATAGCATGTGCTAAAAAGTTGAGAGGGTTACAGCAAAAACTGGATGCTTTTCCTGTACAAAATAGAAAATCTCTTTCGAAGTATGACGGTTTCGAACGAAAACACATCTGTTACATAGGGAGCTAGTTTTCTTGAACTTTTTTGAACTCCATACTATTTGTGTGTTCAAAATGCACCATTCAAAGCCACATCATCCATTTTCAACCCCTTTTGACTACATTTGATATTTTTCATGCACTTACTGATATTTTTTGAGCTAAATAACCCTAAAATTGAAAAGCACTTCAAATGAACTCTGAAAAGGTTGAAAGTTGGCATGGTATCATAATTTCACCCACATATCATGTGCTTAAAAGTTGAGAGGGTTACGGCAAAAACTGGATGCTTTTCATGTACAAAATAGACAATCTCTTTCGAAGTATCACGGTTTCGGACGAAAACTCATCTGTTACATAGGGATCTAATTTTCTTGAACTTTTTGGAACTCCATACTTTTTGTGTGTTCAAAATGCACCATTCAAAGCCACATCATCCATTTTCAACCCCTTCTGACTACATTTGATATTTTTCATGCACTTATTGATATTTTTTGAGCTAAATAACCCTGAAATTGAAAAGCACTTCAAATGAACTCTGAAAAGGTTGAAAGTTGTCATGTTATCATCATTTCACCCACATATCATGTGCTAAAAAGTTGAGAGGGTTACGGCGAAAACTGGATGCGTTTCATGTACAAAATAGACAATCTGTTTTGAAGTATCACGGTTTCAGACGAAAACTCATCTCTTACATAGGGATTTAATTTTCTTGAACTTTTTGTACCTCCATAATTTTTGTGTGTTCAAAATGCACCATTAAAAGCCACATCATCAATTTTCAACCCCTTCTGACTACATTCGGTTTTTTTCATGCACTTACTGAATTTTTTGAGCTACATAACCCTGAAATTGAAAAGCACTTCAAATGAACTCTGAAAAGGTTGAAAGTTTGCATGGTATCATCATTTAACCCACATAGGATGTGCTAAAGAGTTGAGAGGGTTATGGCAAAAACTGGATGCATTTCGTGTACAAAATGGGCAATCTCTTTCGTAGTATCACGGTTTCGGATGAAAACTCATTTGTTACAAAGGGATTTCATTTTCTTGAACTTTTTGGAACTCCATACTTTTTGTGTGTTCAAAATGCACCAATCAAAGCCACATCATAAATTCTCAACCCTTTCTGACTACATTGGTACTTTTCATGCACTTACTGATTTTTTTGAGCTAAATAACCCTGAAATTGAAAAGCACTTCAAATGAACTCTGAAAGGTTGAAAGTTGGCATGGTATCATCATTTCACCCACATAGCATGTGCTAAAATGTGTAGAGGGTTACGGTAAAAACTGGATGCACTTCGTGTAGAAAATGGACAATCTCTTTTGAAGTATCACGGTTTGGACGAAAACTCATCTGTTACAAAGGGATTTCATTTTCTTGAACTTTTTGTAACTCCATACTTTTTTTGTGTTCAAAATGCACCATTCAAAGCCACAACATCCATTTTCAACCCTTTCTGACTACATTTGGTATTTTTCATGCACTTACTGATTGTTTTGAGCTAAATAACCCTGAAATTGAAAAGCATTTCAAATGAACTCTGAAAAGGTTGAAAGTTGGCATGGTATCATCATTTCACCCACATAGCATGTGCTAACAAGTTGAGAGGGTTACGGCAAAAACAGGATGCTTTTCCTGTACAAAATAGACAATCTCTTTCGAAGTATCACGGTTTCGGACGAAAACTCATCTGTTACATAGGGATCTAATTTTCTTGAACTTTTTGGAACTCCATACTTTTTGTGTGTTCAAAATGCACCATTCAAAGCCACATCATCCATTTTCAACCCCTTCTGACTACATTTGATATTTTTCATGCACTTACTGATATTCTTTGAGCTAAATAACCCTGAAATTGAAAAGCACTTCAAATGAACTCTATAAAGGTTGAAAGTTGGCATGGTATCATAATTTCACCCACAGATCATGTGCTAAAAAGTTGAGATGGTTACGGCAAAAACTGGATGGTTTCATGTACAAAATAGACAATCTCTTTCGAAGTATCACGGTTTCGGACGAAAACTCAACTGTTACAAAGGGATTTCATTTTCTTGAACTTTTTGTAACTCGATACTTTTTGTGTGTTCAAAATGCACCATTCAAAGCCACATCATCCATTTTCAACCCCTTCTAACTACATTTGATATTTTTGATGCACTTATAGATATTTTTTGAGCTAAATAACCCTGAAATTGAAAAGCACTTCAAATGAACTCTGAAATGGTTGAAAGTTGGCATGGTATCATCATTTCACCCACATATCATGTGCTAAAAAGTTGAGAGGGTTACGGCGAAAACTGGATGCGTTTCATGTACAAAATAGACAATCTGTTTTGAAGTATCACTTTTTCAGACGAAAACTCATCTCTTACAAAGGGATTTAATTTTCTTGAACTTTTTGTAACTCCATAATTTTTGTGTGTTCAAAATGCACCATTAAAAGCCACATCATCAATTTTCAACCCCTTCTGACTACATTCAGTTTTTTTCATGCACTTACTGATTTTTTTGAGCTACATAACCCTGAAATTGAAAAGCACTTCAAATGAACTCTGAAAAGGTTGAAAGTTGGCATGGTATCATCATTTAACCCACATAGGATGTGATAAAGAGTTGAGAGGGTTATGGCAAAAACTGGATGCATTTCGTGTACAAAATGGACAATCTCTTTCGTAGTATCACGGTTTCGGACGAAAACTCATTTGTTACAAAGGGATTTAATTTTCTTGAATTTTGGAACTCCATACTTTTTGTGTGTTCAAAATGCACCATTCAAAGCCACAACATCCATTTTCAACCCTTTCTGACTACATTTGGTATTTTTCATGCACTTACTGATTGTTTTGAGCTAAATAACCCTGAAATTGAAAAGCACTTCAAATGAACTGTGAAAAGGTTGAAAGTTGGCATGGTATCATCATTTCACCCATATAGCATGTGCTAAAAAGTTGAGAGGGTTACGGCAAAAACTGGATGCTTTTCCTGTACAAAATAGATAATCTCTTTCGAAGTATGACGGTTTCGGACGAAAACACATCTGTTACATAGGGAGCTAATTTTCTTGAACTTTTTGGAACTGCATACTATTTGTGTGTTCAAAATGCACCATTCAAAGCCACATCATCCATTTTCAACCCCTTTTGACTACATTTGATATTTTTCATGCACTTACTGATATTTTTTGAGCTAAATAACCCTAAAATTGAAAAGCACTTCAAATGAACTCTGAAAAGGTTGAAAGTTGGCACGGTATCATAATTTCACCCACATATCATGTGCTAAAAAGTTGAGAGGGTTACGGCAAAAACTGGATGCTTTTCATGTACAAAATAGACAATCTCTTTCGAAGTATCACGGTTTCGGACGAAAACTCATCTGTTACATAGGGATCTAATTTTCTTGAACTTTTTGGAACTCCATACTTTTTGTGTGTTCAAAATGCACCATTCAAAGCCACATCATCCATTTTCAACCCCTTCTGACTACATTTGATATTTTTCATGCACTTATTGATATTTTTTGAGCTAAATAACCCTTAAATTGAAAAGCACTTCAAATGAACTCTGAAAAGGTTGAAAGTTGGCATGGTATCATCATTTCACCCACATATCATGTGCTAAAAAGTTGAGAGGGTTACGGCGAAAACTGGATGCGTTTCATGTACAAAATAGACAATCTGTTTTGAAGTATCACGGTTTCAGACGAAAACTCATCTCTTACATAGGGATTTAATTTTCTTGAACTTTTGTAACTCCATAATTTTTGTGTGTTCAAAATGCACCGTCAAAAGCCACATCATCAATTTTCAATCCCTTCTGACTACATTCGGTTTTTTTCATGCACTTACTGAATTTTTTGAGCTACATAACCCTGAAATTGAAAAGCACTTCAAATGAACTCTGAAAAGGTTGAAAGTTGGCATGGTATCATCATTTAACCCACATAGGATGTGCTAAAGAGTTGAGAGGGTTATGGCAAAAACTGGATGCATTTCGTGTACAAAATGGGCAATCTCTTTCGTAGTATCACGGTTTCGGATGAAAACTCATTTGTTACAAAGGGATTTCATTTTCTTGAACTTTTTGGAACTCCATACTTTTTGTGTGTTCAAAACGCACCATTCAAAGCCACATCATAAATTCTCAACCCTTTCTGACTACATTGGTACTTTTCATGCACTTACTGATTTTTTTGAGCTAAATAACCCTGAAATTGAAAAGCACGTCAAATGAACTCTGAAAAGGTTGAAAGTCTGCATGGTATCATCATTTCACCCACATAGCATGTGCTAAAAAGTTGAGAGGGTTACGGCAAAAACTGGATGCTTTTCCTGTACAAAATAGACAATCTCTTTCGAAGTATCACGGTTTCGGACGAAAACTCATCTGTTACATAGGGATCTAATTTTCTTGAACTTTTTGGAACTCCATACTTTTTGTGTGTTCAAAATGCACCATTCAAAGCCACATCATCCATTTTCAACCCCTTCTGACTACATTTGATATTTTTCATGCACTTACTGATATTCTTTGAGCTAAATAACCCTGAAATTGAAAAGCACTTCAAATGAACTCTATAAAGGTTGAAAGTTGGCATGGTATCATAATTTCACCCACAGATCATGTGCTAAAAAGTTGAGATGGTTACGGCAAAAACTGGATGGTTTCATGTACAAAATAGACAATCTCTTTCGAAGTATCACGGTTTCGGACGAAAACTCAACTGTTACAAAGGGATTTCATTTTCTTGAACTTTTTGTAACTCGATACTTTTTGTGTGTTCAAAATGCACCATTCAAAGCCACATCATCCATTTTCAACCCCTTCTAACTACATTTGATATTTTTCATGCACTTATTGATATTTTTTGAGCTAAATAACCCTGAAATTGAAAAGCACTTCAAATGAACTCTGAAATGGTTGAAAGTTGGCATGGTATCATCATTTCATCCACATATCATGTGCTAAAAAGTTGAGAGGGTTACGGCGAAAACTGGATGCGTTTCATGTACAAAATAGACAATCTGTTTTGAAGTATCACTGTTTCAGACGAAAACTCATCTCTTACAAAGGGATTTAATTTTCTTGAACTTTTTGTAACTCCATAATTTTTGTGTGTTCAAAATGCACCATTAAAAGCCACATCATCAATTTTCAACCCCTTCTGACTACATTCAGTTTTTTTCATGCACTTACTGATTTTTTTGAGCTACATAACCCTGAAATTGAAAAGCACTTCAAATGAACTCTGAAAAGGTTGAAAGTTGGCATGGTATCATCATTTAACCCACATAGGATGTGATAAAGAGTTGAGAGGGTTATGGCAAAAACTGGATGCATTTCGTGTACAAAATGGACAATCTCTTTCGTAGTATCACAGTTTCGGACGAAAACTCATTTGTTACAAAGGGATTTAATTTTCTTGAACTTTTTGGAACTCCATACTTTTTGTGTGTTCAAAATGCACCATTCAAAGCCACAACATCCATTTTCAACCCTTTCTGACTACATTTGGTATTTTTCATGCACTTACTGATTATTTTGAGCTAAATAACCCTGAAATTGAAAAGCACTTCAAATGAACTGTGAAAAGGTTGAAAGTTGGCATGGTATCATCATTTCACCCATATAGCATGTGCTAAAAAGTTGAGAGGGTTACGGCAAAAACTGGATGCTTTTCCTGTACAAAATAGATAATCTCTTTCGAAGTATGACGGTTTCGGACGAAAACACATCTGTTACATAGGGAGCTAATTTTCTTGAACTTTTTGGAACTGCATACTATTTGTGTGTTCAAAATGCACCATTCAAAGCCACATCATCCATTTTCAACCCCTTTTGACTACATTTGATATTTTTCATGCACTTACTGATATTTTTTGAGCTAAATAACCCTAAAATTGAAAAGCACTTCAAATGAACTCTGAAAAGGTTGAAAGTTGGCACGGTATCATAATTTCACCCACATATCATGTGCTAAAAAGTTGAGAGGGTTACGGCAAAAACTGGATGCTTTTCCTGTACAAAATAGACAATCTCTTTCGAAGTATCACGGTTTCGGACGAAAACTCATCTGTTACATAGGGATCTAATTTTCTTGAACTTTTTGGAACTCCATACTTTTTGTGTGTTTAAAATGCACCATTCAAAGCCACATCATCCATTTTCAACCCCTTCTGACTACACTTGATATTTTTCATGCACTTACTGATATTTTTTGAGCTAAATAACCCTGAAATTGAAAAGCACTTCAAATGAACTCTATAAAGGTTGAAAGTTGGCATGGTATCATAATTTCACCCACATATCATGTGATAAAAAGTTGAGATGGTTACGGCAAAAACTGGATGCTTTTCATGTACAAAATAGACAATCTCTTTCGAAGTATCACGGTTTCGGACGAAAACTCATCTGTTACATAGGGATCTAATTTTCTTGAACTTTTTGGAACTCCATACTTTTTGTGTGTTCAAAATGCACCATTCAAAGCCACATCATCCATTTTCAACCCCTTCTGACTACATTTGATATTTTTCATGCACTTATTGATATTTTTTGAGCTAAATAACCCTGAAATTGAAAAGCACTTCAAATGAACTCTGAAAAGGTTGAAAGTTCGCATGGTATCATCATTTCACCCACATATCATGTGCTAAAAAGTTGAGAGGGTTACGGCGAAAACTGGATGCGTTTCATGTACAAAATAGACAATCTGTTTTGAAGTATCACGGTTTCAGATGAAAACTCATCTCTTACATAGGGATTTAATTTTCTTGAACTTTTGTAACTCCATAATTTTTGTGTGTTCAAAATGCACCATCAAAAGCCACATCATCAATTTTCAATCCCTTCTGCCTACATTCGGTTTTTTTCATGCACTTACTGAATTTTTTGAGCTACATAACCCTGAAATTGAAAAGCACTTCAAATGAACTCTGAAAAGGTTGAAAGTTGGCATGGTATCATCATTTAACCCACATAGGATGTGCTAAAGAGTTGAGAGGGTTATGGCAAAAACTGGATGCATTTCGTGTACAAAATGGGCAATCTCTTTCGTAGTATCACGGTTTCGGATGAAAACTCATTTGTTACAAAGGGATTTCATTTTCTTGAACTTTTTGGAACTCCATACTTTTTGTGTGTTCAAAACGCACCATTCAAAGCCACATCATAAATTCTCAACCCTTTCTGACTACATTGGTACTTTTCATGCACTTACTGATTTTTTTGAGCTAAATAACCCTGAAATTGAAAAGCACGTCAAATGAACTCTGAAAAGGTTGAAAGTCTGCATGGTATCATCATTTCACCCACATAGCATGTGCTAAAAAGTTGAGAGGGTTACGGCAAAAACTGGATGCTTTTCCTGTACAAAATAGACAATCTCTTTCGAAGTATCACGGTTTCGGACGAAAACTCATCTGTTACATAGGGATCTAATTTTCTTGAACTTTTTGGAACTCCATACTTTTTGTGTGTTCAAAATGCACCATTCAAAGCCACATCATCCATTATCAACCCCTTCTGACTACATTTGATATTTTTCATGCACTTACTGATATTTTTTGAGCTAAATAACCCTGAAATTGAAAAGCAATTCAAATGAACTCTATAAAGGTTGAAAGTTGGCATGGTATCATAATTTCACCCACATATCATGTGCTAAAAAGTTGAGATGGTTACGGCAAAAACTGGATGCTTTTCATGTACAAAATAGACAATCTCTTTCGAAGTATCACGGTTTCGGACGAAAACTCATCTGTTACATAGGGATCTAATTTTCTTGAACTTTTTGGAACTCCATACTTTTTGTGTGTTAGAAATGCACCATTCAAAGCCACATCATCCATTTTCAACCCCTTCTGACTACATTTGATATTTTTCATGCAATTATTGATATTTTTTGAGCTAAATAACCCTGAAATTGAAAAGCACTTCAAATGAACTCTGAAAAGGTTGAAAGTTGGCATGGTATCATCATTTCACCCATATATCATGTGCTAAATAGTTGAGAGGGTTACGGCGAAAACTGGATGCGTTTCATGTACAAAATAGACAATCTGTTTTGAAGTATCACGGTTTCAGACGAAAACTCATCTCTTACAAAGGGATTTAATTTTCTTGAACTTTTTGTAACTCCATAATTTTTGTGTGTTCAAAATGCACCATTAAAAGCCACATCATCAATTTTCAACCCCTTCTCACTACATTCAGTTTTTTTCATGCACTTACTGATTTTTTTGAGCTACATAACCCTGAAATTGAAAAGCACTTCAAATGAACTCTGAAAAGGTTGAAAGTTGGCATGGTATCATCATTTAACCCACATAGGATGTGCTAAAGAGTTGAGAGGGTTATGGCAAAAACTGGATGCATTTCGTGTACAAAATGGACAATCTCTTTCGTAGTATCACGGTTTTGGACGAAAACTCATTTGTTACAAAGGGATTTCATTTTCTTGAACTTTTTGGAACTCCATACTTTTTGTGTGTTCAAAATGCACCATTCAAAGCCACATCATAAATTCTCAACCCTTTCTGACTACATTGGTATTTTTCATGCACTTACTGATTTTTTTGAGCTGAATAACCCTTAAATTGAAAAGCACTTCAAATGAACTCTGAAAAGGTTGAAAGTTGGCATGGTATCATCATTTCACCCACATAGCATGTGCTAAAAAGTTTAGAGGGTTACGGTAAAAACTGGATGCACTTCGTGTAGAAAATGGACAATCTCTTTTGAAGTATCACGGTTTCGGACGAAAACTCATCTGTTACAAAGGGATTTCATTTTCTTGAACTTTTTGTAACTCCATACTTTTTGTGTTCAAAATGCACCATTCAAAGCCACAACATCCATTTTCAACCCTTTCTGACTACATTTGGTATTTTTCATGCACTTACTGATTGTTTTGAGCTAAATAACCCTGAAATTGAAAAGCACTTCAAATGAACTCTGAAAAGGTTGAAAGTTGGCATGGTATCATCATTTCACCAACATAGCATGTGCTAAAAAGTTGAGAGGGTTACGGCAAAAACTGGATGCTTTTCCTGTACAAAATAGACAATCTCTTTCGAAGTATCACGGTTTCGGATGAAAACTCATCTGTTACATAGGGATCTAATTTTCTTGAACTTTTTGGAACTCCATACTTTTTGTGTGTTTAAAATGCACCATTCAAAGCCACATCATCCATTTTCAACCCCTTCTGACTACACTTGATATTTTTCATGCACTTACTGATATTTTTTGAGCTAAATAACCCTGAAATTGAAAAGCACTTCAAATGAACTCTATAAAGGTTGAAAGTTGGCATGGTATCATAATTTCACCCACATATCATGTGATAAAAAGTTGAGATGGTTACGGCAAAAACTGAATGCTTTTCATGTACAAAATAGACAATCTCTTTCGAAGTATCACGGTTTCGGACGAAAACTCATCTGTTACATAGGGATCTAATTTTCTTGAACTTTTTGGAACTCCATACTTTTTGTGTGTTCAAAATGCACCATTCAAAGCCACATCATCCATTTTCAACCCCTTCTGACTACATTTGATATTTTTCATGCACTTATTGATATTTTTTGAGCTAAATAACCCTGAAATTGAAAAGCACTTCAAATGAACTCTGAAAAGGTTGAAAGTTGGCATGGTATCCTCATTTCACCCACATATCATGTGCTAAAAAGTTGAGAGGGTTACGGCGAAAACTGGATGCGTTTCATGTACAAAATAGACAATCTGTTTTGAAGTATCACGGTTTCAGACGAAAACTCATCTCTTACGAAGGGATTTAATTTTCTTTAACTTTTTGTAACTCCATAATTTTTGTGTGTTCAAAATGCACCATTAAAAGCCACATCATCAATTTTCAACCCCTTCAGACTACATTCAGTTTTTTTCATGCACTTACTGATTTTTTTGAGCTACATAACCCTGAAATTGAAAAGCACTTCAAATGAACTCTGAAAAGGTTGAAAGTTGGCATGGTATCATCATTTAACCCACATAGGATGTGCTAAAGAGTTGAGAGGGTTATGGCCAATACTGGATGCATTTCGTGTACAAAATGGACAATCTCTTTCGTAGTATCACGGTTTCGGACGAAAACTCATTTGTTACAAAGGGATTTCATTTTCTTGAACTTTTTGGAACTCCATACTTTTTGTGTGTTCAAAATGCACCATTCAAAGCCACATCATAAATTCTCAACCCTTTCTGACTACATTGGTACTTTTCATGCACTTACTGATTTTTTTGAGCTAAATAACCATGAAATTAAAAGCACTTCAAATGAACTCTAAAAAGTTTGAAAGTTGGCATGGTATCATCATTTCACCCACATAGCATGTGCTAAAAAGTTTAGAGGGTTATGGTAAAAACTGGATGCACTTCATGTAGAAAATGGACAATCTCTTTTGAAGTATCACGGTTTCGGACGAAAACTCATCTGTTACAAAGGGATTTCATTTTCTTGAACTTTTTGTAACTCCATACTTTTTTTGTGTTCAAAATGCACCATTCAAAGCCACATCATCCATTTTCAACCCCTTTTGACTACATTTGATATTTTTCATGCACTTACTGATATTTTTTGAGCTAAATAACCCTGAAATTGAAAAGCACTTCAAATGAACTCTGAAAAAGGTTGAAAGTTGGCACGGTATCATAATTTCACCCACATATCATGTGCTAAAAAGTTGAGAGGGTTACGGCAAAAACTGGATGCTTTTCATGTACAAAATAGACAATCTCTTTCGAAGTATCACGGTTTCGGACGAAAACTCATCTGTTACATAGGGATCTAATTTTCTTGAACTTTTTGGAACTCCATACTTTTTGTGTGTTCAAAATGCGCCATTCAAAGCCACATCGTCCATTTTCAACCACTTCTGACTACATTTGATATTTTTCATGCACTTATTGATATTTTTTGAGCTAAATAACCCTGAAATTGAAAAGCACTTCAAATGAACTCTGAAAAGGTTGAAAGTTGGCATGGTATCATCATTTCACAGACATATCATGTGCTAAAAATTGAGAGGGTTACGGCGAAAACTGGATGCGTTTCATGTACAAAATAGACAATCTATTTTGAAGTATCACGGTTTCAGAAGAAAACGCATCTCTTACATAGGGATTAAATTTTCTTGAGCTTTTTGTAACTCCATAATTTTTGTGTGTTCAAAATGCACCATTAAAATCCACATCATCAATTTTCAACCCCTTCTGACTACATTCGGTTTTTTTCATGCACTTACTTAATTTTTTGAGCTACATAACCCTGAAATTGAAAAGCACTTCAAATGAACTCTAGCAAGGTTGAAAGTTTGCATGGTATCATCATTTAACCCACATAGGATGTGCTAAAGAGTTGAGAGGGTTATGGCAAAAACTGGATGCATTTCGTGTACAAAATGGACAATCTCTTTCGTAGTATCACGGTTTCGGACGAAAACTCATTTGTTACAAAGGGATTTCATTTTCTTGAACTTTTTGGAACTCCATACTTTTTGTGTGTTCAAAATGCACCATTCAAAGCCACATCATAAATTCTCAACCCTTTCTGACTACATTGGTACTTTTCATGCACTTACTGATTTTTTTGAGCTAAATAACCCTGAAATTAAAAGCACTTCAAATGAACTCTGAAAAGGTTGAAAGTTGGCATGGTATCATAATTTCACCCACATAGCATGTGCTAAAAAGTTTAGAGGGTTATGGTAAAAACTGGATGCACTTCGTGTAGAAAATGGACAATCTCTTTTGAAGTATCACGGTTTCGGACGAAAACTCATTTGTTACAAAGGGATTTCATTTTCTTGAACTTTTTGGAACTCCATACTTTTTGTGTGTTCAAAATGCACCATTCAAAGCCACATCATAAATTCTCAACCCTTTCTGACTACATTGGTACTTTTCATGCACTTACTGATTTTTTTGAGCTAAATAACCCTGAAATTAAAAGCACTTCAAATGAACTCTAAAAAGGTTGAAAGTTGGCATGGTATCATCATTTCACCCACATAGCATGTGCTAAAAAGTTTAGAGGGTTATGGTAAAAACTGGATGCACTTCGTGTAGAAAATGGACAATCTCTTTTGAAGTATCACGGTTTCGGACGAAAACTCATCTGTTACAAAGGGATTTCATTTTCTTGAACTTTTTGTAACTCCATACTTTTTTTGTGTTCAAAATGCACCATTCAAAGCCACATCATCCATTTTCAACCCCTTTTGACTACATTTGATATTTTTCATGCACTTACTGATATTTTTTGAGCTAAATAACCCTAAAATTGAAAAGCACTTCAAATGAACTCTGAAAAGGTTGAAAGTTGGCACGGTATCATAATTTCACCCACATATCATGTGCTAAAAAGTTGAGAGGGTTACGGCAAAAACTGGATGCTTTTCATGTACAAAATAGACAATCTCTTTCGAAGTATCACGGTTTCGGACGAAAACTCATCTGTTACATAGGGATCTAATTTTCTTGAACTTTTTGGAACTCCATACTTTTTGTGTGTTCAAAATGCGCCATTCAAGGCCACCTCATCCATTTTCAACCACTTCTGACTACATTTGATATTTTTCATGCACTTATTGATATTTTTTGAGCTAAATAACCCTGAAATTGAAAAGCACTTCAAATGAACTCTGAAAAGGTTGAAAGTTGGCATGGTATCATCATTTCACCCACATATCATGTGCTAAAAAGTTGAGAGGGTTACGGCGAAAACTGGATGCGTTTCATGTACAAAATAGACAATCTGTTTTGAAGTATCACGGTTTCAGAAGAAAACTCATCTCATACATAGGGATTAAATTTTCTTGAACTTTTTGTAACTCCATAATTTTTGTGTGTTCAAAATGCACCATTAAAAGCCACATCATCAATTTTCAACCCCTTATGACTACATTCGGTTTTTTTCATGCACTTACTGATTTTTTTGAGCTACATAACCCTGAAATTGAAAAGCACATCAAATGAACTCTGAAAAGGTTGAAAGTTGGCATGGTACCATCATTTAACCCACATAGGATGTGCTAAAGAGTTGAGAGGGTTATGGCAAAAACTGGATGCATTTCGTGTACAAAATGGACAATCTCTTTCGTAGTATCACGGTTTCGGACGAAAACTCATTTGTTACAAAGGGATTTCATTTTGTTGAACTTTTTGGAACTCCATACTTTTTGTGTGTTCAAAATGCACCATTCAAAGCCACATCATAAATTCTCAACCCTTTCTGACTACATTGGTACTTTTCATGAACTTACTGATTTTTTTGAGCTAAATAACCCGGAAATTAAAAGCACTTCAAATGAACTCTAAAAAGTTTGAAAGTTGGCATGGTATCATCATTTCACCCACATAGCATGTGCTAAAAAGTTTAGAGGGTTATGGTAAAAACTGGATGCACTTCATGTAGAAAATGGATAATCTCTTTTGAAGTATCACGGTTTCGGACGAAAACTCATCTGTTACAAAGGGATTTCATTTTCTTGAACTTTTTGTAACTCCATACTTTTTTTGTGTTCAAAATGCACCATTCAAAGCCACATCATCCATTTTCAACCCCTTTTGACTACATTTGATATTTTTCATGCACTTACTGATATTTTTTGAGCTAAATAACCCTGAAATTGAAAAGCACTTCAAATGAACTCTGAAAAAGGTTGAAAGTTGGCACGGTATCATAATTTCACCCACATATCATGTGCTAAAAAGTTGAGAGGGTTACGGCAAAAACTGGATGCTTTTCATGTACAAAATAGACAATCTCTTTCGAAGTATCACGGTTTCGGACGAAAACTCATCTGTTACATAGGGATCTAATTTTCTTGAACTTTTTGGAACTCCATACTTTTTGTGTGTTCAAAATGCGCCATTCAAAGCCACATCGTCCATTTTCAACCACTTCTGACTACATTTGATATTTTTCATGCACTTATTGATATTTTTTGAGCTAAATAACCCTGAAATTGAAAAGCACTTCAAATGAACTCTGAAAAGGTTGAAAGTTGGCATGGTATCATCATTTCACAGACATATCATGTGCTAAAAATTGAGAGGGTTACGGCGAAAACTGGATGCGTTTCATGTACAAAATAGACAATCTATTTTGAAGTATCACGGTTTCAGAAGAAAACGCATCTCTTACATGGGGATTAAATTTTCTTGAGCTTTTTGTAACTCCATAATTTTTGTGTGTTCAAAATGCACCATTAAAATCCACATCATCAATTTTCAACCCCTTCTGACTACATTCGGTTTTTTTCATGCACTTACTTAATTTTTTGAGCTACATAACCCTGAAATTGAAAAGCACTTCAAATGAACACTAAAAAGGTTGAAAGTTGGCATGGTATCATCATTTAACCCACATAGGATGTGCTAAAGAGTTGAGAGGGCTATGGCAAAAACTGGATGCATTTCGTGTACAAAATGGACAATCTCTTTCGTAGTATCACGGTTTCGGACGAAAACTCATTTGTTACAAAGGGATTTCATTTTCTTGAACTTTTTGGAACTCCATACTTTTTGTGTGTTCAAAATGCACCATTCAAAGCCACATCATAAATTCTCAACCCTTTCTGACTACATTGGTACTTTTCATGCACTTACTGATTTTTTTGAGCTAAATAACCCTGAAATTAAAAGCACTTCAAATGAACTCTGAAAAGGTTGAAAGTTGGCATGGTATCATAATTTCACCCACATAGCATGTGCTAAAAAGTTTAGAGGGTTATGGTAAAAACTGGATGCACTTCGTGTAGAAAATGGACAATCTCTTTTGAAGTATCACGGTTTCGGACGAAAACTCATTTGTTACAAAGGGATTTCATTTTCTTGAACTTTTTGGAACTCCATACTTTTTGTGTGTTCAAAATGCACCATTCAAAGCCACATCATAAATTCTCAACCCTTTCTGACTACATTGGTACTTTTCATGCACTTACTGATTTTTTTGAGCTAAATAACCCTGAAATTAAAAGCACTTCAAATGAACTCTGAAAAGGTTGAAAGTTGGCATGGTATCATCATTTCACCCACATAGCATGTGCTAAAAAGTTTAGAGGGTTATGGTAAAAACTGGATGCACTTCGTGTAGAAAATGGACAATCTCTTTTGAAGTATCACGGTTTCGGACGAAAACTCATCTGTTACAAAGGGATTTCATTTTCTTGAACTTTTTGTAACTCCATACTTTTTTTGTGTTCAAAATGCACCATTCAAAGCCACATCATCCATTTTCAACCCCTTTTGACTACATTTGATATTTTTCATGCACTTACTGATATTTTTTGAGCTAAATAACCCTAAAATTGAAAAGCACTTCAAATGAACTCTGAAAAGGTTGAAAGTTGGCACGGTATCATAATTTCACCCACATATCATGTGCTAAAAAGTTGAGAGGGTTACGGCAAAAACTGGATGCTTTTCATGTACAAAATAGACAATCTCTTTCGAAGTATCACGGTTTCGGACGAAAACTCATCTGTTACATAGGGATCTAATTTTCTTGAACTTTTTGGAACTCCATACTTTTTGTGTCTTCAAAATGCGCCATTCAAGGCCACCTCATCCATTTTCAACCACTTCTGACTACATTTGATATTTTTCATGCACTTATTGATATTTTTTGAGCTAAATAACCCTGAAATTGAAAAGCACTTCAAATGAACTCTCAAAAGGTTGAAAGTTGGCATGGTATCATCATTTCACCCACATATCATGTGCTAAAAAGTTGAGAGGGTTACGGCGAAAACTGGATGCGTTTCATGTACAAAATAGACAATCTGTTTTGAAGTATCACGGTTTCAGAAGAAAACTCATCTCATACATAGGGATTAAATTTTCTTGAACTTTTTGTAACTCCATAATTTTTGTGTGTTCAAAATGCACCATTAAAAGCCACATCATCAATTTTCAACCCCTTATGACTACATTCGGTTTTTTTCATGCACTTACTGATTTTTTTGAGCTACATAACCCTGAAATTGAAAAGCACATCAAATGAACTCTGAAAAGGTTGAAAGTTGGCATGGTATCATCATTTAACCCACATAGGATGTGCTAAAGAGTTGAGAGGGTTATGGCAAAAACTGGATGCATTTCGTGTACAAAATGGACAATCTCTTTCGTAGTATCACGGTTTCGGACGAAAACTCATTTGTTACAAAGGGATTTCATTTTCTTGAACTTTTTGGAACTCCATACTTTTTGTGTGTTCAAAATGCACCATTCAAAGCCACATCATAAATTCTCAACCCTTTCTCACTACATTGGTACTTTTCATGCACTTACTGATTTTTTTGAGCTAAATAACCCGGAAATTAAAAGCACTTCAAATGAACTCTAAAAAGTTTGAAAGTTGGCATGGTATCATCATTTCACCCACATAGCATGTGCTAAAAAGTTTAGAGGGTTATGGTAAAAACTGGATGCACTTCATGTAGAAAATGGATAATCTCTTTTGAAGTATCACGGTTTCGGACGAAAACTCATCTGTTACAAAGGGATTTCATTTTCTTGAACTTTTTGTAACTCCATACTTTTTTTGTGTTCAAAATGCACCATTCAAAGCCACATCATCCATTTTCAACCCCTTTTGACTACATTTGATATTTTTCATGCACTTACTGATATTTTTTGAGCTAAATAACCCTGAAATTGAAAAGCACTTCAAATGAACTCTGAAAAGGTTCAAAGTTGGCACGGTATCATAATTTCACCCACATATCATGTGCTAAAAAGTTGAGAGGGTTACGGCAAAAACTGGATGCTTTTCATGTACAAAATAGACAATCTCTTTCGAAGTATCACGGTTTCGGACGAAAACTCATCTGTTACATAGGGATCTAATTTTCTTGAACTTTTTGGCACTCCATACTTTTTGTGTGTTCAAAATGCGCCATTCAAAGCCACATCATCCATTTTCAACCACTTCTGACTACATTTGATATTTTTCATGCACTTATTGATATTTTTTGAGCTAAATAACCCTGAAATTGAAAAGCACTTCAAATGAACTCTGAAAAGGTTGAAAGTTGGCATGGTATCATCATTTCACAGACATATCATGTGCTAAAAATTGAGAGGGTTGCGGCAAAAACTGGATGCGTTTCATGTACAAAATAGACAATCTGTTTTGAAGTATCACGGTTTCAGAAGAAAACTCATCTCTTACATAGGGATTAAATTTTCTTGAACTTTTTGTAACTCCATAATTTTTGTGTGTTCAAAATGCACCATTAAAATCCACATCATCAATTTTCAACCCCTTCTGACTACATTCGGTTTTTTTCATGCACTTACTGATTTTTTTGACCTACATAACCCTGAAATTGAAAAGCACTTCAAATGAACTCTGAAAAGGTTGAAAGGTGGCATGGTATCATCATTTAACCCACATAGATGTGCTAAATAGTTGAGAGGGTTATGGCAAAAACTGGATGCATTTCGTGTACAAAATGGACAATCTCTTTCGTAGTATCACGGTTTCGGATGGAAACTCATTTGTTACAAAGGGATTCCATTTTCTTGAACTTTTTGGAACTCCATACTTTTTCTGTGTTCAAAATGCACCATTCAAAGCCACATCATCAATTTTCAACCCTTTCTGACTACATTTGGTATTTTTCATGCACTCAGTGAGTTTTTTGAGCTAAATAACCGTGAAATTGAAAATCACTTCAAATGAACTCTGAAAAGGTTGAAAGGTGGCATGGTATCATCATTTCACCCACATATCTTGTGCTAAATATTTTAGAGGGTTAAGGCAAAAACCGGATGCATTTCGTGTACAAAATGGACAATCTCTTTCGTAGTATCACGGTTTCGGACGAAAACTCATTTGTTACAAAGGGATTTCATTTTCTTGAACTTTTTGGAACTCCATACTTTTTGTGTGTTCAAAATGCACCATTCAAAGCCACTTCATAAATTCTCAACCCTTTCTGACTACATTGGTACTATTCATGCACTTACTGATTTTTTTGAGCTAAATAACCCTGAAATTGAAAAGCACTTCAAGTGAACTCTGAAAAGGTTGAAAGTTGGCATGGTATCATCATTTCACCGACATAGCATGTGCTAAAAAGTTTAGAGGGTTACGGTAATAACTGGATGCACTTCGTGTAGAAAATGCACAATCTCTTTTGAAGTATCACGGTTTCGGACGAAAACTCATCTGTTACAAAGGGATTTCATTTTCTTGAACTTTTTGTAACTCCATACTTTTTTTGTGTTCAAAATGCACCATTCGAAGCCACAACATCCATTTTCAACCCTTTCTGACTACATTTGGTATTTTTCATGCACTTACTGATTGTTTTGAGCTAAA
The DNA here is from genome assembly GCA_022496015.1 of Hordeum marinum. Taxonomy (NCBI): domain Eukaryota; kingdom Viridiplantae; phylum Streptophyta; class Magnoliopsida; order Poales; family Poaceae; genus Hordeum; species Hordeum marinum. The sequence goes on from JAAAWK010000967.1 coordinate 297,082, forward strand.
TAACCCTGAAATTTGAAAAGCAGTTCAAATGAACTCTGAAAAGGTTGAAAGTTGGCATGGTATCATCATTTCACCACATAGCATGTGCTAAAAAGTTGAGAGGGTTACGGCAAAAACTGGATGCTTTTCCTGTACAAAATAGACAATCTCTTTCGAAGTATCACGGTTTCGGACGAAAACTCATCTGTTACATAGGGCTCTAATTTTCTTGAACTTTTTGGAACTCCATACTTTTTTTGTGTTCAAAATGCACCATTCAAAGACACATCATCCATTTTCAAGCCCTTCTTACTACATTTGATATTTTTCATGCACTTACTGATATTTCTTGAGCTAAATAACCCTGAAATTGAAAAGCACTTCAAATGGACTCTAAAAAGGTTGAAAGTTGGCATGGTATCATAATTTCACCCACATACCATGCGCTAAAAAGTTGAGAGGGTTACGGCAAAAACTGGATGCTTTTCATGTACAAAATAGACAATCTCTTTCGAAGTATCACTGTTCCGGACGAAAACTCATCTGTTACATAGGGATCTAATTTTCTTGAACTTTTTGGAACTCCATACTTTTTGTGTGTTCAAAATGCACCATTCAAAGCCACATCATCCATTTTCAACCCCTTCTGACTACATTTGATATTTTTCATGCACTTATTGATATTTTTTGAGCTAAATAACCCTGAAATTGAAAAGCACTTCAAATGAACTCTGAAAAGGTTGAAAGTTGGCATGGTATCATCATTTCACCCACATATCATGTGCTAAAAAGTTGAGAGGGTTACGGCGAAAACTGGATGCTTTTCATGTACAAAATAGACAATCTCTTTCGAAGTATCATGGTTTCAAACGAAAACTCATCTGTTACATAGGGATATAATTTTCCTGAACTTTTTGTAACTCCATAATTTTTGTGTGTTCAAAATGCACCATTAAAAGCCACATCATCAATTTTCAACCCCTTCTGACTACATTCGGTTTTTTTCATGCACTTACTGATTTTTTTGACCTACATAACCCTTAAATTGAAAAGCACTTCAAATGAACTCTGAAAAGGTTGAAAGGTGGCATGGTATCATCATTTAACCCACATAGATGTGCTAAATAGTTGAGAGGGTTATGGCAAAAACTGGATGCATTTCGTGTACAAAATGGACAATCTCTTTCGTAGTATCACGGTTTCGGATGAAAACTCATTTGTTACAAAGGGATTCCATTTTCTTGAACTTTTTGGAACTCCATACTTTTTCTGTGTTCAAAATGCACCATTCAAAGCCACATCATCAATTTTCAACCCTTTCTGACTACATTTGGTATTTTTCATGCACTGAGTGATTTTTTGAGCTAAATAACCGTGAAATTGAAAATCACTTCAAATGAACTCTGAAAAGGTTGAAAGGTGGCATGGTATCATCATTTCACCCACATATCTTGTGCTAAATATTTTAGAGGGTTAAGGCAAAAACCGGATGCATTTCGTGTACAAAATGGACAGTCTCTTCCGAAGTATCACAGTTTCGGACGAAATTCATTTGTTACAAAGGGATTTCATTTTCTTGAACTTTTTGGAACTCCAGACTTTTTGTGTGTTCAAAATGCACCATTCAAAGCCACATCATAAATTCTCAACCCTTTCTGACTACGTTTGGTATTTTTCATGCACTTACTGATTTTTTTTGAGCTAAATAACCCTAAAATTGAAAAGCACTTCAAATGAACTCTGAAAAGGTTGAAAGTTGGCATGGTATCATCATTTCACCCACATAGCATGTGCTAAAAAGTTTAGAGGGTTACGGTAAAAACTGGATACACTTCGTGTAGAAAATGGACAATCTCTTTTGAAGTATCACGGTTCCAAACAAAAACTCATCTGTTACAAAGGGATTTCATTTTCTTGAACTTTTTGTAACTCCATACTTTTTTTGTGTTCAAAATGCACCATTCAAAGCCACAACATCCATTTTCAACCCTTTCTGACTACCTTTGGTATTTTTCAAGCACTTACTGATTGTTTTGAGCTAAATAACCATGAAATTGAAAAGCACTTCAAATGAACTCTGAAAAGGTTGAAAGTTGGCATGGTATCATCATTTCACCCACATAGCATGTGCTAAAAAGTTGAGAGGGTTACGGCAAAAACTGGATGCTTTTCCTGTACAAAATAGACAATCTCTTTCGAAGTATCACGGTTTCGGACGAAAACTCATCTGTTACATAGGGATCTAATTTTCTTGAACTTTTTGGAACTCCATACTTTTTGTGTGTTCAAAATGCACCATTCAAATCCACATCATCCATTTTCAACCCCTTCTGACTACATTTGATATTTTTCATGCACTTACTGATATTTTTTGAGCTAAATAACCCTGAAATTGAAAAGCACTTCAAATGAACTCTGAAAAGGTTGAAAGTTGGCATGGTATCATAATTTCACCCACATATCATGTGCTAAAAAGTTGAGAGGGTTACGGCAAAAACTAGATGCATTTCATGTACAAAATAGACAATCTCTTTCGAAGTATCACGGTTTCGGACGAAAACTCATCTGTTACATAGGGATCTAATTTTCTTGAACTTTTTGGAACTCCATACTTTTTGTGTGTTCAAAATGCACCATTCAAAGCCACATCATCCATTTTCAACCCCTTCTGACTACGTTTGATATTTTTCATGCACTTATTGATATTTTTTGAGCTAAATAACCCTGAAATTGAAAAGCACTTCAAATGAACTCTGAAAAGGTTGAAAGTTGGCACGGTATCATCATTTCACCCACATATCATGTGCTAAAATGTTGAGTGGGTTACAGCGAAAACTGGATGCTTTTCATGTACAAAATAGACAATCTCTTTCGAAGTATCATGGTTTCAAACGAAAACTCATCTGTTACATAGGGATTTAATTTTCTTCAACTTTTTGTAACTCCATAATTTTTGTGTGTTCAAAATGCACCATTAAAAGCCACGTCATCAATTTTCAACCCCTTCTGACTACATTCGGTTTTTTTCATGCACTTACTGATTTTTTTGAGCTACATAACCCTGAAATTGAAAAGCACTTCAAATGAACTCTGAAAAGGTTGAAAGGTGGCATGGTATCATCATTTAACCCACATAGGATGTGCTAAAGAGTTGAGAGGGTTATGGCAAAAACTGGATGCATTTCGTGTACAAAATGGGCAATCTCTTTCGTAGTATCACGGTTTCGGACGAAAACTCATTTGTTACAAAGGGATTTCATTTTCTTGAACTTTTTGGAACTCCATACTTTTTCTGTGTTCAAAATGCACCATTCAAAGCCACATCATCAATTTTCAACCTTTCTGACTACATTTGGTATTTTTCATGCACTTAGTGATTTTTTTGAGCTAAATAACCGTGAAATTGAAAATCACTTCAAATGAACTCTGAAAAGGTTGAAAGGTGGCATGGTATCATCATTTCACCCACATATCTTGTGCAAAATATTTTAGAGGGTTAAGGCAAAAACCGGATGCATTTCGTGTACAAAATGGACAATCTCTTTCGAAGTATCACAGTTTCGGACGAAATTCATTTGTTACAAAGGGATTTCATTTTCTTGAACTTTTTGGAACTCCATAATTTTTGTGTGTTCAAAATGCACCATTCAAAGCCACATCATAAATTCTCAACCCTTTCTGACTACATTTGGTATTTTTCATGCACTTACTGATTTTTTTGAGCTAAATAACCCTCAAATTGAAAAGCACTTCAAATGAACTCTGAAAAGGTTGAAAGTTGGCATGGTATCATCATTTCACCCACATAGCATGTGCTAAAAAGTTTAGAGGGTTACGGTAAAAACTGGATACACTTCGTGTAGAAAATGGAGAATCTCTTTTGAAGTATCACGGTTCCAAACGAAAACTCATCTGTTACAAAGGGATTTCATTTTCTTGAACTTTTTATAACTCCATACTTTTTTTGTGTTCAAAATGCACCATTCAAAGCCACAACATCCATTTTCAACCCTTTTTGACTACATTTGGTATTTTTCAAGCACTTACTGATTGTTTTGAGCTAAATAACCATGAAATTGAAAAGCACTTCAAATGAACTCTGAAAAGGTTGAAAGTTGGCATGGTATCATCATTTCACCCACATAGCATGTGCTAAAAAGTTGAGAGGGTTACGGCAAAAACTTGATGCTTTTCCTGTACAAAATAGACAATCTCTTTCGAAGTATCACGGTTTCGGACGAAAACTCATCTGTTACATAGGGATCTAATTTTCTTGAACTTTTTGGAACTCCATACTTTTTGTGTGTTCAAAATGCACCATTCAAAGGCACATCATCCATTTTCAACCCCTTTTGACTACATTTGATATTTTTCATGCACTTATTGATATTTTTTGAGCTAAATAACCCTGAAATTGAAAAGCACTTCAAATGAACTCTGAAAAGGTTGAAAGTTGGCATGGTATCATCATTTCACCCGCATATCATGTGCTAAAAAGTTGAGAGGGTTACGGCGAAAACTGGATGCTTTTCATGTACAACATAGACAATCTCTTTCGAAGTATCACGGTTTCAAACGAAAACTCATCTGTTACATAGGGATTTAATTTTCTTGAACTTTTTGTAACTCCATAATTTTTGTGTGTTCAAAATGCACCATAAAAATCCACATCATCAATTTTCAACCCCTTCTGACTACATTCGTTTTTTTTCATGCACTTACTGATTTTTTTGAGCTACATAACCCTGAAATTGAAAAGCACTTCAAATGAACTCTGAAAAGGTTGAAAGGTGGCATGGTATCATCATTTAACCCACATAGGATGTGCTAAAGAGTTGAGAGGGTTATGGCAAAAACTGGATGCATTTCGTGTACAAAATGGACAATCTCTTTCGTAGTATCACGGTTTCGGACGAAAACTCATTTGTTACATTGGATTTCATTTTCTTGAACTTTTTGGAACTCCATACTTTTTCTGTGTTCAAAATGCAGCATTCAAAGCCACATCATAAATTCTCAACCCTTTCTGACTACATTTGGTATTTTTCATGCACTTACTGATTTTTTTGAGCTAAATAACCCTCAAATTGAAAAGCACTTCAAATGAACTCTGAAAAGGTTGAAAGTTGGCATGGTATCATCATTTCACCCACATAGCATGTGCTAAAAAGTTTAGAGGGTTACGGTAAAAACTGGATACACTTCGTGTAGAAAATGGAGAATCTCTTTTGAAGTATCACGGTTCCAAACGAAAACTCATCTGTTACAAAGGGATTTCATTTTCTTGAACTTTTTATAACTCCATACTTTTTTTGTGTTCAAAATGCACCATTCAAAGCCACAACATCCATTTTCAACCCTTTTTGACTACATTTGGTATTTTTCAAGCACTTACTGATTGTTTTGAGCTAAATAACCATGAAATTGAAAAGCACTTCAAATGAACTCTGAAAAGGTTGAAAGTTGGCATGGTATCATCATTTCACCCACATAGCATGTGCTAAAAAGTTGAGAGGGTTACGGCAAAAACTTGATGCTTTTCCTGTACAAAATAGACAATCTCTTTCGAAGTATCACGGTTTCGGACGAAAACTCATCTGTTACATAGGGATCTAATTTTCTTGAACTTTTTGGAACTCCATACTTTTTGTGTGTTCAAAATGCACCATTCAAAGGCACATCATCCATTTTCAACCCCTTTTGACTACATTTGATATTTTTCATGCACTTATTGATATTTTTTGAGCTAAATAACCCTGAAATTGAAAAGCACTTCAAATGAACTCTGAAAAGGTTGAAAGTTGGCATGGTATCATCATTTCACCCGCATATCATGTGCTAAAAAGTTGAGAGGGTTACGGCGAAAACTGGATGCTTTTCATGTACAACATAGACAATCTCTTTCGAAGTATCACGGTTTCAAACGAAAACTCATCTGTTACATAGGGATTTAATTTTCTTGAACTTTTTGTAACTCCATAATTTTTGTGTGTTCAAAATGCACCATAAAAATCCACATCATCAATTTTCAACCCCTTCTGACTACATTCGTTTTTTTTCATGCACTTACTGATTTTTTTGAGCTACATAACCCTGAAATTGAAAAGCACTTCAAATGAACTCTGAAAAGGTTGAAAGGTGGCATGGTATCATCATTTAACCCACATAGGATGTGCTAAAGAGTTGAGAGGGTTATGGCAAAAACTGGATGCATTTCGTGTACAAAATGGACAATCTCTTTCGTAGTATCACGGTTTCGGACGAAAACTCATTTGTTACATTGGATTTCATTTTCTTGAACTTTTTGGAACTCCATACTTTTTCTGTGTTCAAAATGCAGCATTCAAAGCCACATCATCAATTTTCAACCCTTTCTGACTACATTTGGTATTTTTCATGCACTTAGTGATTTTTTTGAGCTAAATAACCGTGAAATTGAAAATCACTTCAAATGAACTCTGAAAAGGTTGAAAGGTGGCATGGTATCATCATTTAACCCACATATCTTGTGCAAAGTATTTTAGAGGGTTAAGGCAAAAACCGGATGCATTTCGTGTACAAAATGGAATATCTCTTTCGAAGTATCACAGTTTCGGACGAAATTCATTTGTTACAAAGGGATTTCATTTTCTTGAACTTTTTGGAACTCCATAATTTTTGTGTGTTCAAAATGCACCATTCAATGCCACATCATAAATTCTCAACCCTTTCTGACTACATTTGGTATTTTTCATGCACTTACTGATTTTTTTTAGCTAAATAACCCTGAAATTGAAAAGCACTTCAAATGAACTCTGAAAAGGTTGAAAGTTGGCGTGGTATCATCATTTCACCCACATAGCATGTGCTAAAAAGTCTAGAGGGTTACGGTAAAAACTGGATACACTTCGTGTAGAAAATGGACAATCTCTTTTGAAGTATCACGGTTCCAAACGAAAACTCATCTGTTATAAAGGGATTTCATTTTCTTGAACTTTTTGTAACTCCGTACTTTTTTTGTGTTCAAAATGCACCATTCAAAGCCACAACATCCATTTTCAACCCTTTCTGACTACATTTGGTAGTTTTCAAGCACTTACTGATTGTTTTGAGCTAAATAACCATGAAATTGAAAAGCACTTCAAATGAACTCTGAAAAGGTTGAAAGTTGGCATGGTATCATAATTTCACCCATATAGCATGTGCTAAAAAGTTGAGAGGGTTACGGCAAAAACTGGATGCTTTTCCTGTACAAAATTGACAATCTCTTTCGAAATATCACGGTTTCGGACGAAAACTCATCTGTTACATAGGGATCTAATTTTCTTGATCTTTTTGGAACTCCATACTTTTTGTGTGTTCAAAATGCACCATTCAAAGCCACATCATCCATTTTCAACCCCTTCTGACTACATTTGATATTTTTCATGCACTTACTGATATTTTTTGAGCTAAATAACCCTGAAATTGAAAAGCACTTCAAATGAACTCTGAAAAGGTTGAAAGTTGAAATGGTATAATAATTTCACCCACATATCATGTGCTAAAAATTTGAGAGGGTTACGGCAAAAACTGGATGCTTTTCATGTACCAAATAGACAATCTCTTTCGAAGTATCACAGTTTCGGACGAAAACTCATCTGTTACATAGGGATTTAATTTTCTTGAACATTTTGTAACTCCATAATTTTTGTATGTTCGAAATGCACCATTAAAATCCACATCATCAATTTTCAACCCCTTCTGACTACATTCGGTTTTTTTCATGCACTTACTGATTTTTTTGACCTACATAACCCTGAAATTGAAAAGCACTTCAAATGAACTCTGAAAAGGTTGAAAGGTGGCATGGTATCATCATTTAATCCACATAGATGTGCTAAATAGTTGAGAGGGTTATGGCAAAAACTGGATGCATTTCGTGTACAAAATGGACAATCTCTTTCGTAGTATCACGGTTTCGGACGAAAACTCATTTGTTACAAAGGGATTCCATTTTCTTGAAATTTTTGGAACTCCATACTTTTTCTGTGTTCAAAATGCACCATTCAAACCCACATCATCAATTTTCAACCCTTTCTGACTACATTTGGTATTTTTCATGCACTGAGTGATTTTTTTGAGCTAAATAACCGTGAAATTGAAAATCACTTCAAATGAACTCTGAAAAGGTTGAAAGGTGGCATGGTATCATCATTTCACCCACATATCTTGTGCTAAATATTTTAGAGGGTTAAGGCAAAAACCGGATGCATTTCGTGTACAAAATGGACAATCTCTTTCGAAGTATCACAGTTTCGGACGAAATTCATTTGTTACAAAGGGATTTCATTTTCTTGAACTTTTTGGAACTCCATACTTTTTGTGTGTTCAAAATGCACCATTCAAAGCCACATCATAAATTCTCAACCCTTTCTGACTACATTTGGTATTTTTCATGCACTTACTGATTTTTTTGAGCTAAATAACCCTGAAATTGAAAAGCACTTCAAATGAACTCTGAAAAGGTTGAAAGTTGGCATGGTATCATCATTTCACCCACATAGCATGTGCTAAAAAGTTTAGAGGGTTACGGTAAAAACTGGATACACTTCGTGTAGAAAATGGACAATCTCTTTTGAAGTATCACGGTTCCAAACGAAAACTCATCTCTTATAAAGGGATTTCATTTTCTTGAACTTTTTGTAACTCCATACTTTTTTTGTGTTCAAAATGCACCATTCAAAGCAACAACATCCATTTTCAACCCTTTCTGACTACATTTGGTAGTTTTCAAGCACTTACTGATTGTTTTGAGCTAAATAACCATGAAATTGAAAAGCACTCCAAATGAACTCTGAAAAGGTTGAAAGTTGGCATGGTATCATCATTTCACCCACATAGCATGTGCTAAAAAGTTGAGAGGGTTACGGCAAAAACTGGATGCTTTTCCTGTACAAAATTGACAATCTCTTTCGAAGTATCACGGTTTCGGACGAAAACTCATCTGTTACATAGGGATCTAATTTTCTTGAACTTTTTGGAACTCCATACTTTTTGTGTGTTCAAAATGCACCATTCAAAGCCACATCATCCATTTTCAACCCCTTCTGACTACATTTGATATTTTTCATGCACTTACTGATATTTTTTGAGCTAAATAACCCTGAAATTGAAAAGCACTTCAAATGAACTCTGAAAAGGTTGAAAGTTGAAATGGTATCATAATTTCACCCACATATCATGTGCTAAAAATTTGAGAGGGTTACGGCAAAAACTGGATGCTTCTCATGTACCAAATAGACAATCTCTTTCGAAGTATCACGGTTTCGGACGAAAACTCATCTGTTACATAGGGATTTAATTTTCTTGAACATTTTGTAACTCCATAATTTTTGTATGTTCAAAATGCACCATTAAAATCCACATCATCAATTTTCAACCCCTTCTGACTACATTCGGTTTTTTTCATGCACTTACTGATTTTTTTGACCTACATAACCCTGAAATTGAAAAGCACTTCAAATGAACTCTGAAAAGGTTGAAAGGTGGCATGGTATCATCATTTAACCCACATAGATGTGCTAAATAGTTGAGAGGGTTATGGCAAAAACTGGATGCATTTCGTGTACAAAATGGACAATCTCTTTCGTAGTATCACGGTTTCGGACGAAAACTCATTTGTTACAAAGGGATTCCATTTTCTTGAACTTTTTGGAACTCCATACTTTTTCTGTGTTCAAAATGCACCATTCAAACCCACATCATCAATTTTCAACCCTTTCTGACTACATTTGGTATTTTTCATGCACTCAGTGAGTTTTTTGAGCTAAATAACCGTGAAATTGAAAATCACTTCAAATGAACTCTGAAAAGGTTGAAAGGTGGCATGGTATCATCATTTCACCCACATATCTTGTGCTAAATATTTTAGAGGGTTAAGGCAAAAACCGGGTGCATTTCGTGTACAAAACGGACAATCTCTTTCGAAGTATCACAGTTTCGGACGAAATTCATTTGTTACAAAGGGATTTCATTTTCTTGAACTTTTTGGAACTCCATACTTTTTGTGTGTTCAAAATGCACCATTCAAAGCCACATCATAAATTCTCAACCCTTTCTGACTACATTTGGTATTTTTCATGCACTTACTGATTTTTTTGAGCTAAATAACCCTGAAATTGAAAAGCACTTCAAATGAACTCTGAAAAGGTTGAAAGTTGGCATGGTATCATCATTTCACCCACATAGCATGTGCTAAAAAGTTTAGAGGGTTACGGTAAAAACTGGATACACTTCGTGTAGAAAATGGACAATCTCTTTTGAAGTATCACGGTTCCGAACGAAAACTCATCTGTTACAAAGGGATTTCCTTTTCTTGAACTTTTTGTAACTCCATACATTTTTTGTGGTCAAAATGCACCATTCAAAGGCACAACATCCATTTTCAACCCTTTCTGACTACATTTGGTATTTTTCAAGCACTTACTGATTGTTTTGAGCTAAATAACCATGAAATTGAAAAGCACTTCAAATGAACTCTGAAAAGGTTGAAAGTTGGCATGGTATCATCATTTCACCCACATAGCATGTGCTAAAAAGTTGACAGGGTTACGGCAAAAACTGGATGCTTTTCCTGTACAAAATAGACAATCTCTTTCGAAGTATCACGGTTTCGGACGAAAACTCATCTGTTACATACGGATCTAATTTTCTTGAACTTTTTGGAACTCCATACTTTTTGTGTGTTCAATGTTGGAAATATGCCCTAGAGGCAATAATAAAATGGTTATTATTGTATTTCCTAGTTCATGATAATTGTCTATTATTCATGCTACAATTGTGTTAACCAGAAACCGTAATACATGTGTGAATACATAGACCATCACATGTCCCTAGTGAGCCTCTAGTTGGCTAGCTCGTTGATCAATAGATGGTCACGGTTTCATGACCATGGACATTGGATGTCGTTGATAACGGGATCACATCATTAGGAGAATGATGTGATGGACAAGACCCAATCCTAAGCATAGCACAAGATCGTGTAGTTCGTTTGCTAAAGCTTTTCAATGTCAAGTATCATTTCCTTAGACCATGAGATTGTGTAACTTCCGGATACCGTAGGAATGCTTTGGGTGTGCCAAACGTCACAACGTAACTGGGTGGCTATAAAGGTACGCTACGGGTATCTCCGAAAGTGTCTGTTGGGTTGACACGAATCAAGACAGGGATTTGTCACTCCGTGTGACGGAGAGGTATCTCTGGGCCCACTCGGTAAGACATCATCATAATGAGCTCAATGTGACTAAGGAGTTAGCCACGGGATGATGTGTTACGGAACGAGTAAAGAGACTTGCCGGTAACGAGATTGAACAAGGTATGGCGATACCGACGATCGAATCTCGGGCAAGTACCATACCGATAGACAAAGGGAATTGTATACGGGATTGATTGAATCCCTGACATCGTGGTTCATCCGATGAGATCATCGTGGAGTACGTGGGAGCCAACATGGGTATCCAGATCCCGCTGTTGGTTATTGGCCGGAGAGGTGTCTCGGTCATGTCTACGTGTCTCCCGAACCCGTAGGGTCTACACACTTAAGGTTCGATGACGCTAGGGTTATAGGGAAAAGGTATACGTGATTACCGAAGGTTGTTCGGAGTCCCGGATGAGATCCCGGACGTCACGAGGAGCTCCGGAATGGTTCGGAGGTAAAGATTGATATATAGGAAGTCCAGTTTTGGTCACCGGAAAGTTTTCGGGCTCATCGGTAGTGTACCGGGAGTGCCGGGAGGGTGCCGGAGGACCCCCGGGAGGGGTGTGACGACCAAAGGACCACATGGGCTGTTAGATAAAGTGTGCCAGCCCTTATTGGGCTGGGCAAGACTTTTGCTAAAGGCCCATGCGGCTGGAGATAAGGAGATAAGGCAAAAAGGATTTAAAAGGAGGAGATCCACCTCCCTTGTGGGAGGTGGACTCTCCCTTTAATTCAGCCGGCCATCTCCTCTTTGGAGTATAGGCCAAGCCAGCCCTCCACGTCCCTCCTCCTATATATACTTGAGGTTTTGGATGTTTTGAGACAGGATTTGATCTCTCTCTCTCACGGCGAAGCCCTACCTCTCTTCTTCCTCCTCCGCAGCGCTTAGGCGAAGCCCTGTCGGAATACCTTGCTACTCCACCACCACCACGCCGTCGTGCTGCTGTTGGAGCCCTTCCCCAACCTCTCCTTCCTCCTTGCTGGATCAAGGTGTTGGAGACGTCACCGGGCTGCACGTGTGTTGAACGCGGAGGTGCCGACCGTTCGGCACTTGATCGGATCTACCGCGATCTGAATCGCTGCGAGTACGACTCCATCAACCGCGTTCTTGTAACGCTTCCGCTTAGCGATCTTCAAAGGTATGAAGATGCAATCTCTCCCCTCTCGTTGCTGGTTTCTCCATAGATAGATCTTGGTGAACGTAGGAAAATTTTGATTTACTACTATGTCTCCCATCAGTGGCATCATGAGCTAGGTCTATGCGTAGAATCTATGCACGAGTAGAACACAAAGCAGTTGTGGGCGTCGAGTTTGTTAATTTGCTTGCCGCTACTAGTCTTATCTTGATTCGGCGGTATTGTGGGATGAAGCGGCCCGGACCAACTTTACACGTACGCTTACGTGAGACCGGTTCCACCGCCTGACATGCACTAGATGCATAAGGTGGCTAGCGGGTGTCTGTCTCTCCTACCTTAGTCGGATCGGATTCGATGAAAAGGGTCCTTATGAAGGGTAAATAGCAATTGGCAAATCACGTTGTGGTGTTGACGTAGGTAAGAAACGTTCTTGCTAGTAACCTATAGCAGCCACGTAAAAAACTTGCAACTACAAATTAGAGGACGTCTAACTTGTTTTTGCAGCATGTGCCTTGTGATGTGATATGGCCAAAGGATGTGATGTGATGCATTGTGATGTATGAATTGATCATGTTCTTGTAATAGGATTCACGACTTGCATGTCGATGATTATGACAACCGGCAGGAGCCATAGGAGTTGTCTTATTTATTGTATGACCTGCGTGTCAATCATAAACGCCATGTAATTACTTTACTTTATTGCTAAGCGTTAGCCATAGTAGTAGAAGTAATAGTTGGCGAGACAACTTCATGAAGACACAATGATGGAGATCATGATGATGGAGATCATGGTGTCGTGCCGGTGACAGTGATGATCATGGTGCCCCGAAGATGGAGATCATAGGAGCAAAATGATATTGGCCATATCATGTCACTATATTGATTGCATGTGATGTTTATCATGTTTACATCTTATTTGCTTAGAACGACGGTAGTAAATAAGATGATCTCTCAATAAAATTTCAAGAGAAGTGTTCACCCTAACTGTGCACCGTTGCTAAGGATCGTTGTTCCGAAGCACCACGTGATGATCGGGTGTGATAGGTTCTAACGTTCGCATACAACGGGTGTAAGCCAGATTTACACACGCGAAACACTTAGGTTGACTTGACGAGCCTAGCATGTACAGACATGGCCTCGGAACACGGAAGACCGAAAGGTCGAACATGAGTCGTATAGAAGATACGATCAACATGAAGATGTTCACCATGGATGACTAGTCTGTCTCACGTGATGATCGGACACGGGCTAGTTGACATGGATCATGTATCACTTGGAAGACTAGAGAGATGTCTGTCTAAGTGGGAGTTCATTAATTTGATTAAGTGAACTTAATTATCATGAACTTAGTCTAAAATTGTCTTTACAATCTATGATGTAGATCCAATGGCCAACGCGAATGTCACCCTCAATTTCAACGCGTTCCTAGAGAAAACCAAGCTGAAAGATGATGGAAGCAACTATGCGGACTGGGTCCGTAGCTTGAGGATCATCCTCATAGCTTCCAAGAGATTGTATGTCCTAGATGCAGCGCTAGGTGACGCACCCGTTCTCCCAGCGGAACAAGATGTTATGAACACTTGGCAATCACGCTGCGATGATTACTCCCTTGTTCAATGCGGCATGCTTTACAGTCTAGAACCGGGGCTCCAAAAGCGTTTTGAGCAACACGGAGCATATGAGATGTTCCAGGAGCTGAAACTGGTTTTTCAAGCTCATGCCCGGGTCGAGAGATATGATGTCTCCGACAAGTTCTTCAGCTGTAAGATGGAGGAGCATAGTTCTGTCAGTGAGCACATCCTCAAGATGTCTGGGCTACACAGCCGCTTGACTCAGCTCGGGGTTAATATCCCGGATGACTCGGTCATTGACAGAATCCTCCAGTCGCTTCCACCTAGCTTCAAGAGCTTTGTGATGAACTACAACATGCAAGGTATGGAGAAGTCCATTCCTGAGTTGTACTCGATGCTGAAATCAGCGGAGGTCGAGATCAAAAAGGAGCATCAAGTGTTGATGGTGAATAAGACCACTAGTTTCAAGAAAGGCAAGGGTAAGAAGAACTTCAAGAAGGACGGCAAAGCTGTTGCCGCGCCCGGTAAGCAAGTTGCCGGGAAGAAGAAGAAAAATGGACCCAAGCCTGAGACTGAGTGCTTTTATTGCAAGGGTACCGGTCACTGGAAGCGGAACTGCCCCAAGTATTTAGCGGATAAGAAGGACGGCAACATTAAAGGTATATGTGATATACTTGTTATTGATGTGTACTTGACCAGCGCTCGTAGTAGCTCCTGGGTATTTGATACCGGTGCAGTTGCTCACATTTGTAACTCCAAGCAGGAGCTGCGGAATAAGCGGAGGCTGGCCAAGGATGAGGTGACGATGCGTGTCGAGAATGGTTCCAAGGTCGATGTGATCGCCGTCGGCACGTTACCTCTACATCTACCTTCGGGATTAGTTTTAAACCTTAATAATTGTTATTTAGTACCAGCTTTGAGCATGAACATTGTATCTGGATCTCGCTTGATGCGAGATGGCTACTCATTTAAATCCAAGAATAATGGTTGTTCTATTTATATGAGAGAAATGTTTTATGCTCATGCCCCGCTGGTCAATGGTTTATTTTTGATGAATCTCGAACGTGATGTTACACATGTCCATAGTGTGAGTACCAAAAAGTGTAAAGTTGATAACGATAGTCCCACTTACATGTGGCACTGCCGTCTTGGCCATATTGGTGTCAAACGCATGAAGAAGCTCCATGCTGATGGAATTTTGGAGTCACTTGATTTCGAATCATTTGACACATGCGAACCATGCCTCATGGGCAAGATGACCAAGACTCCGTTCTCCGGAACAATGGAGCGAGCAACTGACTTGTTGGAAATAATACATACCGATGTATGCGGTCCAATGAGCGTCGAGGCTCGCGGTGGCTACCGTTATGTTCTCACCCTCACTGATGACTTGAGTAGATATGGTTATGTCTACTTAATGAAACACAAGTCTGAAACTTTTGAAAGGTTCAAGGAATTTCAGAGTGAGGTCGAGAATCAACGTGACAGGAAAATAAAATGCCTACGATCTGATCGTGGCGGAGAATATTTAATTCACGAGTTTGGCACGCACCTTAGGAAATGTGGAATTGTTTCACAACTCACGCCGCCCGGCACACCCCAGCGAAATGGTGTGTCTGAACGTCGTAATCGCACTCTATTGGATATGGTGCGATCTATGATGTCTCTTACCGACTTACCGCTATCATTTTGGGGATATGCATTAGAGACTGCCGCATTCACTTTAAATAGGGCACCGTCTAAATCCGTTGAGACGACACCGTATGAATTGTGGTTTGGAAAGAAACCTAAGCTGTCGTTTCTAAAAGTTTGGGGATGCGATGCTTATGTGAAGAAACTTCAACCTGAGAAGCTCGAACCCAAAGCGGAAAAGTGCGTCTTCATAGGATATCCCAAGGAGACTATTGGGTATACCTTCTACCTACGATCCGAAGGCAAAGTCTTTGTTGCCAAGAATGGATCCTTTCTCGAGAAAGAGTTTCTCTCGAAAGAAGTAAGTGGGAGGAAAATAGAACTTGATGAGGAAATTGTACCTCCACTCGAACCGGAGAGTAGCGCAGCACAGGAAGTTGTTTCTGTGGAGCCTACACCGGCTAGAGAGGAAGTTAATGATGATGATCATGAAACTTCAGATCAAGTTGCTATTCGAAGGTCCACCAGGACACGTTCCGCACCAGAGTGGTACGGCAATCCTGTCCTAGAGATCATGTTGTTGGACAACGGTGAACCTTCGAACTATGAAGAAGCGATGACGGGCCCGGATTCCAACAAATGGCTTGAGGCCATGAAATCCGAGATAGGATCCATGTATGAGAACAAAGTAGGGACTTTGGTGGACTTGCCTAATGATAAGCGAGCCATTGAAAACAAATGGATCTTTAAGAAGAAGACTGACGCGGACGGTAATGTCACCGCCTATAAAGCTCGGCTTGTCGTTAAGGGTTATCGACAAGTTCAAGGAGTGGACTACGATGAGACTTTCTCACCCGTAGCGATGCTAAAGTCAGTCCGAATCATGTTAGCAGTTGCCGCATTTTATGATTATGAGATCTGGCAAATGGACGTCAAAACGGCATTCCTTAATGGCTTCCTCAAGGAAGAACTGTATATGATGCAGCCGGAAGGTTTTGTCGATCCTAAAGATGCTAACAAGGTATGCAAGCTCCAGCGCTCCATCTATGGGCTGGTGCAAGCATCTCGGAGTTGGAACATTCGCTTTAATGAGGTGATTAAAGCGTTTGGGTTTGTACAGGTTTATGGAGAACCTTGTATTTACAAGAAAGTGAGTGGGAGCTCTATAGCATTTCTTATATTGTATGTTGATGACATGCTGATAATGGGAAATAATATAGAACTCTTGGAAAGTATCAAGGCCTACTTGAATAAGTGTTTTTCAATGAAGGACCTTGGAGAAGCTGCTTACATATTAGGTATTAAGATCTATAGAGATAGATCGAAACGCCTCATTGGTCTTTCACAAAGCACATACCTTGAAAAGATATTGAAGAAGTTCAATATGCATCAGTCCAAGAAGGGGTTCTTGCCTGTGTTGCAAGGTGTGAGATTGAGTACGACTCAATGCCCGACCACGGCAAAGGATAGAGAAGAGATGAGTGTCATCCCCTATGCTTCAGCCATAGGCTCTATCATGTATGCCATGCTGTGTACCAGACCTGATGTGAACCTTGCCATAAGTTTGGTAGGGAGGTACCAAAGTGATCCCGGAGCGGAACACTGGACATCGGTCAAGAATATCCTGAAGTACCTGAAAAGGACAAAGGACATGTTTCTCATATATGGAGGTGCCGAAGAGCTCGTCGTAAAGGGTTACGTCGACGCTAGCTTCGACACAGATCCGGACGACTCTAAGTCGCAAACCGGATACGTGTATATTTTGAATGGAGGGGCAGTCAGCTGGAGTAGCAGCAAGCAAAGCGTCGTGGTGGCATCTACATGTGAAGCGGAGTACATAGCTGCTTCGGAAGCAGCAAAGGAGGGAGTCTGGATGAAGGAGTTCATCACCGACCTAGGAGTGATTCCAAATGCGTCGGGCCCGATGACTCTACTCTGTGACAACACTGGAGCTATTGCCCTTGCAAAGGAGCCCAGGTTTCACAAGAAGACAAGACACATCAAGCGCCGCTTCAACTCCATCCGTGATTACATTCAGGAGGGAGACATAGATATTTGTAAAGTGCATACGGATCTGAATGTCGCAGATCCGTTGACTAAACCTCTCTCACGAGCAAAACATGATCAACACCAGAACGCTATGGGTGTTCGATTCATCACAATGTAACTAGATTATTGACTCTAGTGCAAGTGGGAGACTGTTGGAAATATGCCCTAGAGGCAATAATAAAATGGTTATTATTGTATTTCCTAGTTCATGATAATTGTCTATTATTCATGCTACAATTGTGTTAACCAGAAACCGTAATACATGTGTGAATACATAGACCATCACATGTCCCTAGTGAGCCTCTAGTTGGCTAGCTCGTTGATCAATAGATGGTCACGGTTTCATGACCATGGACATTGGATGTCGTTGATAACGGGATCACATCATTAGGAGAATGATGTGATGGACAAGACCCAATCCTAAGCATAGCACAAGATCGTGTAGTTCGTTTGCTAAAGCTTTTCAATGTCAAGTATCATTTCCTTAGACCATGAGATTGTGTAACTTCCGGATACCGTAGGAATGCTTTGGGTGTGCCAAACGTCACAACGTAACTGGGTGGCTATAAAGGTACGCTACGGGTATCTCCGAAAGTGTCTGTTGGGTTGACACGAATCAAGACAGGGATTTGTCACTCCGTGTGACGGAGAGGTATCTCTGGGCCCACTCGGTAAGACATCATCATAATGAGCTCAATGTGACTAAGGAGTTAGCCACGGGATGATGTGTTACGGAACGAGTAAAGAGACTTGCCGGTAACGAGATTGAACAAGGTATGGCGATACCTACGATCGAATCTCGGGCAAGTACCATACCGATAGACAAAGGGAATTGTATACGGGATTGATTGAATCCCTGACATCGTGGTTAATCCGATGAGATCATCGTGGAGTACGTGGGAGCCAACATGGGTATCCAGATCCCGCTGTTGGTTATTGGCCGGAGAGGTGTCTCGGTCATGTCTACGTGTCTCCCGAACCCGTAGGGTCTACACACTTAAGGTTCGATGACGCTAGGGTTATAGGGAAAAGGTATACGTGATTACCGAAGGTTGTTCGGAGTCCCGGATGAGATCCCGGACGTCACGAGGAGCTCCGGAATGGTCCGGAGGTAAAGATTGATATATAGGAAGTCCAGTTTTGGTCACCGGAAAGTTTTCGGGCTCATCGGTAGTGTACCGGGAGTGCCGGGAGGGTGCCGGAGGACCCCCGGGAGGGGTGTGACGACAAAAGGACCACATGGGCTGTTAGATAAAGTGTGCCAGCCCTTATTGGGCTGGGCAAGACTTTTGCTAAAGGCCCATGAGGCTGGAGATAAGGAGATAAGGCAAAAAGGATTTAAAAGGAGGAGATCCACCTCCCTTGTGGGAGGTGGACTCTCCCTTTAATTCAGCCGGCCATCTCCTCTTTGGAGTAGAGGCCAAGCCAGCCCTCCACGTCCCTCCTCCTATATATACTTGAGGTTTTGGATGTTTTGAGACAGGATTTGATCTCTCTCTCTCACGGCGAAGCCCTACCTCTCTTCTTCCTCCTCCGCAGCGCTTAGGCGAAGCCCTGTCGGAATACCTTGCTACTCCACCACCACCACGCCGTCGTGCTGCTGTTGGAGCCCTTCCCCAACCTCTCCTTCCTCCTTGCTGGATCAAGGTGTTGGAGACGTCACCGGGCTGCACGTGTGTTGAACGCGGAGGTGCCATCCGTTCGGCACTTGATCGGATCTACCGCGATCTGAATCGCTGCGAGTACGACTCCATCAACCGCGTTCTTGTAACGCTTCCGCTTAGCGATCTTCAAAGGTATGAAGATGCAATCTCTCCCCTCTCGTTGCTGGTTTCTCCATAGATAGATCTTGGTGAACGTAGGAAAATTTTGATTTACTACTACGTCTCCCATCATTCAAAATGCACCATTCAAAGCCACATCATCCATTTTCAACCCCTTCTGACTACATTTGATATTTTTCATGCACTTACTGATATTTTTTGAGCTAAATAACCCTGAAATTGAAAAGCACTTCAAATGAACTCTGAAAAGGTTGAAAGTTGAAATGGTATCATAATTTCACCCACATATCATGTGCTAAAAAGTTGAGAGGGTTACGGTAAAAACTGGATGCTTTTCATGTACAAAATAGACAATCTCTTTCGAAGTATCACGGTTTCGCACGAAACTCATCTGTTACATAGGGATCTAATTTTCTTGAACTTTTTGGAACTCCATACTTTTTGTGTGTTCAAAATGCACCATTCAAAGCCACATCATCCATTTTCAACCCCTTCTGACTACATTTGATATTTTTCATGCACTTATTGATATTTTTTGAGCTAAATAACCCTGAAATTGAAAAGCACTTCAAATGAACTCTGAAAAGGTTGAAAGTTGGCATGGTATCATCATTTCACCCACATATCATGTGCTAAAAAGTTGAGAGGGTTACGGCGAAAACTGGATGCTTTTCATGTACAACATAGACAATCTCTTTCGAAGTATCACGGTTTCAAACGAAAACTCATCTGTTACATAGGGATTTCATTTTCTTGAACTTTTTGTAACTCCATAATTTTTGTGTGTTCAAAATGCACCATTAAAATCCACATCATCAATTTTCAACCCCTTCTGACTACACTCTGTTTTTTTCATGCACTTACTGATTTTTTTGAGCTACATAACCCTGAAATTGAAAAGCACTTCAAATGAACTCTGAAAAGGTTGAAAGGTGGCATGGTATCGTCATTTAACCCACATAGGATGTGCTAAAGAGTTGAGAGGGTTATGGAAAAAACTGGATGCATTTCGTGTACAAAATGGACAATCTCTTTCGTAGTATCACGGTTTCGGACGAAAACTCATTTGTTACATTGGATTTCATTTTCTTGAACTTTTTGGAACTCCATACTTTTTCTGTGTTCAAAATGCACCATTCAAAGCCACATCATCAATTTTCAACCCTTTCTGACTACATTTGGTATTTTTCATGCACTTAGTGATTTTTTTGAGCTAAATAACCGTGAAATTGAAAATCACTTCAAATGATCTCTGAAAAGGTTGAAAGGTGGCATGGTATCATCATTTCACCCACATATCTTGTGCTAAATATTTTAGAGGGTTAAGGCAAAAACCGGATGCATTTCGTGTACAAAATGGACAGTCTCTTTCGAAGTATCACAGTTTCGGACGAAATTCATTTGTTACAAAGGGATTTCATTTTCTTGAACTTTTTGGAACTCCATACTTTTTGTGTGTTCAAAATGCACCATTCAAAGCCACATCATAAATTCTCAACCCTTTCTGACTACATTTGGTATTTTTCATGCACTTACTGATTTTTTTGAGCTAAATAACCCTGAAATTGAAAAGCACTTCAAATGAACTCTGAAAAGGTTGAAAGTTGGCATGGTATCATCATTTCACCCACATAGCATGTGCTAAAAAGTTTAGAGGGTTACGGTAAAAACTGGATACACTTCGTGTAGAAAATGGACAATCTCTTTTGAAGTATCACGGTTCCGAACGAAAACTCATCTGTTACAAAGGGATTTCCTTTTCTTGAACTTTTTGTAACTCCATACATTTTTTGTGGTCAAAATGCACCATTCAAAGGCACAACATCCATTTTCAACCCTTTCTGACTACATTTGGTATTTTTCAAGCACTTACTGATTGTTTTGAGCTAAATAACCATGAAATTGAAAAGCACTTCAAATGAACTCTGAAAAGGTTGAAAGTTGGCATGGTATCATCATTTCACCCACATAGCATGTGCTAAAAAGTTGACAGGGTTACGGCAAAAACTGGATGCTTTTCCTGTACAAAATAGACAATCTCTTTCGAAGTATCACGGTTTCGGACGAAAACTCATCTGTTACATAGGGATCTAATTTTCTTGAACTTTTTGGAACTCCATACTTTTTGTGTGTTCAAAATGCACCATTCAAAGCCACATCATCCATTTTCAACCCCTTCTGACTACATTTGATATTTTTCATGCACTTACTGATATTTTTTGAGCTAAATAACCCTGAAATTGAAAAGCACTTCAAATGAACTCTGAAAAGGTTGAAAGTTGAAATGGTATCATAATTTCACCCACATATCATGTGCTAAAAATTTGAGAGGGTTACGGCAAAAACTGGATGCTTTTCATGTACAAAATAGACAATCTCTTTCGAAGTATCACGGTTTCGCACGAAACTCATCTGTTACATAGGGATCTAATTTTCTTGAACTTTTTGGAACTCCATACTTTTTGTGTGTTCAAAATGCACCATTCAAAGCCACATCATCCATTTTCAACCCCTTCTGACTACATTTGATATTTTTCATGCACTTATTGATATTTTTTGAGCTAAATAACCCTGAAATTGAAAAGCACTTCAAATGAACTCTGAAAAGGTTGAAAGTTGGCATGGTATCATCATTTCACCCACATATCATGTGCTAAAAAGTTGAGAGGGTTACGGCGAAAACTGGATGCTTTTCATGTACAACATAGACAATCTCTTTCGAAGTATCACGGTTTCAAACGAAAACTCATCTGTTACATAGGGATTTAATTTTCTTGAACTTTTTGTAACTCCATAATTTTTGTGTGTTCAAAATGCACCATTAAAATCCACATCATCAATTTTCAACCCCTTCTGACTACATTCTGTTTTTTTCATGCACTTACTGATTTTTTTGAGCTACATAACCCTGAAATTGAAAAGCACTTCAAATGAACTCTGAAAAGGTTGAAAGGTGGCATGGTATCATCATTTAACCCACATAGGATGTGCTAAAGAGTTGAGAGGGTTATGGAAAAAACTGGATGCATTTCGTGTACAAAATGGACAATCTCTTTCGTAGTATCACGGTTTCGGATGAAAACTCATTTGTTACATTGGATTTCATTTTCTTGAACTTTTTGGAACTCCATACTTTTGCTGTGTTCAAAATGCACCATTCAAAGCCACATCATCAATTTTCAACCCTTTCTGACTACATTTGGTATTTTTCATGCACTTAGTGATTTTTTTGAGCTAAATAACCGTGAAATTGAAAATCACTTCAAATGAACTCTGAAAAGGTTGAAAGGTGGCATGGTATCATCATTTCACCCACATATCTTGTGCTAAATATTTTAGAGGGTTAAGGCAAAAACCGGATGCATTTCGTGTACAAAATGGACAATCTCTTTCGAAGTATCACAGTTTCGGACGAAATTCATTTGTTACAAAGGGATTTCAGTTTCTTGAACTTTTTGGAACTCCATACTTTTTGTGTGTTCAAAATGCACCATTCAAAGCCACATCATAAATTCTCAACCCTTTCTGACTACATTTGTTATTTTTCATGCACTTACTGATTTTTTGGAGCTAAATAACCCTGAAATTGAAAAGCACTTCAAATGAACTCTGAAAAGGTTGAAAGTTGGCATGGTATCATCATTTCACCCACATAGCATGTGCTAAAAAGTTTAGAGGGTTACGGTAAAAACTGGATACACTTCGTGTAGAAAATGGACAATCTCTTTTGAAGTATCACGGTTCCGAACGAAAACTCATCTGTTACAAAGGGATTTCCTTTTCTTGAACTTTTTGTAACTCCATACAGTTTTTGTGGTCAAAATGCACCATTCAAAGGCACAACATCCATTTTCAACCCTTTCTGACTACATTTGGTATTTTTCAAGCACTTACTGATTGTTTTGAGCTAAATAACCATGAAATTGAGAAGCACTTCAAATGAACTCTGAAAAGGTTGAAAGTTGGCATGGTATCATCATTTCACCCACATAGCATGTGCTAAAAAGTTGACAGGGTTACGGCAAAAACTGGATGCTTTTCGTGTACAAAATAGACAATCTCTTTCGAAGTATCACGGTTTCGGACGAAAACTCATCTGTTACATAGGGATCTAATTTTCTTGAACTTTTTGGAACTCCATACTTTTTGTGTGTTCAAAATGCACCATTCAAAGCCACATCATCCATTTTCAACCCCTTCTGACTACATTTGATATTTTTCATGCACTTACTGATATTTTTTGAGCTAAATAACCCTGAAATTGAAAAGCACTTCAAATGAACTCTGAAAAGGTTGAAAGTTGAAATGGTATCATAATTTCACCCACATATCATGTGCTAAAAAGTTGAGAGGGTTACGGCAAAAACTGGATGCTTTTCATGTACAAAATAGACAATCTCTTTCGAAGTATCACGGTTTCGCACGAAACTCATCTGTTACATAGGGATCTAATTTTCTTGAACTTTTTGGAACTCCATACTTTTTGTGTGTTCAAAATGCACCATTCAAAGCCACATCATCCATTTTCAACCCCTTCTGACTACATTTGATATTTTTCATGCACTTATTGATATTTATTGAGCTAAATAACCCTGAAATTGAAAAGCACTTCAAATGAACTCTGAAAAGGTTGAAAGTTGGCATGGTATCATCATTTCACCCACATATCATGTGCTAAAAAGTTGAGAGGGTTATGGCGAAAACTGGATGCTTTTCATGTACAACATAGACAATCTCTTTCGAAGTATCACGGTTTCAAACGAAAACTCATCTGTTACATAGGGATTTAATTTTCTTGAACTTTTTGTAACTCCATAATTTTTGTGTGTTCAACATGCACCATTAAAATCCATATCATCAATTTTCAACCCCTTCTGACTACATTCTGTTTTTTTCATGCATTTACTGATTTTTTTGAGCTACATAACCCTGAAATTGAAAAGCACTTCAAATGAACTCTGAAAAGGTTGAAAGGTGGCATGGTATCATCATTTAACCCACATAGGATGTGCTAAAGAGTTGAGAGGGTTATGGAAAAAACTGGATGCATTTCGTGTACAAAATGGAGAATCTCTTTCGTAGTATCACGGTTTCGGACGAAAACTCATTTGTTACATTGGATTTCATTTTCTTGAACTTTTTGGAACTCCATACTTTTTCTGTGTTCAAAATGCACCATTCAAAGCCACATCATCAATTTTCAACCCTTTCTGACTACATTTGGTATTTTTCATGCACTTAGTGATTTTTTTGAGCTAAATAACCGTGAAATTGAAAATCACTTCAAATGAACTCTGAAAAGGTTGAAAGGTGGCATGGTATCATCATTTCACCCACATATCTTGTGCTAAATATTTTAGAGGGTTAAGGCAAAAACCGGATGCATTTCGTGTACAAAATGGACAGACTCTTTCGAAGTATCACAGTTTCGGACGAAATTCATTTGTTACAAAGGGATTTCATTTTCTTGAACTTTTTGGAACTCCATACTTTTTGTGTGTTCAAAATGCACCATTCAAAGCCACATCATAAATTCTCAACCCTTTCTGACTACATTTGGTATTTTTCATGCACTTACTGATTTTTTGGAGCTAAATAACCCTGAAATTGAAAAGCACTTCAAATGAACTCTGAAAAGGTTGAAAGTTGGCATGGTATCATCATTTCACCCACATAGCATGTGCTAAAAAGTTTAGAGGGTTACGGTAAAAACTGGATACACTTCGTGTAGAAAATGGACAATCTCTTTTGAAGTATCACGGTTCCGAATGAAAACTTATCTGTTACAAAGGGATTTCATTTTCTTGAACTTTTTGTAACTCCATACTTTTTTTGTGTTCAAAATGCACCATTCAAAGCCACAACATCCATTTCAACCCTTTCTGACTACATTTGGTATTTTTCAAGCACTTACTGATTGTTTTGAGCTAAATAACCATGAAATTGAAAAGCACTTCAAATGAACTCTGAAAAGGTTGAAAGTTTCATACTTTTCGTGTGTTCAAAATGCACCATTAAAAGCCGCATAATCAATTTTCAACCAATTCTGACGACATTTGGTATTTTTTCTGCACTTACTTATTTTTTTGAGCTAAATAACCCTGAAATTCACAAGCACTTCAAATGAACTCTGAAAAGGTTGAAGTTGGCATGGTATCATCATTTAACCCACATAGCATGTGCTAAAAAGTTGATAGGGTTATGGCAAAAACTAGATGCACTTCGTGTACAAAATGGACAATCTCTTTCGAAGTATCACGGTTTCTGACATTTGGTATCACGGTTTCATTTTCACGAACTTTTTGGAACTCCATAGTTTTTGTGTGTTCAAAATGCACCATTCAAAGCGACATCATCAATTTTCAAGTCTTTTTGACTTCATTTCGTATTTTTGATGCACTTACTGATTTTTTTGAGCTAAATAACCCTGAAAATGAAAATCACTTCAAATGAACTCTCAAAAGGTTGAAAGTTGGCATGGTATCATCATTTCACCCACATAGCTTGTCCTAAATAGTTGAGATGGTTATGGAAATAACTGGATGCATTTCGTTTACAAAATGGACAATCGCTTTCGAAGTATCACTATTTCGGACGAAATTCATTTGTTACAAAGGGATTTCATTTTCTTGAACTTTTTGGAGCTCCTTACTTTTTGTGTGTTCAAAATGCACCATTCAAAGCCACATCATCAATTTTCAACCCTTTCTGACTACATTTGATATTTTTCATGCAATTACTGATTTTTTTGAGCTAAATAACCATGAAATTGAGAAGCACTTCAAATGAACTCTGAAAAGGTTGAAAGTTGGCATGGTATCATCATTTCACCCACATAGCATGTGCTAAAAAGTTGACAGGGTTACGGCAAAAACTGGATGCTTTTCGTGTACAAAATAGACAATCTCTTTCGAAGTATCACGGTTTCGGACGAAAACTCATCTGTTACATAGGGATCTAATTTTCTTGAACTTTTTGGAACTCCATACTTTTTGTGTGTTCAAAATGCACCATTCAAAGCCACATCATCCATTTTCAACCCCTTCTGACTACATTTGATATTTTTCATGCACTTACTGATATTTTTTGAGCTAAATAACCCTGAAATTGAAAAGCACTTCAAATGAACTCTGAAAAGGTTGAAAGTTGAAATGGTATCATAATTTCACCCACATATCATGTGCTAAAAAGTTGAGAGGGTTACGGCAAAAACTGGATGCTTTTCATGTACAAAATAGACAATCTCTTTCGAAGTATCACGGTTTCGGACGAAAACTCATTTGTTACAAAGGGATTTCATTTTCACGAACTTTTTGGAACTCCATAGTTTTTGTGTGTTCAAAATGCACCATTCAAAGCGACATCATCAATTTTCAACTCTTTTTGACTTCATTTCGTATTTTTCATGCACTTACTGATTTCTTTGAGCTAAATAACCCTGAAAATGAAAATCACGTCAAATGAACTCTCAAAAGGTTGAAAGTTGGCATGGTATCATCATTTCACCCACATAGCTTGTGCTAAATAGTTGAGAGGGTTATGGAAATAACTGGATGCATTTCGTGTACAAAATGGACAATCTCTTTCGAAGTATCACTATTTCGGACGAAACTCATTTGTTACAAAGGGATTTCATTTTCTTGAACTTTTTGGAGCTCCATACTTTTTGTGTGTTCAAAATGCACCATTCAAAGCCACATCATCAATTTACAACCCTTTCTGACTACATTTGATATTTTTCATGCACTTACTGATTTTTTTTGAGCTAAATAACCCTGAAATTGAAAAACACTTAAAATAAACTCTGAAAAGGTTGAAAGTTGGCATGGTATCAGCATTTCACCTACATAGCATGTGCTAAAAAGTTGAGAGGGTTATGGCAAAAACCGGATCCATTTCGTGTACAAAATGGACAATCTCTTTCGAAGTATCACAGTTTCGGACGAAAACTCATTTGTTACAAAGGGATTTCATTTTCTTGAACTTTTTGGAACTCCATAGTTTTTGTGTGTTCAAAATGCACCATTCAAAGCGACATCATCAATTTTCAACTCTTTTTGACTTCATTTGGTATTTTTCATGCACTTACTGATTTTTTTGAGCTAAATAACCCTGAAAATGAAAATCACCTCAAATGAACTCTCAAAAGGTTGAAAGTTGGCATGGTATCATCATTTCACCCACATAGCTTGTGCTAAATAGTTGAGAGGGTTATGGAAATGACTGGATGCATTTCGTGTACAAAATGGACAATCTCTTTCGAAGTATCACTATTTCGGACGAAATTCATTTGTTACAAAGGGATTTCATTTTCTTGATCTTTTTGGAGCTCCTTACTTTTTGTGTGTTCAAAATGCACCATTCAAAGCCACATCATCAATTTTCAACCCTTTCTGACTACATTTGATATTTTTCATGCAATTACTCATTTTTTTGAGCTAAATAACCCTGAAATTGAAAAGCACTTAAAATAAACACTAAAAAGGTTGAAAGTTGGCATGGTATCATCATTTCACCCACATAGCATGTGCTAAAAAGTTGAGAGGGTTATGGCAAAAACTAGATCTATTTCATGTACAAAATGGACAATCTCTTTCGAAGTATCACAGTTTCGGACGAAAACTCATTTGTTACAAAGGGATTTCATTTTCACGAACTTTTTGGAACTCCATAGTTTTTGTGTGTTCAAAATGCACCATTCAGAGCGACATCATCAATTTTCAACTCTTTTTGACTTCATTTCGTATTTTTCATGCACTTACTGATTTTTCTTGAGCTAAATAACCCTGAAAATGAAAATCACTTCAAATGAACTGTCAAAAGGTTGAAAGTTGGCATGATATCATCATTTCACCCACATAGCTTGTGCTAAATAGTTGAGAGGGTTATGGAAATAACTGGATGCATTTCGTGTACAAAATGGACAACCTCTTTCGAAGTATCACTATTTCGAACGAAATTCATTTGTTACATTGGGATTTCATTTTCTTGAACTTTTTGGAGCTCCATACTTTTTGTGTGTTCAAAATGCACCATTCAAAGCCACATCATCAATTTTCAACCCTTTCTGACTACATTTGATATTTTTCATGCACTTACTGATTTTTTTGAGCTAAATAACCCTGAAATTGAAAAACACTTAAAATAAACTCTGAAAAGGTTGAAAGTTGGCATGGTATCATCATTTCACCGACATAGCATGTGCTAAAAAGTTGAGAGGGTTATGGCAAAAACCGGATCCATTTCGTGTACAAAATGGACAATCTCTTTCGAAGTATCACAGTTTCGGACGAAAACTCATTTGTTACAAAGGGATTTCATTTTCTTGAACTTTTTGGAACTCCATAGTTTTTGTGTGTTCAAAATGCACCATTCAAAGCGACATCATCAATTTTCAACTCTTTTTGACTTCATTTGGTATTTTTCATGCACTTACTGATTTTTTTGAGCTAAATAACCCTGAAAATGAAAATCACCTCAAATGAACTCTCAAAAGGTTGAAAATTGGCATGGTATCATCATTTCACCCACATAGCTTGTGCTAAATAGTTGAGAGGGTTATGGAAATGACTGGATGCATTTCGTGTACAAAATGGACAATCTCTTTCGAAGTATCACTATTTCGGACGAAATTCATTTGTTACAAAGGGATTTCATTTTCTTGATCTTTTTGGAGCTCCTTACTTTTTGTGTGTTCAAAATGCACCATTCAAAGCCACATCATCAATTTTCAACCCTTTCTGACTACATTTGATATTTTTCATGCAATTACTGATTTTTTTGAGCTAAATAACCCTGAAATTGAAAAGCACTTAAAATAAACACTAAAAAGGTTGAAAGTTGGCATGGTATCATCATTTCACCCACATAGCATGTGCTAAAAAGTTGAGAGGGTTATGGCAAAAACTAGATCTATTTCATGTACAAAATGGACAATCTCTTTCGAACTATCACAGTTTCGGACGAAAACTCATTTGTTACAAAGGGATTTCATTTTCACGAACTTTTTGGAACTCCATAGTTTTTGTGTGTTCAAAATGCACCATTCAGAGCGACATCATCAATTTTCAACTCTTTTTGACTTCATTTCGTATTTTTCATGCACTTACTGATTTTTCTTGAGCTAAATAACCCTGAAAATGAAAATCACTTCAAATGAACTGTCAAAAGGTTGAAAGTTGGCATGATATCATCATTTCACCCACATAGCTTGTGCTAAATAGTTGAGAGGGTTATGGAAATAACTGGATGCAATTCGTGTACAAAATGGACAACCTCTTTCGAAGTATCACTATTTCGGACGAAATTCATTTGTTACATTGGGATTTCATTTTCTTGAACTTTTTGGAGCTCCATACTTTTTGTGTGTTCAAAATGCACCATTCAAAGCCACATCATCAATTTTCAACCCTTTCTGACTACATTTGATATTTTTCATGCACTTACTGATTTTTTTGAGCTAAATAACCCTGAAATTGAAAAACACTTAAAATAAACTCTGAAAAGGTTGAAAGTTGGCATGGTATCATCATTTCACCGACATAGCATGTGCTAAAAAGTTGAGAGGGTTATGGCAAAAACCGGATCCATTTCGTGTACAAAATGGACAATCTCTTTTGAAGTATCACAGTTTCGGACGAAAACTCATTTGTTACAAAGGGATTTCATTTTCTTGAACTTTTTGGAGCTCCTTACTTTTTGTGTGTTCAAAATGCACCATTCAAAGCCACATCATCAATTTACAACCCTTTCTGACTACATTTGATATTTTTCATGCAATTACTGATTTTTTTGAGCTAAATAACCCTGAAATTGAAAAGCACTTAAAATAAACTCTGAAAAGGTTGAAATTTGGCATGGTATCATCATTTCACCCACATATCATGTGCTAAAAAGTTGAGAGGGTTATGGAAAAAACTAGATCCATTTCGTGTACAAAATGGACAATCTCTTTCGAAGTATCACAGTTTCGGACGAAAACTCATTTGTTACAAAGGGATTTCATTTTCACGAACTTTTTGGAACTCCATAGTTTTTGTGTGTTCAAAATGCACCATTCAGAGCGACATCATCAATTTTCAACTCTTTT
The DNA here is from genome assembly GCA_022496015.1 of Hordeum marinum. Lineage (NCBI taxonomy): Eukaryota > Viridiplantae > Streptophyta > Magnoliopsida > Poales > Poaceae > Hordeum > Hordeum marinum. The sequence continues at coordinate 327,540 of JAAAWK010000967.1, forward strand.
TGACTTCATTTCGTATTTTTCATGCGCTTACTGATTTTTTTGAGCTAAATAACCCTGAAAATGAAAATCACTTCAAATGAACTCTCAAAAGGTTGAAAGTTGTCATGGTATCATCATTTCACCCACATAGCTTGTGCTAAATAGTTGAGAGGGTTATGGAAATAACTGGATGCATTTCGTGTACAAAATGGACAATCTCTTTCGAAGTATCACTATTTTGGACGAAATTCATTTGTTACAAAGGGATTTCATTTTCTTGAACTTTTTGGAGCTCCATACTTTTTGTGTGTTCAAAATGCACCATTCAAAGCCACATCATCAATTTACAACCCTTTCTGACTACATTTGATATTTTTCATGCACTTACTGATTTTTTTTGAGCTAAATAACCCTGAAATTGAAAAACACTTAAAATAAACTCTGAAAAGGTTGAAAGTTGGCATGGTATCATCATTTCACCGACATAGCATGTGCTAAAAAGTTGAGAGGGTTATGGCAAAAACCGGATCCATTTCGTGTACAAAATGGACAATCTCTTTCGAAGTATCACAGTTTCGGACGAAAACTCATTTGTTACAAAGGGATTTCATTTTCTTGAACTTTTTGGAACTCCATAGTTTTTGTGTGTTCAAAATGCACCATTCAAAGCGACATCATCAATTTTCAACTCTTTTTGACTTCATTTGGTATTTTTCATGCACTTACTGATTTTTTTGAGCTAAATAACCCTGAAAATGAAAATCACCTCAAATGAACTCTCAAAAGGTTGAAAATTGGCATGGTATCATCATTTCACCCACATAGCTTGTGCTAAATAGTTGAGAGGGTTATGGAAATGACTGGATGCATTTCGTGTACAAAATGGACAATCTCTTTCGAAGTATCACTATTTCGGACGAAATTCATTTGTTACAAAGGGATTTCATTTTCTTGATCTTTTTGGAGCTCCTTACTTTTTGTGTGTTCAAAATGCACCATTCAAAGCCACATCATCAATTTTCAACCCTTTCTGACTACATTTGATATTTTTCATGCAATTACTGATTTTTTTGAGCTAAATAACCCTGAAATTGAAAAGCACTTAAAATAAACACTAAAAAGGTTGAAAGTTGGCATGGTATCATCATTTCACCCACATAGCATGTGCTAAAAAGTTGAGAGGGTTATGGCAAAAACTAGATCTATTTCATGTACAAAATGGACAATCTCTTTCGAAGTATCACAGTTTCGGACGAAAACTCATTTGTTACAAAGGGATTTCATTTTCACGAACTTTTTGGAACTCCATAGTTTTTGTGTGTTCAAAATGCACCATTCAGAGCGACATCATCAATTTTCAACTCTTTTTGACTTCATTTCGTATTTTTCATGCACTTACTGATTTTTCTTGAGCTAAATAACCCTGAAAATGAAAATCACTTCAAATGAACTGTCAAAAGGTTGAAAGTTGGCATGATATCATCATTTCACCCACATAGCTTGTGCTAAATAGTTGAGAGGGTTATGGAAATAACTGGATGCAATTCGTGTACAAAATGGACAACCTCTTTCGAAGTATCACTATTTCGGACGAAATTCATTTGTTACATTGGGATTTCATTTTCTTGAACTTTTTGGAGCTCCATACTTTTTGTGTGTTCAAAATGCACCATTCAAAGCCACATCATCAATTTTCAACCCTTTCTGACTACATTTGATATTTTTCATGCACTTACTGATTTTTTTGAGCTAAATAACCCTGAAATTTAAAAACACTTAAAATAAACTCTGAAAAGGTTGAAAGTTGGCATGGTATCATCATTTCACCGACATAGCATGTGCTAAAAAGTTGAGAGGGTTATGGCAAAAACCGGATCCATTTCGTGTACAAAATGGACAATCTCTTTCGAAGTATCACAGTTTCGGACGAAAACTCATTTGTTACAAAGGGATTTCATTTTCTTGAACTTTTTGGAACTCCATAGTTTTTGTGTATTCAAAATGCACCATTCAAAGCGACATCATCAATTTTCAACTCTTTTTGACTTCATTTGGTATTTTTCATGCACTTACTGATTTTTTTGAGCTCAATAACCCTGAAAATGAAAATCACCTCAAATGAACTCTCAAAAGGTTGAAAGTTGGCATGGTATCATCATTTCACCCACATAGCTTGTGCTAAATAGTTGAGAGGGTTATGGAAATGACTGGATGCATTCCGTGTACAAAATGGACAATCTCTTTCGAAGTATCACTATTTCGGACGAAATTCATTTGTTACAAAGGGCTTTCATTTTCTTGAAATTTTTGGAGCTCCTTACTTTTTGTGTGTTCAAAATGCACCATTCAAAGCCACATCATCAATTTACAACCCTTTCTGACTGCATTTGATATTTTTCATGCAATTACTGATTTTTTTGAGCTAAATAACCCTGAAATTGAAAAGCACTTAAAATAAACTCTGAAAAGGTTGAAATTTGGCATGGTATCATCATTTCACCCACATATCATGTGCTAAAAAGTTGAGAGGGTTATGGCAAAAACTAGATCCATTTCGTGTACAAAATGGACAATCTCTTTCGAAGTATCACAGTTTCGGACGAAAACTCATTTGTTACAAAGGGATTTCATTTTCACGAACTTTTTGGAACTCCATAGTTTTTGTGTGTTCAAAATGCACCATTCAGAGCGACATCATCAATTTTCAACTCTTTTTGACTTCATTTCGTATTTTTCATGCGCTTACTGATTTTTTTGAGCTAAATAACCCTGAAAATGAAAATCACTTCAAATGAACTCTCAAAAGGTTGAAAGTTGTCATGGTATCATCATTTCACCCACATAGCTTGTGCTAAATAGTTGAGAGGGTTATGGAAATAACTGGATGCATTTCGTGTACAAAATGGACAATCTCTTTCGAAGTATCACTATTTCGGACGAAATTTATTTGTTACAAAGGGATTTCATTTTCTTGCACTTTTTGGAGCTCCATACTTTTTGTGTGTTCAAAATGCACCATTCAAAGCCACATCATCAATTTACAACCCTTTCTGACTACATTTGATATTTTTCATGCACTTACTGATTTTTTTTGAGCTAAATAACCCTGAAATTGAAAAACACTTAAAATAAACTCTGAAAAGGTTGAAAGTTGGCATGGTATCATCATTTCACCGACATAGCATGTGCTAAAAAGTTGAGAGGGTTATGGCAAAAACCGGATCCATTTCGTGTACAAAATGGACAATCTCTTTCGAAGTATCACAGTTTCGGACGAAAACTCATTTGTTACAAAGGGATTTCATTTTCTTGAACTTTTTGGAACTCCATAGTTTTTGTGTGTTCAAAATGCACCATTCAAAGCGACATCATTAATTTTCAACTCTTTTTGACTTCATTTGGTATTTTTCATGCACTTACTGATTTTTTTGAGCTAAATAACCCTGAAAATGAAAATCACCTCAAATGAACTCTCAAAAGGTTGAAAGTTGGCATGGTATCATCATTTCACCCACATAGCTTGTGCTAAATAGTTGAGAGGGTTATGGAAATGACTGGATGCATTTCGTGTACAAAATGGATAATCTCTTTCGAAGTATCACTATTTCGGACGAAATTCATTTGTTACAAAGGGATTTCATTTTCTTGATCTTTTTGGAGCTCCTTACTTTTTGTGTGTTCAAAATGCACCATTCAAAGCCACATCATCAATTTTCAACCCTTTCTGACTACAGTTGATATTTTTCATGCAATTACTGATTTTTTTGAGCTAAATAACCTTGAAATTGAAAAGCACTTAAAATAAACACTAAAAAGGTTGAAAGTTGGCATGGTATCATCATTTCACCCACATAGCATGTGCTAAAAAGTTGAGAGGGTTATGGCAAAAACTAGATCTATTTCATGTACAAAATGGACAATCTCTTTCGAAGTATCACAGTTTCGGACGAAAACTCATTTGTTACAAAGGGATTTCATTTTCACGAACTTTTTGGAACTCCATAGTTTTTGTGTGTTCAAAATGCACCATTCAGAGCGACATCATCAATTTTCAACTCTTTTTGACTTCATTTCGTATTTTTCATGCACTTACTGATTTTTCTTGAGCTAAATAACCCTGAAAATGAAAATCACTTCAAATGAACTGTCAAAAGGTTGAAAGTTGGCATGATATCATCATTTCACCCACATAGCTTGTGCTAAATAGTTGAGAGGGTTATGGAAATAACTGGATGCATTTCGTGTACAAAATGGACAACCTCTTTCGAAGTATCACTATTTCGGACGAAATTCATTTGTTACATTGGGATTTCATTTTCTTGAACTTTTTGGAGCTCCATACTTTTTGTGTGTTCAAAATGCACCATTCAAAGCCACATCATCAATTTTCAACCCTTTCTGACTACATTTGATATTTTTCATGCACTTACTGATTTTATTGAGCTAAATAACCCTGAAATTGAAAAACACTTAAAATAAACTCTGAAAAGGTTGAAAGTTGGCATGGTATCATCATTTCACCCACATAGCATGTGCTAAAAAGTTGAGAGGGTTATGGCAAAAACCGGATCCATTTCGTGTACAAAATGGACAATCTCTTTCGAAGTATCACAGTTTCGGACGAAAACTCATTTGTTACAAAGGGATTTCATTTTCTTGAACTTTTTGGAACTCCATAGTTTTTGTGTATTCAAAATGCACCATTCAAAGCGACATCATCAATTTTCAACTCTTTTTGACTTCATTTGGTATTTTTCATGCACTTACTGATTTTTTTGAGCTCAATAACCCTGAAAATGAAAATCACCTCAAATGAACTCTCAAAAGGTTGAAAGTTGGCATGGTATCATCATTTCACCCACATAGCTTGTGCTAAATAGTTGAGAGGGTTATGGAAATGACTGGATGCATTTCGTGTACAAAATGGACAATCTCTTTCGAAGTATCACTATTTCGGACGAAATTCATTTGTTACAAAGGGCTTTCATTTTCTTGAAATTTTTGGAGCTCCTTACTTTTTGTGTGTTCAAAATGCACCATTCAAAGCCACATCATCAATTTACAACCCTTTCTGACTACATTTGATATTTTTCATGCAATTACTGATTTTTTTGAGCTAAATAACCCTGAAATTGAAAAGCACTTAAAATAAACTCTGAAAAGGTTGAAAGTTGGCATGGTATCATCATTTCACCCACATATCATGTGCTAAAAAGTTGAGAGGGTTATGGCAAAAACTAGATCCATTTCGTGTACAAAATGGACAATCTCTTTCGAAGTATCACAGTTTCGGACGAAAACTCATTTGTTACAAAGGGATTTCATTTTCACGAACTTTTTGGAACTCCATAGTTTTTGTGTGTTCAAAATGCACCATTCAGAGCGACATCATCAATTTTCAACTCTTTTTGACTTCATTTCGTATTTTTCATGCGCTTACTGATTTTTTTGAGCTAAATAACCCTGAAAATGAAAATCACTTCAAATGAACTCTCAAAAGGTTGAAAGTTGTCATGGTATCATCATTTCACCCACATAGCTTGTGCTAAATAGTTGAGAGGGTTATGGAAATAACTGGATGCATTTCGTGTACAAAATGGACAATCTCTTTCGAAGTATCACTATTTCGGACGAAATTCATTTGTTACAAAGGGATTTCATTTTCTTGAAATTTTTGGAGCTCCATACTTTTTGTGTGTTCAAAATGCAGCATTCAAAGCCACATCATCAATTTTCAACCCTTTCTGACTACATTTGATATTTTTCATGCACTTACTGATTTTTTTGAGCTAAATAACCCTGAAATTGAAAAACACTTAAAATAAACTCTGAAAAGGTTGAAAGTTGGCATGGTATCATCATTTCACCCACATAGCATGTGCTTAAAAGTTGAGAGGGTTATGGCAAAAACCGGATCCATTTCGTGTACAAAATGGACAATCTCTTTCGAAGTATCACAGTTTCGGACGAAAACTCATTTGTTACAAAGGGATTTCATTTTCTTGAACATTTTGGAACTCCATAGTTTTTGTGTGTTCAAAATGCACCATTCAAAGCGACATCATCAATTTTCAACTCTTTTTGACTTCATTTGGTATTTTTCATGCACTTACTGATTTTTTTGAGCTAAATAACCCTGAAATTGAAAAGCACTTAAAATAAAGTCTGAAAAGGTTGAAAGTTGGCATGGTATCATCATTTCACCCACAGATCATGTGCTAAAAAGTTGAGAGGGTTATGGCAAAAACTAGATCCATTTCGTGTAGAAAATGGACAATCTCTTTCGAAGTATCACAGTTTCGGACGAAAACTCATTTGTTACAAAGGGATTTCATTTTCACGAACTTTTTGGAACTCCATAGTTTTTGTGTGTTCAAAATGCACCATTCGAAGCGACATCATCAATTTTCAACTCTTTTTGACTTCATTTCGTATTTTTCATGCGCTTACTGATTTTTTTGAGCTAAATAACCCTGAAAATGAAAATCACTTCAAATGAACTCTCAAAAGGTTGAAAGTTGTCATGGTATCATCATTTCACCCACATAGCTTGTGCTAAATAGTTGAGAGGGTTATGGAAATAACTGGATGCATTTCGTGTACAAAATGGACAATCTCTTTCGAAGTATCACTATTTCGGACGAAATTCATTTGTTACAAAGGGATTTCATTTTCTTGAAATTTTTGGAGCTCCATACTTTTTGTGTGTTCAAAATGCAGCATTCAAAGCCACATCATCAATTTTCAACCCTTTCTGACTACATTTTATATTTTTCATGCACTTACTGATTTTTTTGAGCTAAATAACCCTGAAATTGAAAAACACTTAAAATAAACTCTGAAAAGGTTGAAAGTTGGCATGGTATCATCATTTCACCCACATAGCATGTGCTTAAAAGTTGAGAGGGTTATGGCAAAAACCGGATCCATTTCGTGTACAAAATGGACAATCTCTTTCGAAGTATCACAGTTTCGGACGAAAACTCATTTGTTACAAAGGGATTTCATTTTCTTGAACATTTTGGAACTCCATAGTTTTTGTGTGTTCAAAATGCACCATTCAAAGCGACATCATCAATTTTCAACTCTTTTTGACTTCATTTGGTATTTTTCATGCACTTACTGATTTTTTTGAGCTAAATAACCCTGAAATTGAAAAGCACTTAAAATAAAGTCTGAAAAGGTTGAAAGTTGGCATGGTATCATCATTTCACCCACAGATCATGTGCTAAAAAGTTGAGAGGGTTATGGCAAAAACTAGATCCATTTCGTGTAGAAAATGGACAATCTCTTTCGAAGTATCACAGTTTCGGACGAAAACTCATTTGTTACAAAGGGATTTCATTTTCACGAACTTTTTGGAACTCCATAGTTTTTGTGTGTTCAAAATGCACCATTCGAAGCGACATCATCAATTTTCAACTCTTTTTGACTTCATTTCGTATTTTTCATGCACTTACTGATTTTTTTGAGCTAAATAACCCTGAAAATGAAAATCACTTCAAATGAACTCTCAAAAGGTTGAAAGTTGGCACGGTATCATCATTTCACCCCCATAGCTTGTGCTAAATAGTTGAGATGGTTGTGGAAATAACTGGATGCATGTCGTTTACAAAATGGACAATCGCTTTCGAAGTATCACTATTTCGGACGAAATTCATTTGTTACAAAGGGATTTCATTTTCTTGAACTTTTTGGAGCTCCTTACTTTTTGTGTGTTCAAAATGCACCATTCAAAGCCACATCATCAATTTTCAAACCTTTCTGACTACATTTGATATTTTTCATGCAATTACTGATTTTTTGAGCTAAATAACCCTGAGATTGAAAAGCACTTAAAATAAACTCTGAAAAGGTTGAAAGTTGGCATGGTATCATCATTTCACCCACATAGCATGTGCTAAAAAGTTGAGAGGGTTATGGCAAAAACTAGATCCATTTCGTGTACAAAATGCACAATCTCTTTCGAAGTATCACAGTTTCGGACGAAAACTCATTTGTTACAAAGGGATTTCATTTTCACGAACTTTTTGGAACTCCATAGTTTTTGTGTGTTCAAAATGCACCATTCAAAGCGACATCATCAATTTTCAACACTTTTTGACTTCATTTCGTATTTTTCATGCACTTACTGATTTCTTTGAGCTAAATAACCCTGAAAATGAAAATCACGTCAAATGAACTCTCAAAAGGTTGAAAGTTGGCATGGTATCATCATTTCACCCACATAGCTTGTGCTAAATAGTTGAGAGGGTTATGGAAATAACTGGATGCATTTCGTGTACAAAATGGACAATCTCTTTCGAAGTATCACTATTTCGGACGAAATTCATTTGTTACAAAGGGATTTCATTTTCTTGAACTTTTTGGAGCTCCATACTTTTTGTGTGTTCAAAATGCACCATTCAAAGCCACATCATCAATTTACAACCCTTTCTGACTACATTTGATATTTTTCATGCACTTACTGATTTTTTTTGAGCTAAATAACCCTGAAATTGAAAAACACTTAAAATAAACTCTGAAAAGGTTGAAAGTTGGCATGGTATCATCATTTCACCCAGATAGCATGTGCTAAAAAGTTGAGAGGGTTATGGCAAAAACCGGATCCGTTTCGTGTACAAAATGGACAATCTCTTTCGAAGTATCAGAGTTTCGGACGAAAACTCATTTGTTACAAAGGGATTTCATTTTCTTGAACTTTTTGGAACTCCATAGTTTTTGTGTGTTCAAAATGCACCATTCAAAGCGACATCATCAATTTTCAACTCTTTTTGACTTCATTTGGTATTTTTCATGCACTTACTGATTTTTTTGAGCTAAATAACCCTGTAAATGAAAATCACCTCAAATGAACTCTCAAAAGGTTGAAAGTTGGCATGGTATCATCATTTCACCCACATAGCTTGTGCTAAATAGTTGAGAGGGTTATGGAAATGACTGGATGCATTTCGTGTACAAAATGGACAATCTCTTTCGAAGTATCACTATTTCGGACGAAATTCATTTGTTACAAAAGGATTTCATTTTCTTGATCTTTTTGGAGCTCCTTACTTTTTGTGTGTTCAAAATGCACCATTCAAAGCCACATCATCAATTTTCAACCCTTTCTGACTACATTTGATATTTTTCATGCAATTACTGATTTTTTTGAGCTAAATAACCCTGAAATTGAAAAGCACTTAAAATAAACACTGAAAAGGTTGAAAGTTGGCATGGTATCATCATTTCACCCACATAGCATGTGCTAAATAGTTGAGAGGGTTATGGCAAAAACTAGATCTATTTCGTGTACAAAATGGACAATCTCTTTCGAAGTATCACAGTTCCGGACGAAAACTCATTTGTTACAAAGGGATTTCATTTTCACGAACTTTTTGGAACTCCATAGTTTTTGTGTGTTCAAAATGCACCATTCAGAGCGACATCATCAATTTTCAACTCTTTTTGACTTCATTTCGTATTTTTCATGCACTTACTGATTTTTTTTGAGCTAAATAACCCTGAAAATGAAAATCACTTCAAATGAACTCTCAAAAGGTTGAAAGTTGGCATGGTATCATCATTTCACCCACATAGCTTGTGCTAAATAGTTGAGAGGGTTATGGAAATAACTGGATGCATTTCGTGTACAAAATGGACAATCTCTTTCGAAGTATCACTATTTCGGACGAAATTCATTTGTTACAAAGGGATTTCATTTTCTTGAACTTTTTGGAGCTCCATACTTTTTGTGTGTTCAAAATGCACCATTCAAAGCCACATCATCAATTTTCAACCCTTTCTGACTACATTTGATACTTTTCATGCACTTACTGATTTTTTGAGCTAAATAACCCTGAAATTGAAAAACACTTAAAATAAACTCTGAAAAGGTTGAAAGTTGGCATGGTATCATCATTTCACCCACATAGGATATGCTAAAAAGTTGAGAGGGTTATGGCAAAAACCGGATCCATTTCGTGTACAAAATGGACAATCTCTTTCGAAGTATCACAGTTTCGGACGAAAACTCATTTGTTACAAAGGGATTTCAGTTTCTTGAACTTTTTGGAACTCCATAGTTTTTGTGCGTTCAAAATGCACCATTCAAAGCGACATCATCAATTTTCAACTCTTTTTGACTTCATTTGGTATTTTTCATGCACTTACTGATTTTTTTGAGCTAAATAACCCTGAAAATGAAAATCACCTCAAATGAACTCTCAAAACGTTGAAAGTTGGCATGGTATCATCATTTCACCCACATAGCTTGTGCTAAATAGTTGAGAGGGTTATGGAAATGACTGGATGCATTTCGTGTACAAAATGGACAATCTCTTCCGAAGTATCACTATTTCGGACGAAATTCATTTGTTACAAAGGGATTTCATTTTCTTGATCTTTTTGGAGCTCCTTACTTTTTGTGTGTTCAAAATGCACCATTCAAAGCCACATCATCAATTTTCAACCCTTTCTGACTACATTTGATATTTTTCATGCAATTACTGATTTTTTTGAGCTAAATAACCCTGAAATTGAAAAGCACTTAAAATAAACACTGAAAAGGTTGAAAGTTGGCATGGTATCATCATTTCACCCACATAGCATGTGCTAAATAGTTGAGAGGGTTATGGCAAAAACTAGATCTATTTCGTGTACAAAATGGACAATCTCTTTCGAAGTATCACAGTTCCGGACGAAAACTCATTTGTTACAAAGGGATTTCATTTTCACGAACTTTTTGGAACTCCATAGTTTTTTTGTGTTCAAAATGCACCATTCAGAGCGACATCATCAATTTTCAACTCTTTTTGACTTCATTTCGTATTTTTCATGCACTTACTGATTTTTTTTTGAGCTAAATAACCCTGAAAATGAAAATCACTTCAAATGAACTCTCAAAAGGTTGAAAGTTGGCATGGTATCATCATTTCACCCACATAGCTTGTGCTAAATAGTTGAGAGGGTTATGGAAATAACCGGATCCATTTCGTGTACAAAATGGACAATCTCTTTCGAAGTATCACTATTTCGGACGAAATTCATTTGTTACAAAGGGATTTCATTTTCTTGAACTTTTTGGAGCTCCATACTTTTTGTGTGTTCAAAATGCACCATTCAAAGCCACATCATCAATTTTCAACCCTTTCTGACTACATTTGATATTTTTCATGCACTTACTGATTTTTTTTAGCTAAATAACCCTGAAATTAAAAAACACTTAAAATAAACTCTGAAAAGGTTGAAAGTTGGCATGGTATCATCATTTCACCCACATAGCGTGTGCTTAAAAGTTGAGAGGGTTATGGCAAAAACCGGATCCATTTCGTGTACAAAATGGACAATCTCTTTCGAAGTATCACAGTTTCGAACAAAAATTCATTTGTTACAAAGGGATTTCATTTTCTTGAACTTTTTGGAACTCCATAGTTTTTGTGTGTTCAAAATGCACCATTCAAAGCGACATCATCAATTTTCAACTCTTTTTGACTTCATTTGGTATTTTTCATGCACTTACTGATTTTTTTGAGCTAAATAACCCTGAAATTGAAAAGCACTTAAAATAAAGTCTGAAAAGGTTGAAAGTTGGCATGGTATCATCATTTCACCCACAGATCATGTGCTAAAAAGTTGAGAGGGTTATGGCAAAAACTAGATCCATTTCGTGTAGAAAATGGACAATCTCTTTCGAAGTATCACACTTTCGGACGAAAACTCATTTGTTACAAAGGGATTTCATTTTCACGAACTTTTTGGAACTCCATAGTTTTTGTGTGTTCAAAATGCACCATTCAGAGCGACATCATCAATTTTCAACTCTTTTTGACTTCATTTCGTATTTTTCATGCACTTACTGATTTTTTTTGAGCTAAATAACCCTGAAAATGAAAATCACTTCAAATGAACTCTCAAAAGGTTGAAAGTTGGCATGGTATCATCATTTCACCCACATAGCTTGTGCTAAATAGTTGAGAGGGTTATGGAAATAACTGGATGCATTTCGTGTACAAAATGGACAATCTCTTTCGAAGTATCACTATTTCGGACGAAATTCATTTGTTACAAAGGGATTTCATTTTCTTGAACTTTTTGGAGCTCCATACTTTTTGTGTGTTCAAAATGCACCATTCAAAGCCACATCATCAATTTTCAACCCTTTCTGACTACATTTGATATTTTTCATGCACTTACTGAATTTTTTGAGCTAAATAACCCTGAAATTGAAAAACACTTAAAATAAACTCGGAAAAGGTTGAAAGTTGGCATGGTATCATCATTTCACCCACATAGCATGTGCTAAAAAGTTGAGAGGGTTATGGCAAAAACCGGATCCATTTCGTGTACAAAATGGACAATCTCTTTCGAAGTATCACAGTTTCAGACGAAAACTCATTTGTTACAAAGGGATTTCATTTTCTTGAACTTTTTGGAACTCCATAGTTTTTGTGTATTCAAAATGCACCATTCAAAGCGACATCATCAATTTTCAACTCTTTTTGACTTCATTTCGTATTTTTCATGCACTTACTGATTTTTTTTGAGCTAAATAACCCTGAAAATGAAAATCACTTCAAATGAACTCTCAAAAGGTTGAAAGTTGGCATGGTATCATCATTTCACCCACATAGCTTGTGCTAAATAGTTGAGAGGGTTATGGAAATAACTGGATGCATTTCGTGTACAAAATGGACAATCTCTTTCGAAGTATCACTATTTCGGACGAAATTCATTTGTTACAAAGGGATTTCATTTTCTTGAACTTTTTGGAGCTCCATACTTTTTGTGTGTTCAAAATGCACCATTCAAAGCCACATCATCAATTTTCAACCCTTTCTGACTACATTTGATATTTTTCATGCACTTACTGATTTTTTTGAGCTAAATAACCCTGAAATTGAAAAACACTTAAAATAAACTCTGAAAAGGTTGAAAGTTGGCATGGTATCATCATTTCACCCACATAGGATATGCTAAAAAGTTGAGAGGGTTATGGCAAAAACCGGATCCATTTCGTGTACAAAATGGACAATCTCTTTCGAAGTATCACAGTTTCGGACGAAAACTCATTTGTTACAAAGGGATTTCATTTTCTTGAACTTTTTGGAACTCCATAGTTTTTGTGTGTTCAAAATGCACCATTCAAAGCGACATCATCAATTTTCAACTCTTTTTGACTTCAGTTGGTATTTTTCATGCACTTACTGATTTTTTTGAGCTAAATAACCCTGAAATTGAAAAACACTTAAAATAAACTCTGAAAAGGTTGAAAGTTGGCATGGTATCATCATTTCACCCACATAGCATGTGCTTAAAAGTTGAGAGGGTTATGGCAAAAACCGGATCCATTTCGTGTACAAAATGGACAATCTCTTTCGAAGTATCACAGTTTCGAACGAAAATTCATTTGTTACAAAGGGATTTCATTTTCTTGAACTTTTTGGAACTCCATAGTTTTTGTGTGTTCAAAATGCACCATTCAAAGCGACATCATCAATTTTCAACTCTTTTTGACTTCATTTGGTATTTTTCATGCACTTACTGATTTTTTTGAGCTAAATAACCCTGAAATTGAAAAGCACTTAAAATAATGTCTGAAAAGGTTGAAAGTTGGCATGGTATCATCATTTCACCCACAGATCATGTGCTAAAAAGTTGAGAGGGTTATGGCAAAAACTAGATCCATTTCGTGTAGAAAATGGACAATCTCTTTCGAAGTATCACAGTTTCGGACGAAAACTCATTTGTTACAAAGGGATTTCATTTTCACGAACTTTTTGGAACTCCATAGTTTTTGTGTGTTCAAAATGCACCATTCAGAGCGACATCATCAATTTTCAACTCTTTTTGACTTCATTTCGTATTTTTCATGCACTTACTGATTTTTTTTGAGCTAAATAACCCTGAAAATGAAAATCACTTCAAATGAACTCTGAAAAGGTTGAAAGTTGGCATGGTATCATCATTTCACCCACAGATCATGTGCTAAATAGTTGAGAGGGTTATGGCAAAAACCGGATCCATTTCGTGTACAAAATGGACAATCTCTTTCGAAGTATCACAGTTTCGGACGAAAACTCATTTGTTACAAAGGGATTTCATTTTCTTGAACTTTTTGGAACTCCATAGTTTTTGTGTGTTCAAAATGCACCATTCAAAGCGACATCATCAATTTTCAACTCTTTTTGACTTCAGTTGGTATTTTTCATGCACTTACTGATTTTTTTGAGCTAAATAACCCTGAAATTGAAAAACACTTAAAATAAACTCTGAAAAGGTTGAAAGTTGGCATGGTATCATCATTTCACCCACATAGCATGTGCTTAAAAGTTGAGAGGGTTATGGCAAAAACCGGATCCATTTCGTGTACAAAATGGACAATCTCTTTCGAAGTATCACAGTTTCGAACGAAAATTCATTTGTTACAAAGGGATTTCATTTTCTTGAACTTTTTGGAACTCCATAGTTTTTGTGTGTTCAAAATGCACCATTCAAAGCGACATCATCAATTTTCAACTCTTTTTGACTTCATTTGGTATTTTTCATGCACTTACTGATTTTTTTGAGCTAAATAACCCTGAAATTGAAAAGCACTTAAAATAATGTCTGAAAAGGTTGAAAGTTGGCATGGTATCATCATTTCACCCACAGATCATGTGCTAAAAAGTTGAGAGGGTTATGGCAAAAACTAGATCCATTTCGTGTAGAAAATGGACAATCTCTTTCGAAGTATCACAGTTTCGGACGAAAACTCATTTGTTACAAAGGGATTTCATTTTCTTGAACTTTTTGGAACTCCATAGTTTTTGCGTATTCAAAATGCACCATTCAAAGCGACATCATCAATTTTCAACTCTTTTTGACTTCATTTGGTATTTTTCATGCACTTACTGATTTTTTTTTGAGCTAAATAACCCTGAAAATGAAAATCACTTCAAATGAACTCTCAAAAGGTTGAAAGTTGGCATGGTATCATCATTTCACCCACATAGCTTGTGCTAAATAGTTGAGAGGGTTATGGAAATAACTGGATGCATTTCGTGTACAAAATGGACAATCTCTTTCGAAGTATCACTATTTCGGACGAAATTCATTTGTTACAAAGGGATTTCATTTTCTTGAACTTTTTGGAGCTCCATACTTTTTGTGTGTTCAAAATGCACCATTCAAAGCCACATCATCAATTTTCAACCCTTTCTGACTACATTTGATATTTTTCATGCACTTACTGATTTTTTTGAGCTAAATAACCCTGAAATTGAAAAACACTTAAAATAAACTCTGAAAAGGTTGAAAGTTGGCATGGTATCATCATTTCACCCACATAGGATATGCTAAAAAGTTGAGAGGGTTATGGCAAAAACCGGATCCATTTCGTGTACAAAATGGACAATCTCTTTCGAAGTATCACAGTTTCGGACGAAAACTCATTTGTTACAAAGGGATTTCATTTTCTTGAACTTTTTGGAACTCCATAGTTTTTGTGTGTTCAAAATGCACCATTCAAAGCGACATCATCAATTTTCAACTCTTTTTGACTTCAGTTGGTATTTTTCATGCACTTACTGATTTTTTTGAGCTAAATAACCCTGAAATTGAAAAACACTTAAAATAAACTCTGAAAAGGTTGAAAGTTGGCATGGTATCATCATTTCACCCACATAGCATGTGCTTAAAAGTTGAGAGGGTTATGGCAAAAACCGGATCCATTTCGTGTACAAAATGGACAATCTCTTTCGAAGTATCACAGTTTCGAACGAAAATTCATTTGTTACAAAGGGATTTCATTTTCTTGAACTTTTTGGAACTCCATAGTTTTTGTGTGTTCAAAATGCACCATTCAAAGCGACATCATCAATTTTCAACTCTTTTTGACTTCATTTGGTATTTTTCATGCACTTACTGATTTTTTTGAGCTAAATAACCCTGAAATTGAAAAGCACTTAAAATAATGTCTGAAAAGGTTGAAAGTTGGCATGGTATCATCATTTCACCCACAGATCATGTGCTAAAAAGTTGAGAGGGTTATGGCAAAAACTAGATCCATTTCGTGTAGAAAATGGACAATCTCTTTCGAAGTATCACAGTTTCGGACGAAAACTCATTTGTTACAAAGGGATTTCATTTTCACGAACTTTTTGGAACTCCATAGTTTTTGTGTGTTCAAAATGCACCATTCAAAGCGACATCATCAATTT
Source organism: Hordeum marinum (assembly GCA_022496015.1). Taxonomy (NCBI): domain Eukaryota; kingdom Viridiplantae; phylum Streptophyta; class Magnoliopsida; order Poales; family Poaceae; genus Hordeum; species Hordeum marinum. The sequence goes on from JAAAWK010000967.1 coordinate 343,697, forward strand.
TCAACTCTTTTTGACTTCATTTCGTATTTTTCATGCACTTACTGATTTTTTTTGAGCTAAATAACCCTGAAAATGAAAATCACTTCAAATGAACTCTGAAAAGGTTGAAAGTTGGCATGGTATCATCATTTCACCCACAGATCATGTGCTAAATAGTTGAGAGGGTTATGGAAATAACTGGATGCATTTCGTGTACAAAATGGACAATCTCTTTCGAAGTATCACTATTTCGGACGAAATTCATTTGTTACAAAGGGATTTCATTTTCTTGAACTTTTTGGACCTCCATACTTTTTGTGTGTTCAAAATGCACCATTCAAAGCCACATCATCAATTTTCAACCCTTTCTGACTACATTTGATATTTTTCATGCACTTACTGATTTTTTTGAGCTAAATAACCCTGAAATTGAAAAACACTTAAAATAAACTCTGAAAAGGTTGAAAGTTGGCATGGTATCATCATTTCACCCACATAGGATATGCTAAAAAGTTGAGAGGGTTATGGCAAAAACCGGATCCATTTCGTGTACAAAATGGACAATCTCTTTCGAAGTATCACAGTTTCGGACGAAAACTCATTTGTTACAAAGGGATTTCATTTTCTTGAACTTTTTGGCACTCCATAGTTTTTGTGTGTTCAAAATGCACCATTCAAAGCGACATCATCAATTTTCAACTCTTTTTGACTTCAGTTGGTATTTTTCATGCACTTACTGATTTTTTTGAGCTAAATAACCCTGAAATTGAAAAACACTTAAAATAAACTCTGAAAAGGTTGAAAGTTGGCATGGTATCATCATTTCACCCACATAGCATGTGCTTAAAAGTTGAGAGGGTTATGGCAAAAACCAGATCCATTTCGTGTACAAAATGGACAATCTCTTTCGAAGTATCACAGTTTCGAACGAAAATTCATTTGTTACAAAGGGATTTCATTTTCTTGAACTTTTTGGAACTCCATAGTTTTTGTGTGTTCAAAATGCACCATTCAAAGCGACATCATCAATTTTCAACTCTTTTTGACTTCATTTGGTATTTTTCATGCACTTACTGATTTTTTTGAGCTAAATAACCCTGAAATTGAAAAGCACTTAAAATAATGTCTGAAAAGGTTGAAAGTTGGCATGGTATCATCATTTCACCCACATAGCTTGTGCTAAATAGTTGAGAGGGTTATGGAAATAACTGGATGCATTTCGTGTACAAAATGGACAATCTCTTTCGAAGTATCACTATTTCGGACGAAATTCATTTGTTACAAAGGGATTTCATTTTCTTGAACTTTTTGGACCTCCATACTTTTTGTGTGTTCAAAATGCACCATTCAAAGCCACATCATCAATTTTCAACCCTTTCTGACTACATTTGATATTTTTCATGCACTTACTGATTTTTTTGAGCTAAATAACCCTGAAATTGAAAAACACTTAAAATAAACTCTGAAAAGGTTGAAAGTTGGCATGGTATCATCATTTCACCCACATAGGATATGCTAAAAAGTTGAGAGGGTTATGGCAAAAACCGGATCCATTTCGTGTACAAAATGGACAATCTCTTTCGAAGTATCACAGTTTCGGACGAAAACTCATTTGTTACAAAGGGATTTCATTTTCTTGAACTTTTTGGCACTCCATAGTTTTTGTGTGTTCAAAATGCACCATTCAAAGCGACATCATCAATTTTCAACTCTTTTTGACTTCAGTTGGTATTTTTCATGCACTTACTGATTTTTTTGAGCTAAATAACCCTGAAATTGAAAAACACTTAAAATAAACTCTGAAAAGGTTGAAAGTTGGCATGGTATCATCATTTCACCCACATAGCATGTGCTTAAAAGTTGAGAGGGTTATGGCAAAAACCAGATCCATTTCGTGTACAAAATGGACAATCTCTTTCGAAGTATCACAGTTTCGAACGAAAATTCATTTGTTACAAAGGGATTTCATTTTCTTGAACTTTTTGGAACTCCATAGTTTTTGTGTGTTCAAAATGCACCATTCAAAGCGACATCATCAATTTTCAACTCTTTTTGACTTCATTTGGTATTTTTCATGCACTTACTGATTTTTTTGAGCTAAATAACCCTGAAATTGAAAAGCACTTAAAATAATGTCTGAAAAGGTTGAAAGTTGGCATGGTATCATCATTTCACCCACAGATCATGTGCTAAAAAGTTGAGAGGGTTATGGCAAAAACTAGATCCATTTCGTGTAGAAAATGGACAATCTCTTTCGAAGTATCACAGTTTCGGACGAAAACTCATTTGTTACAAAGGGATTTCATTTTCACGAACTTTTTGGAACTCCATAGTTTTTGTGTGTTCAAAATGCACCATTCAAAGGGACATCATCAATTTTCAACTCTTTTTGACTTCATTTCCTATTTTTCATGCACTTACTGATTTTTTTGAGCTAAATAACCCTGAAAATGAAAATCACTTCAAATGAACTCTCAAAAGGTTGAAAGTTGGCATGGTATCATCATTTCACCCACATACCTTGTGCTAAATAGTTGAGAGGGTTATGGAAATAACTGGATGCATTTCGTTTACAAAATGGACAATCTGTTTCGAAGTATCACTATTTCGGACGAAATTCATTTGTTACAAGGGATTTCATTTTCTTGAACTTTTTGGAGCTCCATACTTTTTGTGTGTTCAAAATGCACCATTCAGAGCGACATCATCAATTTTCAACCCTTTCTGATTACATTTGATATTTTTCATGCACTTACTGATTTTTTTGAGCTAAATAACCCTGAAATTGAAAAACACTTAAAATAAACTCTGAAAAGGTTGAAAGTTGGCATGGTATCATCATTTCACCCAGATAGGATATGCTAAAAAGTTGAGAGGGTTATGGCAAAAACCGGATCCATTTCGTGTACAAAATGGACAATCTCTTTCGAAGTATCACTATTTCGGACGAAATTCATTTGTTACAAAGGGATTTCATTTTCTTGAACTTTTTGGAGCTCCATACTTTTTGTGTGTTCAAAATGCACCATTCAAAGCCACATCATCAATTTTCAACCCTTTCTGACTACATTTGATATTTTTCATGCACTTACTGATTTTTTTGAGCTAAATAACCCTGAAATTGAAAAACACTTAAAATAAACTCTGAAAAGGTTGAAAGTTGGCATGGTATCATCATTGCACCCACATAGCATGTGCTAAAAAGTTGAGAGGGTTATGGCAAAAACCGGATCCATTTCGTGTACAAAATGGACAATCTCTTTCGAAGTATCACAGTTTCAGACGAAAACTCATTTGTTACAAAGGGATTTCATTTTCTTGAACTTTTTGGAACTCCATAGTTTTTGTGTATTCAAAATGCACCATTCAAAGCGACATCATCAATTTTCAACTCTTTTTGACTTCATTTGGTATTTTTCATGCACTTACTGATTTTTTTTTGAGCTAAATAACCCTGAAAATGAAAATCACTTCAAATGAACTCTCAAAAGGTTGAAAGTTGGCATGGTATCATCATTTCACCCACATAGCTTGTGCTAAATAGTTGAGAGGGTTATGGAAATAACTGGATGCATTTCGTGTACAAAATGGACAATCTCTTTCGAAGTATCACTATTTCGGACGAAATTCATTTGTTACAAAGGGATTTCATTTTCTTGAACTTTTTGGAGCTCCATACTTTTTGTGTGTTCAAAATGCACCATTCAAAGCCACATCATCAATTTTCAACCCTTTCTGACTACATTTGATATTTTTCATGCACTTACTGATTTTTTTGAGCTAAATAACCCTGAAATTGAAAAACACTTAAAATAAACTCTGAAAAGGTTGAAAGTTGGCATGGTATCATCATTTCACCCACATAGGATATGCTAAAAAGTTGAGAGGGTTATGGCAAAAACCGGATCCATTTCGTGTACAAAATGGACAATCTCTTTCGAAGTATCACAGTTTCGGACGAAAACTCATTTGTTACAAAGGGATTTCATTTTCTTGAACTTTTTGGAACTCCATAGTTTTTGTGTGTTCAAAATGCACCATTCAAAGCGACATCATCAATTTTCAACTCTTTTTGACTTCATTTGGTATTTTTCATGCACTTACTGATTTTTTTGAGCTAAATAACCCTGAAAATGAAAATCACCTCAAATGAACTCTCAAAAGGTTGAAAGTTGGCATGGTATCATCATTTCACCCACATAGCTTGTGCTAAATAGTTGAGAGGGTTATGGAAATGACTGGATGCATTTCGTGTACAAAATGGACAATCTCTTTCGAAGTATCACTATTTCGGACGAAATTCATTTGTTACAAAGGGATTTCATTTTCTTGAACTTTTTGGAGCTCCTTACTTTTTGTGTGTTCAAAATGCACCATTCAAAGCCACATCATCAATTTTCAACCCTTTCTGACTACATTTGATATTTTTCATGCAATTACTGATTTTTTGAGCTAAATAACCCTGAAATTGAAAAGCACTTAAAATAAACACTGAAAAGGTTGAAAGTTGGCATGGTATCATCATTTCACCCACATAGCATGTGCTAAATAGTTGAGAGGGTTATGGCAAAAACTAGATCTATTTCGTGTACAAAATGGACAATCTCTTTCGAAGTATCACAGTTCCGGACGAAAACTCATTTGTTACAAAGGGATTTCATTTTCACGAACTTTTTGGAACTCCATAGTTTTTGTGTGTTCAAAATGCACCATTCAGAGCGACATCATCAATTTTCAACTCTTTTTGACTTCATTTCGTATTTTTCATGCACTTACTGATTTTTTTTGAGCTAAATAACCCTGAAAATGAAAATCACTTCAAATGAACTCTCAAAAGGTTGAAAGTTGGCATGGTATCATCATTTCACCCACATAGCTTGTGCTAAATAGTTGAGAGGGTTATGGAAATAACTGGATGCATTTCGTGTACAAAATGGACAATCTCTTTCGAAGTATCACTATTTCGGACGAAATTCATTTGTTACAAAGGGATTTCATTTTCTTGAACTTTTTGGAGCTCCATACTTTTTGTGTGTTCAAAATGCACCATTCAAAGCCACATCATCAATTTACAACCCTTTCTGACTACATTTGATATTTTTCATGCACTTACTGATTTTTTTTAGCTAAATAACCCTGAAATTGAAAAACACTTAAAATAAACTCTGAAAAGGTTGAAAGTTGGCATGGTATCATCATTTCACCCACATAGCATGTGCTTAAAAGTTGAGAGGGTTATGGCAAAAACCGGATCCATTTCGTGTACAAAATGGACAATCTCTTTCGAAGTATCACAGTTTCGAACGAAAATTCATTTGTTACAAAGGGATTTCATTTTCATGAACTTTTTGGAACTCCATAGTTTTTGTGTGTTCAAAATGCACCATTCAAAGCGACATCATCAATTTTCAACTCTTTTTGACTTCATTTGGTATTTTTCATGCACTTACTGATTTTTTTGAGCTAAATAACCCTGAAATTGAAAAGCACTTAAAATAAAGTCTGAAAAGGTTGAAAGTTGGCATGGTATCATCATTTCACCCACAGATCATGTGCTAAAAAGTTGAGAGGGTTATGGCAAAAACTAGATCCATTTCGTGTAGAAAATGGACAATCTCTTTCGAAGTATCACAGTTTCGGACGAAAACTCATTTGTTACAAAGGGATTTCATTTTCACGAACTTTTTGGAACTCCATAGTTTTTGTGTGTTCAAAATGCACCGTTCAGAGCGACATCATCAATTTTCAACTCTTTTTGACTTCATTTCGTATTTTTCATGCACTTACTGATTTTTTTTGAGCTAAATAACCCTGAAAATGGAAATCACTTCAAATGAACTCTCAAAAGGTTGAAAGTTGGCATGGTATCATCATTTCACCCACATAGCTTGTGCTAAATAGTTGAGAGGGTTATGGAAATAACTGGATGCATTTCGTGTACAAAATGGACAATCTCTTTCGAAGTATCACTATTTCGGACGAAATTCATTTGTTACAAAGGGATTTCATTTTCTTGAACTTTTTGGAGCTCCATACTTTTTGTGTGTTCAAAATGCACCATTCAAAGCCACATCATCAATTTTCAACCCTTTCTGACTACATTTGATATTTTTCATGCACTTACTGATTTTTTTTAGCTAAATAACCCTGAAATTGAAAAACACTTAAAATAAACTCTGAAAAGGTAGAAAGTTGGCATGGTATCATCATTTCACCCACATAGCATGTGCTAAAAACTTGAGAGGGTTATGGCAAAAACCGGATCCATTTCGTGTACAAAATGGACAATCTCTTTCGAAGTATCACAGTTTCAAACGAAAACTCATTTGTTACAAAGGGATTTCATTTTCTTGAACTTTTTGGAACTCCATAGTTTTTGTGTATTCAAAATGCACCATTCAAAGCGACATCATCAATTTTCAACTCTTTTTGACTTCATTTGGTATTTTTCATGCACTTACTGATTTTTTTGAGCTAAATAACCCTAAAAATGAAAATCACCTCAAATGAACTCTCAAAAGGTTGAAAGTTGGCATGGTATCATCATTTCACCCACATAGCTTGTGCTAAATAGTTGAGAGGGTTATGGAAATGATTGGATGCATTTCGTGTACAAAATGGACAATCTCTTTCGAAGTATCACTATTTCGGACGAAATTCATTTGTTACAAAGGGATTTCATTTTCTTGAACTTGTTGGAGCTCCTTACTTTTTGTGTGTTCAAAATGCACCATTCAAAGCCACATCATCAATTTTCAACCCTTTCTGACTACATTTGATATTTTTCATGCAATTACTGATTTTTTTGAGCTAAATAACCCTGAAATTGAAAAGCACTTAAAATAAACTCTGAAAAGGTTGAAATTTGGCATGGTATCATCATTTCACCCACATATCATGTGCTAAAAAGTTGAGAGGGTTATGGCAAAAACTAGATCCATTTCGTGTACAAAATGGACAATCTCTTTCGAAGTATCACAGTTTCGGACGAAAACTCATTTGTTACAAAGGGATTTCATTTTCACGAACTTTTTGGAACTCCATAGTTTTTGTGTGTTCAAAATGCACCATTCAGAGCGACATCATCAATTTTCAACTCTTTTTGACTTCATTTCGTATTTTTCATGCACTTACTGATTTTTTTGAGCTAAATAACCCTGAAAATGAAAATCTCTTCAAATGAACTCTCAAAAGGTTGAAAGTTGTCATGGTATCATCATTTCACCCACATAGCTTGTGCTAAATAGTTGAGAGGGTTATGGAAATAACTGGATGCATTTCGTGTACAAAATGGACAATCTCTTTCGAAGTATCACTATTTCGGACGAAATTCATTTGTTACAAAGGGATTTCATTTTCTTGAACTTTTTGGAGCTCCATAATTTTTGTGTGTTCAAAATGCACCATTCAAAGCCACATCATCAATTTTCAACCCTTTCTGACTACATTTGAAATTTTTCATGCACTTACTGATTTTTTTGAGCTAAATAACCCTGAAATTGAAAAACACTTAAAATAAACTCTGAAAAGGTTGAAAGTTGGCATGGTATCATCATTTCACCCACATAGCATGTGCTTAAAAGTTGAGAGGGTTATGGCAAAAACCGGATCCATTTCGTGTACAAAATGGACAATCTCTTTCGAAGTATCACAGTTTCGGACGAAAACTCATTTGTTACAAAGGGATTTCATTTTCTTGAACTTTTTGGAACTCCATAGTTTTTTTGCGTTCAAAATGCACCATTCAAAGCGACATCATCAATTTTCAACTCTTTTTGACTTCATTTGGTATTTTTCGTGCACTTACTGATTTTTTTGAGCTAAATAACCCTGAAATTGAAAAGCACTTAAAATAAAGTCTGAAAAGGTTGAAAGTTGGCATGGTATCATCATTTCACCCACAGATCATGTGCTAAAAAGTTGAGAGCGTTATGGCAAAAACTAGATCCATTTCGTGTAGAAAATGGACAATCTCTTTCGAAGTATCACAGTTTCGGACGAAAACTCATTTGTTACAAAGGGATTTCATTTTCACGAACTTTTTGGAACTCCATACTTTTTATGTGTTCAAAATGCACCATTCAAAGCGACATCATCAATTTTCAACTCTTTTTGACTTCATTTCGTATTTTTCATGCACTTACTGATTTTTTTGAGCTAAATAACCCTGAAAATGAAAATCACGTCAAATGAACTCTCAAAAGGTTGAAAGTTGGCATGGTATCATCATTTCACCCACATAGCTTGTGCTAAATAGTTGAGAGGGTTATGGAAATAACTGGATGCATTTCATGTACAAAATGGACAATCTCTTTCGAAGTATCACTATTTCGGACGACATTCATTTGTTACAAAGGGATTTCATTTTCTTGAACTTTTTGGAGCTCCATACTTTTTGTGTGTTCAAAATGCACCATTCAAAGCCACATCATCAATTTTCAACCCTTCCTGACTACATTTGATATTTTTCATGCACTTACTGATTTTTTTGAGCTAAATAACCCTGAAATTGAAATGCACTTAAAATAAACTCTGAAAAGGTTGAAAGTTGGCATGGTATCATCATTTCACCCACATAGCATGTGCTAAAAAGTTGAGAGGGTTATGGCAAAAACCGGATCCATTTCGTGTACAAAATGGACAATCTCTTTCGAAGTATCACAGTTTCGGACGAAAACTCATTTGTTACAAAGGGATTTCATTTTCTTGAACTTTTTGGAACTCCATAGTTTTTGTGTGTTCAAAATGCACCATTCAAAGCGACATCATCAATTTTCAACTCTTTTTGACTTCATTTGGTATTTTTCATGCACTTACTGATTTTTTTGAGCTAAATAACCCTGAAAATGAAAATCACCTCAAATGAACTCTCAAAAGGTTGAAAGTTGGCATGGTATCATCATTTGACCCACATAGCTTGTGCTAAATAGTTGAGAGGGTTATGGAAATGACTGGATGCATTTCGTGTACAAAATGGACAATCTCTTTCGAAGTATCACTATTTCGGACGAAATTCATTTGTTACAAAGGGATTTCATTTTCTTGAACTTTTTGGAGCTCCTTACTTTTTGTGTGTTCAAAATGCACCATTCAAAGCGACATCATCAATTTTCAACCCGTTCTGACTACATTTGATATTTTTCATGCACATACTGATTGTTTTGAGCTAAATAACCATGAAATTGAAAAGCACTTCAAATGAACTCTGAAAAGGTTGAAAGTTGGCATGGTGTCATCATTTCACCCACATAGCATGTGCTAAAAAGTTGACAGGGTTATGGCAAAAACTGGATGCTTTTCCTGTACAAAATAGACAATCTCTTTCGAAGTATCACGGTTTCGGACGAAAACTCATCTGTTACATAGGGATCTAATTTTCTTGAACTTTTTGGAACTCCATAATTTTTGTGTGTTCAAAATGCACCATTCAAAGCCACATCATCCATTTTCAACCCCTTCTGACTACATTTGATATTTTTCAGGCACTTACTGATATTTTTTTAGCTAAATAACCCTGAAATTGAAAAGCACTTCAAATGAACTCTGAAAAGGTTGAAAGTTGGCATGGTATCATCATTTCACCCACATATCATGTGCTAAAAAGTTGAGCGGGTTACGGCAAAAACTGGATGCTTTTCATGTAAAAAATAGACAATCTCTTTCGAAGTATCACGGTTTCAGACGAAAACTCATCTGTTACATAGGGATTTTATTTTCTTGAACTTTTTGTAACTCCATAATTCTTGTATGTTCAAAATGCACCATTAAAAGCCACATCATCAATTTTCAACCCCTTCTGACTACATTCGGTTTTATTCATGCACTTACTGATTTTTTTGAGCTACATAACCCTGAAATTGAAAAGCACTTCAAATGAACTCTGAAAAGGTTGAAAGTTAGCATGGTATCATCATTTAACCCACATAGTATGTGCTAAAGAGTTGAGAGGGTTATGGCAAAAACTAGATGCATTTCGTGTACAAAATGGACAATCTCTTTCTAAGTATCACGGTTTCGAACGAAAACTCATTTGTTACAAAAGGATTTCATTTTCTTCAACTTTTTGGAACTCCATACTTTTCGTGTGTTCAAAATGCAACATTCAAAGCCACATCATAAATTCTCAACCCTTTCTGACTACATTTGGTATTTTTCATGAACTTACTGATTTTTTTGAGCTAAATAACCCTCAAATTGAAAAGCACTTCAAATGAACTCTGAAAAGGTTGAAAGTTGGCATGGTATCATCATTTCACCCACATAGCATGTGCTAAAAATTTGAGAGGGTTACGGCAAAAACTGGATGCACTTCGTGTACAAAATGGACAATCTCTTTCGAAGTATCACGGTTTCGGACGAAAACTCATTTGTTACAAAGGGATTTCATTTTCTTGAACTTTTTGGAACTCCATAGTTTTTGTGTGTTCAAAATGCACCATTCAAAGCGACATCATCAATTTTCAACTCTTTTTGACTTCATTTGGTATTTTTCATGCACTTACTGATTTGTTTGAGCTAAATAACCCTGAAAATGAAAATCACCTCAAATGAACTCTTAAAAGGTTGAAAGTTGGCATGGTATCATCATTTCACCCACATAGCTTGTGCTAAATAGTTGAGAGGGTTATGGAAATGACTGGATGCATTTCGTGTACAAAATGGACAATCTCTTTCGAAGTATCACTATTTCGGACGAAATTCATTTGTTACAAAGGGATTTTCATTTCTTGAACTTTTGGAGCTCCTTACTTTTTGTGTGTTCAAAATGCACCATTCAAAGCCACATCATCAATTTTCAACCCTTTCTGACTACATTTGATATTTTTCATGCAATTACTGTTTTTTTTAGCTAAATAACCCTGAAATTGAAAAGCACTTAAAATAAACTCTGAAAAGGTTGAAAGTTGGCATGGTATCATCATTTCACCCACATAGCATGTGCTACAAAATTGAGAGGGTTATGGCAAAAACTAGAACCATTTCATGTACAAAATGGACAATCTCTTTCGAAGTATCACAATTTCGGACGAAAACTCATTTGTTACAAAGGGATTTCATTTTCACGAACTTTTTGGAACTCCATAGTTTTTGTGTGTTCAAAATGCACCATTCAAAGCGACATCATCAATTTTCAACTCTTTTTGACTTCATTTCGTATTTTTCATGCACTTAGTGATTTTTTTTGAGCTAAATAACCCTGAAAATGAAAATCACTTCAAATGAACTCTCAAAAGGTTGAAAGTTGGCATGGTATCATCATTTCACCCACATAGCTTGTGCTAAATAGTTGAGAGGGTTATGGAAATAACTGGATGCATTTCGTTTACAAAATGGACAATCGCTTTTGAAGTATCACTATTTCGGACGAAATTCATTTGTTACCAAGGGATTTTCATTTTTCTTGAACTTTTTTGGAGCTCCATACTTTTTGTGTGTTCAAAATGCACCATTCAAAGCCACATCATCAATTTTCAACCCTTTCTGACTACATTTGATATTTTTCATGCACTTACTGATTTTTTGAGCTAAATAACCCTGAAATTGAAAGCACTTAAACTAAACTCTGAAAGGTTGAAAGTTGGCATGGTATCATCATTTCACCCACATAGCATGTGCTAAAAGTTGAGAGGGTTTATGGCAAAAACCGGATCCATTTCGTGTACAAACTGGACAATCTCTTTCGAAGTATCACAGTTTCATACGAAAACTCATTTGTTACAAAGGGATTTCATTTTCTTGAACTTATTGGAACTCCATAGTTTTTGTGTGTTCAAAATGCACCATTCAAAGCGACATCATCAATTTTCAACTCTTTTTGACTTCATTTGGTATTTTTCATGCACTTACTGATTTTTTTTGAGCTAAATAACCCTGAAATGAAAATCACTTCAAATGAACTCTCAAAAGGTTGAAAGTTGGCATGGTATCATCATTTCACCCACATAGCTTGTGCTAAATAGTTGAGAGGGGTTATGGAAATGACTGGATGCATTTCGTGTACAAAATGGACAATCTCTTTCGAAGTATCACTATTCCGGACGAAATTCATTTGTTACAAAGGGATTTCAATTTCTTGAACTTTTTGGAAGCTCCTTACTTTTGTGTGTTCAAAATGCACCATTCAAAAGCCACATCATCAATTTTCAACCCTTTCTGACTACAGTTGATATTTTTCATGCAATTACTGATTTTTTTTGAGCTAAATAACCCTGAAATTGAAAAGCACTTAAAATAAACTCTGAAAAGGTTGAAAGTTGGCATGGTATCATCATTTCCCCCACATAGCATGTGCTAAAAACTTGAGAGGGTTATGGCAAAAAACTAGATCCATTTCGTGTACAAAATGGACAATCTCTTTCGAAGTATCACAGTTTCGGACGAAAACTCATTTGTTACAAGGGATTTCATTTTCACGAACTTTTTGGAACTCCATAGTTTTGTCGTGTTCAAAATGCACCATTCAAAGGGGACATCATCAATTTTCAACTCTTTTTGACTTCATTTCGTATTTTTCATGCACTTACTGATTTTTTTTGAGCTAAATAACCCTGGAAAATGAAAATCACTTCAAATGAACTCTCAAAAGGTTGAAAGTTGGCATGGTATCATCATTTCACCCACATACCTTGTGCTAAATAGTTGAGAGGGTATGGAAATAACTGGATGCATTTCGTTTACAAAATGGACAATCTGTTTCGAAGTATCACTATTTCGGACGAAATTCATTTGTTACAAAGGGATTTCATTTTCTTGAACTTTTTGGAGCTCCATACTTTTTGTGTGTTCAGAATGCACCATTCAAAGCCACATCATCAATTTTCAAACCTTCCTGACTACATTTGATATTTTTCATGCACTTACTGATTTTTTTGAGCTAAATAACCCTGAAATTGAAAAGCACTTAAAATAAACTCTGAAAAGGTTGAAAGTTGGCATGGTATCATCATTTCACCCACATAGCATGTGCTAAAAAGTTGAGAGGGTTATGGCAAAAAACCGGATCCATTCGTGTACAAAATGGACAATCTCTTTCGAAGTATCACAGTTTCGGACGAAACTCATTTGTTACAAAGGGATTTCATTTTTCTTGAACTTTTTGGAACTCCATAGTTTTTTGTGTGTTCAAAATGCACCATTCAAAGCGACATCATCAATTTTCAACTCTTTTTTGACTATATTTGGTATTTTTTCATGCACTTACTGATTTTTTTGAGCTAAATAACCCTGAAAATGAAAATCACTTCAAATGAACTCTCAAAAGGTTGAAAGTTGGCATGGTATCATCATTTCACCCACATAGCATGTGCTAAAAACTTGAGAGGGTTATGGCAAAAACTAGATCCATTTCGTGTACAAAATGGGCAATCTCTTTCGAAGTATCACAGTTTCGGACGAAAACTCATTTGTTACAAAGGGATTTCATTTTCACGAACTTTTTGGAATCCATAGTTTTTGTGTGTTCAAAATGCACCATTCAAAGCGGACATCATCAATTTTCAACTCTTTTTGACTTCATTTCGTATTGTTCATGCACTTACTGATTTTTTTGAGCTAAATAACCCTGAAAATGAAAATCACTTCAAATGAACTCTCAAAAGGTTGAAAGTTGGCATGGTATCATCATTTCACCAACATAGCTTGTGCTAAGTAGTTGAGAGGGTTATGGAAATGACTGGACGCATTTCGTGTACAAAATGGACAATCTCTTTCGAAGTATCACTATTTCGGACGAAATTCATTTGTTACAAAGGGATTTCATTTTCTTGAACTTTTTGGAGCTCCTTACTTTTTGTGTGTTCAAAATGCACCATTCAAAGCCACATCATCAATTTTCAACCCTTTCTGACTACATTTGATATTTTTCATGCAATTACTGATTTTTTTGAGCTAAATAACCCTGAAATTGAAAAGCACTTAAAATAAACTCTGAAAAGGTAGAAAGTTGGCATGGTATCATCATTTCACCCACATAGCATGTGCTAAAAACTTGAGAGGGTTATGGCAAAAACTAGATCCATTTCGTGTACAAAATGGACAATCTCTTTCGAAGTATCACAGTTTCGGACGAAAACTCATTTGTTACAAAGGGATTTCATTTTCACGAACTTTTTGGAACTCCATAGTTTTTGTGTGTTCAAAATGCACCATTCAAAGCGACATCATCAATTTTCAACTCTTTTTGACTTCATTTCGTATTTTTCATGCACTTACTGATTTTTTTGAGCTAAATAACCCTGAAAATGAAAATCACTTCAAATGAACTCTCAAAAGGTTGAAAGTTGGCATGGTATCATAATTTCACCCACATAGCTTGTGCTAAATAGTTGAGAGGGTTATGGAAATAACTGGATGCATTTCGTTTACAAAATGGACAATCTGTTTCGAAGTATCACTATTTCGGACGAAATTCATTTGTTACAAAGGGATTTCATTTTCTTGAACTTTTTGGAGCTCCATACTTTTTGTGTGTTCAAAATGCACCATTCAAAGCCACATCATCAATTTTCAACCCTTCCTGACTACATTTGATATTTTTCATGCACTTACTGATTTTTTTGAGCTAAATAACCCTGAAATTGAAATGCACTTAAAATAAACTCTGAAAAGGTTGAAAGTTGGCATGGTATCATCATTTCACCCACATAGCATGTGCTAAAAAGTTGAGAGGGTTATGGCAAAAACCGGATCCATTTCGTGTACAAAATGGACAATCTCTTTCGAAGTATCACAGTTTCGGACGAAAACTCATTTGTTACAAAGGGATTTCATTTTCTTGAACTTTTTGGAACTCCATAGTTTTTGTGTGTTCAAAATGCACCATTCAAAGCGACATCATCAATTTTCAACTCTTTTTGACTTCATTTGGTATTTTTCATCCACTTACTGATTTTTTTGAGCTAAATAACCCTGAAAATGAAAATCACTTCAAATGAACTCTCAAAAGGTTGAAAGTTGGCATGGTATCATCATTTCACCCACATAGCTTGTGATAAATAGTTGAGAGGTTATGGAAATGACTGGATGCATTTCGTGTACAAAATGGACAATCTCTTTCGAAGTATCACTATTTCGGACGAAATTCATTTGTTACAAAGGGATTTCATTTTCTTGAACTTTTTGGAGCTCCTTACTTTTTGTGTGTTCAAAATGCACCATTCAAAGCCACATCATCAATTTTCGACCCTTTCTGACTACATTTGATATTTTTCATGCAATTACTGATTTTTTGAGCTAAATAACCCTGAAATTGAAAAGCACTTAAAATAAACTCTGAAAAGGTTGAAAGTTGGCATGGTCATCATTTCACCCACATAGCAAGTGCTAAAAAGTTGAGAGGGTTATGGCAAAAAACTAGATCCATTTCGTGTACAAAATGGACAATCTCTTTCGAAGTATCACAGTTTCGGACGAAAACTCATTTGTTACAAAGGGATTTCATTTTCACGAACTTTTTGGAACTCCATAGTTTTTGTGTGTTCAAAATGCACCATTCAAGCGACATCATCAATTTTCAACTCTTTTTGACTTCATTTCGTATTTTTCATGCACTTACTGATTTTTTTGAGCTAAATAACCCTGAAAATGAAAATCACTTCAAATGAACTCTCAAAAGTTTCAAAGTTGGCATGGTATCATCATTTCACCCACATAGCTTGTGCTAAATAGTTGAGAGGGTTATGGAAATAACTGGATGCATTTCGTGTACAAAATGGACAATCTCTTTCGAAGTATCACTGTTTCGGACGAAATAAATTTGTTACAAAGGGATTTCATTTTCTTGAACTTTTTGGAGCTCCATACTTTTTGTGTGTTCAAAATTCACCATTCAAAGCCACATCATCAATTTTCAACCCTTTCTCACTACATTTCATATTTTTCATGCACTTACTGATTTTTTTGAGCTAAATAACCCTGAAATTGAAAAGCACTTAAAATAAACTCTGAAAAGGTTGAAAGTTGGCATGGTATCATCATTTCACCCACATAGCATGTGCTAAAATTTTTAGAGGGTTACGGCAAAAACTGGATGCACTTCGTGTAGAAAATGGACAATCTCTTTCGAAGTATCACGGTTTCGGACGAAAACTCATCTGTTACAAAGGGATTTCATTTTCTTGAACTTTTTGTAACTCCATACTTTTTTTGTGTTCAAAATGCACCATTCAAAGCCACATCATCCATTTTCAACCCTTTCTGACTAAATTTTGTATTTTTCATGCACTTACTGATGTTTTTGAGCTAAATAACCTTGAAATTGAAAAGCACTTCAAAAGAACTCTGAAAAGCTTGAAAGTTGGCATGGTATCATCATTTCACCCACATAGCATGTGCTAAAAAGTTGAGAGGGTTATGACAAAAACT
Organism: Hordeum marinum; assembly: GCA_022496015.1. NCBI lineage: Eukaryota > Viridiplantae > Streptophyta > Magnoliopsida > Poales > Poaceae > Hordeum > Hordeum marinum. Next base: position 360,038 of record JAAAWK010000967.1, read on the forward strand.
GGATGCATTTCGTGTACAAAATGGACAATCTCTTTCGAAGTATCACAATTTCGGACGAAAACTCATTTGTTACAAAGGGATTTCAGTTTCACGAACTTTTTGGAACTCCATAGTTTTTGTGTGTTCAAAATGCACCATTCAAAGCGACATCATCAATTTTCAACTCTTTTTGACTTCATTTCGTATTTTTCATGCACTTACTGATTTTTTTGAGCTAAATAACCCTGAAAATGAAAATCACTTCAAATGAACTCTCAAAAGGTTGAAAGTTGGCATGGTATCATCATTTCACCCACATAGCTTGTGCTAAATAGTTGAGAGGGTTATGGAAATAACTGGATGCATTTCGTTTACAAAATGGACAATCTGTTTCGAAGTATCACTATTTCGGACGAAATTCATTTGTTACAAAGGGATTTCATTTTCTTGAACTTTTTGGAGCTCCTTACTTTTTGTGTGTTCAAAATGCACCATTCAAAGCCACATCATCAATTTTCGACCCTTTCTGACTACATTTGATATTTTTCATGCAATTACTGATTTTTTTGAGCTAAATAACCCTGAAATTGAACAGCACTTAAAATAAACTCTGAAAAGGTTGAAAGTTGGCATGGTATCATCATTTCACCCACATAGCATGTGCTAAAAATTTGAGAGGGTTATGGCAAAAACTAGATCCATTTCGTGTACAAAATGGATAATCTCTTTCGAAGTATCACAGTTTCGGACGAAAACTCATTTGTTACAAAGGGATTTCATTTTCACGAACTTTTTGGAACTCCATAGTTTTTGTGTGTTCAAAATGCACCATTCAGAGCGACATCATCAATTTTCAACTCTTTTTGACTTCATTTCGTATTTTTCATGCACTTACTGATTTTTTCGAGCTAAATAACCCTGAAAATGAAAATCACTTCAAATGAACTCTCAAAAGGTTCAAAGTTGGCATGGTATCATCATTTCACCCACATAGCTTGTGCTAAATAGTTGAGAGGGTTATGGAAATAACTGGATGCATTTCGTGTACAAAATGGACAATCTCTTTCGAAGTATCACTGTTTCGGACGAAATAAATTTGTTACAAAGGGATTTCATTTTCTTGAACTTTTTGGAGCTCCATACTTTTTGTGTGTTCAAAATTCACCATTCAAAGCCACATCATCAATTTTCAACCCTTTCTGACTACATTTCATATTTTTCATGCACTTACTGATTTTTTTGAGCTAAATAACCCTGAAATTGAGAAGCACTTAAAATAAACTCTGAAAAGGTTGAAAGTTGGCATGGTATCATCATTTCACCCACATAGCATGTGATAAAATTTTTAGAGGGTTACGGCAAAAACTGGATGCACTTCGTGTAGAAAAGGGACAATCTCTTTTGAAGTATCACGGTTTCGGACGAAAACTCATCTGTTACAAAGGGATTTCATTTTCTTGAACTTTTTGTAACTCCATACTTTTTTTGTGTTCAAAATGCACCATTCAAAGCCACATCATCCATTTTCAACCCTTTCTGACTAAATTTTGTATTTTTCATGCACTTACTGATGTTTTTGAGCTAAATAACCTTGAAATTGAAAAGCACTTCAAAAGAACTCTGAAAAGCTTGAAAGTTGGCATGGTATCATCATTTCACCCACATAGCATGTGCTAAAAAGTTGAGAGGGTTATGACAAAAACTGGATGCATTTCGTGTACAAAATGGACAATCTCTTTCGAAGTATCACAATTTCGGACGAAAACTCATTTGTTACAAAGGGATTTCAGTTTCACGAACTTTTTGGAACTCCATAGTTTTTGTGTGTTCAAAATGCACCATTCAAAGCGACATCATCAATTTTCAACTCTTTTTGACTTCATTTCGTATTTTTCATGCACTTACTGATTTTTTTGAGCTAAATAACCTTGAAAATGAAAATCACTTCAAATGAACTCTCAAAAGGTTGAAAGTTGGCATGGTATCATCATTTCACCCACATAGCTTGTGCTAAATAGTTGAGAGGGTTATGGAAATAACTGGATGCATTTCGTTTACAAAATGGACAATCGGTTTCGAAGTATCACTATTTCGGACGAAATTCATTTGTTACAAAGGGATTTCATTTTCTTGAACTTTTTGGAGCTCCATACTTTTTGTGTGTTCAAAATGCACCATTCAAAGCCACATCATCAATTTTCGACCCTTTCTGACTACATTTGATATTTTTCATGCAATTACTGATTTTTTTGAGCTAAATAACCCTGAAATTGAAAAGCACTTAAAATAAACTCTGAAAAGGTTGAAAGTTGGCATGGTATCATCATTTCACCCACATAGCATGTGCTAAAAAGTTGAGAGGGTTATGGCAAAAACTAGATCCATTTCGTGTACAAAATGGACAATCTCTTTCGAAGTATCACAGTTTCGGACGAAAACTCATTTGTTACAAAGGGATTTCATTTTCACGAACTTTTTGGAACTCCATAGTTTTTGTGTGTTCAAAATGCACCATTCAGAGCGACATCATCAATTTTCAACTCTTTTTGACTTCATTTCGTATTTTTCATGCACTTACTGATTTTTTTGAGCTAAATAACCCTGAAAATGAAAATCACTTCAAATGAACTCTCAAAAGGTTCAAAGTTGGCATGGTATCATCATTTCACCCACATAGCTTGTGCTAAATAGTTGAGAGGGTTATGGAAATAACTGGATGCATTTCGTGTACAAAATGGACAATCTCTTTCGAAGTATCACTGTTTCGGACGAAATAAATTTGTTACAAAGGGATTTCATTTTCTTGAACTTTTTGGAGCTCCATACTTTTTGCGTGTTCAAAATTCACCATTCAAAGCCACATCATCAATTTTCAACCCTTTCTGACTACATTTCATATTTTTCATGCACTTACTGATTTTTTTGAGCTAAATAACCCTGAAATTGAAAAGCACTTAAAATAAACTCTGAAAAGGTTGAAAGTTGGCATGGTATCATCATTTCACCCACATAGCATGTGCTAAAATTTTTAGAGGGTTACGGCAAAAACTGGATGCACTTCGTGTAGAAAATGGACAATCTCTTTTGAAGTATCACGGTTTCGGACGAAAACTCATCTGTTACAAAGGGATTTCATTTTCTTGAACTTTTTGTAACTCCATACTTTTTTTGTGTTCAAAATGCACCGTTCAAAGCCACATCATCCATTTTCAACCCTTTCTGACTAAATTTTGTATTTTTCATGCACTTATTGATGTTTTTGAGCTAAATAACCTTGAAATTGAAAAGCACTTCAAAAGAACTCTGAAAAGCTTGAAAGTTGGCATGGTATCATCATTTCACCCACATAGCATGTGCGAAAAAGTTGAGAGGGTTATGACAAAAATTGGATGCATTTCGTGTACAAAATGGACAATCTCTTTCGAAGTATCACAATTTCGGACGAAAACTCATTTGTTACAAAGGGATTTCATTTTCATGAACTTTTTGGAACTCCATACTTTTTATGTGTTCAAAATTAACCATTCAAAGCCACATCATCAATGTTCAACCTTTTCTGACTTTATTTGGTATTTTTCATGCACTTACTGATTTTTCTTGAGCTAAATAACCTGAAAATGAAAAGCACTTCAAATGAACTCTCAAAAGGTTGAAAGTGGGCATGGTATCATCACTTCACCCACATAGGATGTCCTAAAAAGTTGAGAGGGTTACGGCCAAACTAGATGCTTTTCGTGTACAAAATGGACAATCTCTTTCGAAGTATCACGGTTTCGGAAGGAAAACTCATCTGTAACATAGGGATTTAATTTTTTTGAAATTTTTGGAACTCCAAAATTTTTGTGTGTTTAAAATGCATCATTCAAAGCCACATCATCCATTTTCAACCCCTTCTGACTACATTTGGTATTTTTCCTTCACTTACTGTTTTTTGAGCTAAATAACCCTGAAATTGAAAAGCACTTCAAATGAACTCTGAAAAAGGTTGAAAGTTGGCATGGTATCATAATTTCACCCACATAGCATGTGCTAGAAAGTTTAGAGGTTTACGGCAAAAACTGGATGCACTTCGTGTACAAAAAGGACAATCTCTTTTGAAGTATCACGGTTTCGGACGAAAACTCATCTGTTACAAAGGGATTTCATTTTCTTGAACTTTTTCTAACTCCATACTTTTTGTGTGTTCAAAATGCACCATTCAAAGCTACATCATCCATTTTTAACCCTTTCTGACTTCATTTGGTATTTTTCATGCACTTACTGATTGTTTCGAGCTAAATAACCCTGAAATTGAAAAGCACTTCAAATGAACTCTGAAAAGGTTGAAAGTTGGCATGGTATCATCATTTCACCCACGTAGCATCTGCTAAAAATTTGAGAGGGTTACGGCAAAAACTAGATGCACTTCGTGTAGAAAATGGACAATCTCTTTCGAAGTATCTCGGTTTCGGACGAAAACTCATCTGTTACAAAGGGATTTCATTTCCTTGAACTTTTTGGAACTCCATACTCTTTCTGTGTTGAAAATGCATCATTCAAATCCACATCATCAATTTTCAACCCTTTCTGACTTCATTTGATATTTTTCATGCACTTACTAAATTTTTTTGAGCTAAATAACCCTGAAATAGAAAAGCACTTCAAATGAACTCTAAAAATGTTGGAAGTTGGCATGGTATCATCATTTCACCCACATAGCATGTGCTAAAAAGTTGAGAGGGTTATGACAAAAACTGGATGCATTTCGTGTACAAAATGGACAATCTCTTTCGAAGTATCACAGTTTCGGACGAAAACTCATTTGTTACAAAGGGGTTTCATTTTCTTGAACGTTTTGGAACTCCATACTTTTTGTGTGTTCAAAATGCACCATTCAAAGCCACATCATCAATGTTCAACCCTTTCTGACTTCATTTGGTATTTTTCATGCACTTACTGATTTCTTTTTGAGCTAAATAACCTGAAATTGAAAAGCACTTCAAATGAACTCTGAAAAGGTTGAAAGTTGGCATGGTATCATCATTTCACCCACATAGCTTGTGCTAAAAAGTTGAGAGGGTTACGGCAAAACTAGATGCTTTTCGTGTACAAAATGGACAATCTCTTTCGAAGTATCATGGTTTCGGACGAAAACTCATCTGCAACATATTGATTTAATTTTGTTGAACTTTTTGGAACTCCATACTTTTTGCGTTCAAAATGCATCATTCAAAGCCACATCATCCATTTTGAACCCCTTCTGACTACATTTGGTATTTTTCATGCACCTACTGATTTTTTGAGCTAAATAACCCTGAAATTGAAAAGCACTTTAAATGAACTCTGAAAAGGTTGAAAGTTGGCATGGTATCATCATTTCACCCACATAGCATGTGCTAAAAAGTTGAGAGGGTTATGCCAAGAACTACATGCATTTCGTGTACAAAATGGACAATCTCTTTCAAAGTATCACGGTTTCGGACGAAAACTCATCTGTTACAAAGGGATTTCATTTCCTTGAACTTTTTGGAACTCCATACTCTTTCTGTGTTCAAAATGCACCATTCAAATCCACATAATCAATTTTCAACCCTTTCTGACTTAATTTGGTATTTTTGATGCACTTACTAATTTTTTTGAGCTATATAACCCTGAAATTGAAAATCTCTTCAAATGAACTCTCAAAAGGTTGAAACTTTGCATGGTATCATCATTTCACTCACATAGCATCTGCTAAAAAGTTTAGAGGGTTATGACAAAAATTAGATGCACTTCGTGTAGAAAATGGACAATCACTTTCGAAGTATCACGGTTTAGGACGAAAACTCATCTGTTACCAAGGGATTTCATTTCCTTAAACTTTTAGGAACTCCATACTATTTGTGTGTTCAAAATGCATCATTCAAATCAACATCATAAATTTTCAACCCTTTCTGACTTCATTTGGTATTTTTCATGCACTTATTAAATTTTTTTGAGCTAAATAACCCTGAAATAGAAAAGAAAATCAAATGAACTCTAAAAAGGTTGAAAGTTGGCATGGTATCATCATTTCACCCACATAGCATGTGCTAAAAAGTTTAGAGGGTTAGGGCAAAAACTGGATGCATTTCGTGTACAAAATGGACAATCTCTTTTGAAGTATCACGGTTTCGGACGAAAACTCATTTGTTACAAAGGGATTTCATTTTCATGAACTTTTTGGAACTCCATACTTTTTGTGTGTTCAAAATTAACCATTCAAAGCCACATCATCAATTTTCAACCCTTTCTGACTTTATTTGGTATTTTTCATGCACTTACTGATTTTTTTTGAGCTAAATAACCTGAAAATGAAAAGCACTTCAAATGAACTCTGAAACGGTTGAAAGTTGGCATGGTATCATCATTTCACCCACATAGGATGTGCTAAAAAGTTGAGAGGGTTATGGAAAAACTAGATGCTTTTCGTGTACAAAATGGACAATCTCTTTCGAAGTATCACGGTTTCAGACGAAAACTCATCTGTGACATATTGATTTAATTTTGTTGAACTTTTTGGAACTCCATACTTTTTGTGTTCAAAATGCATCATTCGAAGCCACATCATCCATTTTGAACCCCTTCTGACTACATTTGGTATTTTTCATGCACTTACTGATTTTTTTGAGCTAAATAACCCTGAAATTGAAAAGCACTTTAAATGAACTCTGAAAAGGTTGAAAGTTGGCATGGTATCATCATTTCACCCACATAGCATGTGCTAAAAAGTTGAGAGGGTTATGCCAAGAACTACATGCATTTCGTGTACAAAATGGACAATCTCTTTCAAAGTATCACGGTTTCGGACGAAAACTCATCTGTTACAAAGGGATTTCATTTCCTTGAACTTTTTGGAACTCCATACTCTTTCTGTGTTCAAAATGCACCATTCAAATCCACATAATCAATTTTCAACCCTTTCTAACTTAATTTGGTATTTTTGATGCACTTACTAATTTTTTTGAGCTATATAACCCTGAAATTGAAAATCTCTTCAAATGAACTCTCAAAAGGTTGAAACTTTGCATGGTATCATCATTTCACTCACATTGCATCTGCTAAAAAGTTTAGAGGGTTATGACAAAAATTAGATGCACTTCGTGTAGAAAATGGACAATCTCTTTCGAAGTATCACGGTTTAGGACGAAAACTCATCTGTTACCAAGGGATTTCATTTCCTTAAACTTTTAGGAACTCCATACTATTTGTGTGTTCAAAATGCATCATTCAAATCAACATCATAAATTTTCAACCCTTTCTGACTTCATTTGGTATTTTTCATGCACTTACTAAATTTTTTTGAGCTAAATAACCCTGAAATAGAAAAGCAAATCAAATGAACTCTAAAAAGGTTGAAATTTGGCATGGTATCATCATTTCACCCACATAGCATGTGCTAAAAAGTTTAGAGGGTTAGGGCAAAAACTGGATGCATTTCGTGTACAAAATGGACAATCTCTTTTGAAGTATCACGGTTTCGGACGAAAACTCATTTGTTACAAAGGGATTTCATTTTCATGAACTTTTTGGAACTCCATAATTTTTGTGTGTTCAAAATTAACCATTCAAAGCCACATCATCAATTTTCAACCCTTTCTGACTTTATTTGGTATTTTTCATGCACTTACTGATTTTTTTTGAGCTAAATAACCTGAAAATGAAAAGCACTTCAAATGAACTCTGAAACGGTTGAAAGTTGGCATGGTATCATCATTTCACCCACATAGGATGTGCTAAAAAGTTGAGAGGGTTATGGAAAAACTAGATGCTTTTCGTGTACAAAATGGACAATCTCTTTCGAAGTATCACGGTTTCAGACGAAAACTCATCTGTAACATATTGATTTAATTTTGTTGAACTTTTTGGAACTCCATACTTTTTGTGTTCAAAATGCATCATTCGAAGCCACATCATCCATTTTGAACCCCTTCTGACTACATTTGGTATTTTTCATGCACTTACTGATTTTTTTGAGCTAAATAACCCTGAAATTGAAAAGCACTTTAAATGAACTCTGAAAAGGTTGAAAGTTGGCATGGTATCATCATTTCACCCACATAGCATGTGCTAAAAAGTTGAGAGGGTTATGCCAAGAACTACATGCATTTCGTGTACAAAATGGACAATCTCTTTCAAAGTATCACGGTTTCGGACGAAAACTCATCTGTTACAAAGGGATTTCATTTCCTTGAACTTTTTGGAACTCCATACTCTTTCTGTGTTCAAAATGCACCATTCAAATCCACATAATCAATTTTCAACCCTTTCTAACTTAATTTGGTATTTTTGATGCACTTACTAATTTTTTTGAGCTATATAACCCTGAAATTGAAAATCTCTTCAAATGAACTCTCAAAAGGTTGAAACTTTGCATGGTATCATCATTTGACTCACATTGCATCTGCTAAAAAGTTTAGAGGGTTATGACAAAAATTAGATGCACTTCGTGTAGAAAATGGACAATCTCTTTCGAAGTATCACGGTTTAGGACGAAAACTCATCTGTTACCAAGGGATTTCATTTCCTTAAACTTTTAGGAACTCCATACTATTTGTGTGTTCAAAATGCATCATTCAAATCAACATCATAAATTTTCAACCCTTTCTGACTTCATTTGGTATTTTTCATGCACTTACTAAATTTTTTTGACCTAAATAACCCTGAAATAGAAAAGCAAATCAAATGAACTCTAAAAAGGTTGAAATTTGGCATGGTATCATCATTTCACCCACATAGCATGTGCTAAAAAGTTTAGAGGGTTAGCGCAAAAACTGGATGCATTTCGTGTACAAAATGGACAATCTCTTTTGAAGTATCACGGTTTCGGACGAAAACTCATTTGTTACAAAGGGATTTCATTTCCATGAACTTTTTGGAACTCCATACTTTTTGTGTGTTCAAAATTAACCATTCAAAGCCACATCATTAATTTTCAACCCTTTCTGACTTTATTTGGTATTTTTCATGCACTTACTGATTTTTTTTGAGCTAAATAACCTGAAAATGAAAAGCACTTCAAATGAACTCTGAGACGGTTGAAAGTTGGCATGGTATCATCATTTCACCCACATAGGATGTGCTAAAAAGTTGAGAGGGTTATGGAAAAACTAGATGCTTTTCGTGTACAAAATGGACAATCTCTTTCGAAGTATCACGGTTTCAGACGAAAACTCATCTGTAACATATTGATTTAATTTTGTTGAACTTTTTGGAACTCCATACTTTTTGTGTTCAAAATGCATCATTCGAAGCCACATCATCCATTTTTGAACCCCTTCTGACTACATTTGGTATTTTTCATGCACTTACTGATTTTTTTGAGCTAAATAACCCTGAAATTGAAAAGCACTTTAAATGAACTCTGAAAAGGTTGAAAGTTGGCATGGTATCATCATTTCACCCACATAGCATGTGCTAAAAAGTTGAGAGGGTTATGCCAAGAACTACATGCATTTCGTGTACAAAATGGACAATCTCTTTCAAAGTATCACGGTTTCGGACGAAAACTCATCTGTTACAAAGGGATTTCATTTCCTTGAACTTTTTGGAACTCCATACTCTTTCTGTGTTCAAAATGCACCATTCAAATCCACATAATCAATTTTCAACCCTTTCTGACTTAATTTGGTATTTTTGATGCACTTACTAATTTTTTTGAGCTATATAACCCTAAAATTGAAAATCTCTTCAAATGAACTCTCGAAAGGTTGAAACTTTGCATGGTATCATCATTTCACTCACATAGCATCTGCTAAAAAGTTTAGAGGGTTATGACAAAAATTAGATGCACTTCGTGTAGAAAATGGACAATCTCTTTCGAAGTATCACGGTTTAGGACGAAAACTCATCTGTTACCAAGGGATTTCATTTCCTTAAACTTTTAGGAACTCCATACTATTTGTGTGTTCAAAATGCATCATTCAAATAAACATCATAAATTTTCAACCCTTTCTGACTTCATTTGGTATTTTTCATGCACTTACTAAATTTTTTTGAGCTAAATAACCCTGAAATAGAAAAGCAAATCAAATGAACTCTAAAAAGGTTGAAAGTTGGCATGGTATCATCATTTCACCCACATAGCATGTGCTAAAAAGTTTAGAGGGTTAGGGCAAAAACTGGATGCATTTCGTGTACAAAATGGACAATCTCTTTTGAAGTATCACGGTTTCGGACGAAAACTCATTTGTTACAAAGGGATTTCATTTTCATGAACTTTTTGGAACTCCATACTTTTTGTGTGTTCAAAATTAACCATTCAAAGCCACATCATCAATTTTCAACCCTTTCTGACTTTATTTGGTATTTTTCATGCACTTACTGATTTTTTTTGAGCTAAATAACCTGAAAATGAAAAGCACTTCAAATGAACTCTGAAACGGTTGAAAGTTGGCATGGTATCATCATTTCACCCACATAGGATGTGCTAAAAAGTTGAGAGGGTTATGGAAAAACTAGATGCTTTTCGTGTACAAAATGGACAATCTCTTTCGAAGTATCACGGTTTCAGACGAAAACTCATCTGTAACATATTGATTTAATTTTGTTGAACTTTTTGGAACTCCATACTTTTTGTGTTCAAAATGCATCATTCGAAGCCACATCATCCATTTTGAACCCCTTCTGACTACATTTGGTATTTTTCATGCACTTACTGATTTTTTTGAGCTAAATAACCCTGAAATTGAAAAGCAGTTTAAATGAACTCTGAAAAGGTTGAAAGTTGGCATGGTATCATCATTTCACCCACATAGCATGTGCTAAAAAGTTGAGAGGGTTATGCCAAGAACTACATGCATTTCGTGTACAAAATGGACAATCTCTTTCGAAGTATCACGGTTTAGGACGAAAACTCATCTGTTACCAAGGGATTTCATTTCCTTAAACTTTTAGGAACTCCATACTATTTGTGTGTTCAAAATGCATCATTCAAATCAACATCATAAATTTTCAACCCTTTCTGACTTCATTTGGTATTTTTCATGCACTTACTAAATTTTTTTGACCTAAATAACCCTGAAATAGAAAAGCAAATCAAATGAACTCTAAAAAGGTTGAAATTTGGCATGGTATCATCATTTCACCCACATAGCATGTGCTAAAAAGTTTAGAGGGTTAGCGCAAAAACTGGATGCATTTCGTGTACAAAATGGACAATCTCTTTTGAAGTATCACGGTTTCGGACGAAAACTCATTTGTTACAAAGGGATTTCATTTTCATGAACTTTTTGGAACTCCATACTTTTTGTGTGTTCAAAATTAACCATTCAAAGCCACATCATTAATTTTCAACCCTTTCTGACTTTATTTGGTATTTTTCATGCACTTACTGATTTTTTTTGAGCTAAATAACCTGAAAATGAAAAGCACTTCAAATGAACTCTGAGACGGTTGAAAGTTGGCATGGTATCATCATTTCACCCACATAGGATGTGCTAAAAAGTTGAGAGGGTTATGGAAAAACTAGATGCTTTTCGTGTACAAAATGGACAATCTCTTTCGAAGTATCACGGTTTCAGACGAAAACTCATCTGTAACATATTGATTTAATTTTGTTGAACTTTTTGGAACTCCATACTTTTTGTGTTCAAAATGCATCATTCGAAGCCACATCATCCATTTTGAACCCCTTCTGACTACATTTGGTATTTTTCATGCACTTACTGATTTTTTTGAGCTAAATAACCCTGAAATTGAAAAGCACTTTAAATGAACTCTGAAAAGGTTGAAAGTTGGCATGGTATCATCATTTCACCCACATAGCATGTGCTAAAAAGTTGAGAGGGTTATGCCAAGAACTACATGCATTTCGTGTACAAAATGGACAATCTCTTTCAAAGTATCACGGTTTCGGACGAAAACTCATCTGTTACAAAGGGATTTCATTTCCTTGAACTTTTTGGAACTCCATACTCTTTCTGTGTTCAAAATGCACCATTCAAATCCACATAATCAATTTTCAACCCTTTCTGACTTAATTTGGTATTTTTGATGCACTTACTAATTTTTTTGAGCTATATAACCCTAAAATTGAAAATCTCTTCAAATGAACTCTCGAAAGGTTGAAACTTTGCATGGTATCATCATTTCACTCACATAGCATCTGCTAAAAAGTTTAGAGGGTTATGACAAAAATTAGATGCACTTCGTGTAGAAAATGGACAATCTCTTTCGAAGTATCACGGTTTAGGACGAAAACTCATCTGTTACCAAGGGATTTCATTTCCTTAAACTTTTAGGAACTCCATACTATTTGTGTGTTCAAAATGCATCATTCAAATAAACATCATAAATTTTCAACCCTTTCTGACTTCATTTGGTATTTTTCATGCACTTACTAAATTTTTTTGAGCTAAATAACCCTGAAATAGAAAAGCAAATCAAATGAACTCTAAAAAGGTTGAAAGTTGGCATGGTATCATCATTTCACCCACATAGCATGTGCTAAAAAGTTTAGAGGGTTAGGGCAAAAACTGGATGCATTTCGTGTACAAAATGGACAATCTCTTTTGAAGTATCACGGTTTCGGACGAAAACTCATTTGTTACAAAGGGATTTCATTTTCATGAACTTTTTGGAACTCCATACTTTTTGTGTGTTCAAAATTAACCATTCAAAGCCACATCATCAATTTTCAACCCTTTCTGACTTTACTTGGTATTTTTCATGCACTTACTGATTTTTTTTGAGTTAAATAACCTGAAAATGAAAAGCACTTCAAATGAACTCTGAAACGGTTGAAAGTTGGCATGGTATCATCATTTCACCCACATAGGATGTGCTAAAAAGTTGAGAGGGTTATGGAAAAACTAGATGCTTTTCGTGTACAAAATGGACAATCTCTTTCGAAGTATCACGGTTTCAGACGAAAACTCATCTGTAACATATTGATTTAATTTTGTTGAACTTTTTGGAACTCCATACTTTTTGTGTTCAAAATGCATCATTCGAAGCCACATCATCCATTTTGAACCCCTTCTGACTACATTTGGTATTTTTCATGCACTTACTGATTTTTTTGAGCTAAATAACCCTGAAATTGAAAAGCACTTTAAATGAACTCTGAAAAGGTTGAAAGTTGGCATGGTATCATCATTTCACCCACATAGCATGTGCTAAAAAGTTGAGAGGGTTATGCCAAGAACTACATGCATTTCGTGTACAAAATGGACAATCTCTTTCAAAGTATCACGGTTTCGGACGAAAACTCATCTGTTACAAAGGGATTTCATTTCCTTGAACTTTTTGGAACTCCATACTCTTTCTGTGTTCAAAATGCACCATTCAAATCCACATAATCAATTTTCAACCCTTTTTGACTTAATTTGGTATTTTTGATGCACTTACTAATTTTTTTGAGCTATATAACCCTAAAATTGAAAATCTCTTCAAATGAACTCTCGAAAGGTTGAAACTTTGCATGGTATCATCATTTCACTCACATAGCATCTGCTAAAAAGTTTAGAGGGTTATGACAAAAATTAGATGCACTTCGTGTAGAAAATGGACAATCTCTTTCGAAGTATCACGGTTTAGGACGAAAACTCATCTGTTACCAAGGGATTTCATTTCCTTAAACTTTTAGGAACTCCATACTATTTGTGTGTTCAAAATGCATCATTCAAATAAACATCATAAATTTTCAACCCTTTCTGACTTCATTTGGTATTTTTCATGCACTTACTAAATTTTTTTGAGCTAAATAACCCTGAAATAGAAAAGCAAATCAAATGAACTCTAAAAAGGTTGAAAGTTGGCATGGTATCATCATTTCACCCACATAGCATGTGCTAAAAAGTTTAGAGGGTTAGGGAAAAAACTGGATGCATTTCGTGTACAAAATGGACAATCTCTTTTGAAGTATCACGGTTTCGGACGAAAACTCATTTGTTACAAAGGGATTTCATTTTCATGAACTTTTTGGAACTCCATACTTTTTGTGTGTTCAAAATTAACCATTCAAAGCCACATCATCAATTTTCAACCCTTTCTGTCTTTACTTGGTATTTTTCATGCACTTACTGATTTTTTTTGAGTTAAATAACCTGAAAATGAAAAGCACTTCAAATGAACTCTGAAACGGTTGAAAGTTGGCATGGTATCATCATTTCACCCACATAGGATGTGCTAAAAAGTTGAGAGGGTTATGGAAAAACTAGATGCTTTTCGTGTACAAAATGGACAATCTCTTTCGAAGTATCACGGTTTCAGACGAAAACTCATGTGTAACATAGGGATTTAATTTTTTTGAACTTTATGTAACTCCATACTTTTTGTGTGTTCAAAATGCATCATTCAAAGCCACATCATCCATTTTCAACCCCTTCTGACTACATTTGGTATTTTTCATGCACTTACTGTTTTTTGAGCTAAATAACCCTTAAATTGAGAAGCACTTCAAATGAACTCTGAAAAAGGTTGAAAGTTGGCATGGTATCATCATTTCACCCACATAGCATGTGCTAAAAACTTTAGAGGTTTACGGCTAAAACTTGATGCACTTCGTGTACAAAATAAACAATCTCTTTTGAAGTTTCACGGTTTTGGACGAAAACTCATCTATTACAAAGGGATTTCATTTTCTTGAACTTTTTCTAACTCCATACTTTTTGTGTGTTCAAAATGCACCATTCAAAGCCACATCATCCATTTTCAACCCTTTCTGACTTCATTTGGTATTTTTCATGCACTTAGTGATTGTTTTGAGCTAAATAACCCTGAAATTGAAAAGAACTTCAAATGAACTATGAAAAGGTTGAAAGTTGGAATGGTATCATCATTTCACCCACATAGCATCTGCTAAAAAGTTTAGAGGGTTACGGCAAAAACTGGATGCACTTCGTGTAGAAAATGGACAATCTTTTTCGAAGTATATCGGTTTCGGACGAAGACTCATCTGTTACAAAGGGATTTCATTTCCTTGAAGTTTTCTGAACTCCATACTCTCCGTGTGTTCAAAATGCATCATTCAAATGCACATCATCAATTTTCAACCCTTTCTGACTTCATTTGATATTTTTCATGCACTTACTAATTTTTTTTGAGCTAAATAACCCTGAAATAGAAAAGCACTTCAAATGAACTCTGAAAAGGTTGAAAGTTGTCATGGTATCATCATTTAACCCACATAGCATGTGCTAAAAAGTTGAGAGGGTTATGACAAAAACTGGATGCACTTCGTGTACAAAATAGACAATCTCTTTCGAAGTATCACAGTTTCGGACGAAAACTCATTTGTTACAAAGGGGTTTCGTTTTCTTGAACTTTTTGGAACTCCATACTTTTTGTGTGGGCAAAATGCACCATTCAAAGCCACATCATCAATGTTCAACCCTTTCTGACTTCATTTGGTATTTTTCATGCACTTACTGATTTGTTTTTGAGCTAAATAACCTGAAATTGAAAAGCACTTCAAATGAACTCTGAAAAGGTTGAAAGTTCGCATGGTATCATCATTTCACCCACATAGCATGTGCTAAAAAGTTGAGAGGGTTACGGCAAAACTAGATGCTTTTCGTGTACAAAATGGACAATCTCTTTCGAAGTATCAAGGTTTCGGACGAAACCTCAGCTATAACATAAGGATTTACTTTTGCTGAACTATCTGGAACTCCATACTTTTTGTGTGTTCAAAATGCATCATTCAACGCCACATCATCCATTTTCAACCCCTTCTGACGACATTTGGTATTTTTCATGCACGTACTGATTTTTTTTTGAGCTAAATAACCTGAAATTGAAAAGCACTTCAAATGAACTCTAAAAAGGTTGAAAGTTGGCATGGTATCATAATTTCACCCACATAGCATGTGCTAAAAAGTTTAGAGGGTTACGACAAAACTAGATGCTTTTCGTGTACAAAATGGACAATCTCTTTCGAAGTATCACGGTTTCGGACGAAAACTCATCTGTAACATATTGATTTAATTTTGTTGAACTTTTTCGAACTACATACTTTTTGTGTGTTCAAAATGCACCAGTCAAAGCCACATCATCAATTTTCAACCCCTTCTGACTACATTTGGTATTTTTCATGCACTTACTGATTTTTTTGAGCTAAATAACCCTGAAATTGAAAAGCACTTTAATTGAACTCTGAAAAGGTTGAAAGTTGGCATGGTATCATCATTTCACCCACATAGCATGTGCTAAAAAGTGGAGAGGGTTATGACAAAAACTGGATGCATTTCGTGTACAAAATGGACAATCTCTTTCGAAGTATCACAGTTTCGGACGAAAACTCATTTGTTACAAAGGGGTTTCATTTTCTTGAACTTTTTGGAACTCCATACTTTTTGTGTGGTCAAAATGCACCATTCAAAGCCACATCATCAATGTTCAACCCTTTCTGACTTCATTTGGTATTTTTCATGCACTTCCTGATTTTTTTTGAGCTAAATAACCTGAAATTGAAAAGAACTTCAAATGAACTCTGAAAAGGTTGAAAGTTGGCATGGTATCATCATTTCACCCACATAGCATGTGCTAAAAAGTTGAGAGGGCTATGACAAAAACTGGATGCATTTTGTGTACAAAATGGACAATCTCTTTCGAAGTATCATAGTTTCGAACGAAAACTCATTTGTTACAAAGGGGTTTCATTTTCTTGAACTTTTTGGAACTCCATACTTTTTCTATGTTCAAAATGCACCATTCAAAGCCACATCATCAATGTTCAACCCTTTCTGACTTCATTTGGTATTTTTCATGCACTTACTGATTTTTTTTGAGCTAAATAACCTGAAATTGAAAAGCACTTCAAATGAACTCTGAAAAGGTTGAAAGTTTGCATGGTATCATCATTTCACCCACATAGCATGTGCTAAAAAGTTTAGAGGGTTACGGCCAAACTAGATGCTTTTCGTGTACAAAATGGACAATCTCTTTCGAAGTATCACGGTTTCGGACGAAAACTCATCTGTTACAACGGGATTTCATTTCCTTGAACTTTTCTGAACTCCATACTCTCTCTGTGTTCAAAATGCATCATTCAAATGCACATCATCAATTTTCAACCCTTTCTGACTTCATTTGATATTTTTCTTGCACTTACTAAATTTTTTTGAGCTAAATAACCCTGAAATAGAAAAGCACTTCAAATGAACTCTGAAAAGGTTGAAAGTTGGCATGGTATCATCATTTAACCCACATAGCATGTGCTAAAAAGTTTAGAGGGTTACGGCCAAACTAGATGCTTTTCGTGTACAAAATGGACAATCTCTTTCGAAGTATCACGGTTTCGGACGAAAACTCATCTGTTACAACGGGATTACATTTCCTTGAACTTTTCTGAACTCCATACTCTCTCTGTGTTCAAACTGCATCATTCAAATGCACATCATCAATTTTCAACTCTTTCTGACTTCATTTGATATTTTTCTTGCACCTACTACATTTTTTTGAGCTAAATAACCTTGAAATAGAAAAGCACTTCAAATGAACTCTGAAAAGGTTGAAAGTTGGCATGGTATCATCATTTAACCCACATAGCATGTGCTAAAAATTTGAGAGGGTTATGACAAAAACTGGATGCATTTCGTGTACAAAATGGACAATCTCTTTCGAAGTATCACAGTTTCGGACGAAAACTCATTTGTTAAAAAGGGGTTTCATTTTCTTGAACTTTTTGGAACTCCATACTTTTTGTGTGGGCAAAATGCACCATTCAAAGCCACATCATCAATGTTCAACCCTTTCTGACTTCATTTGGTATTTTTCATGCACTTACTGATTTGTTTTTGAGCTAAATAACCTGAAATTGAAAAGCACTTCAAATGAACTCTGAAAAGGTTTAAAGTTGGCATGGTATCATCATTTCACCCACATAGCATGTGCTAAAAAGTTGAGAGGGTTACGGCAAAACTAGATGCTTTTCGTGTACAAAATGGACAATCTCTTTCGAAGTATCAAGGTTTCGGATGAAACCTCAGCTGTAACATACGGATTTACTTTTGCTGAACTGTCTGGAACTCCATACTTTTTGTGTGTTCATAATGCATCATTCAACGCCACATCATCCATTTTCAACCCCTTCTGACTACATTTGGTATTTTTCATGCACGTACTGATTTTTTTTGAGCTAAATAACCTGAAATTGAAAAGCACTTCAAATGAACTCTAAAAAGGTTGAAAGTTGGCATGGTATCATCATTTCACCCACATAGGATGTGCTAAAAAGTTTAGATGGTTACGGCAAAACTAGATGCTTTTCGTGTACAAAATGGACAATCTCTTTCGAAGTATCACGGTTTCGGACGAAAACTCATCTGTAACATATTGATTTAATTTTGCTGAACTTTTTGGAACTACATACTTTTTGTGTGTTCAAAATGCACCAGTCAAAGCCACATCATCAATTTTCAACCCCTTCTGACTACATTTGGTATTTTTCATGCACTTACTGATTTTTTTGAGCTAAATAACCCTGAAATTGAAAAGCACTTTAATTGAACTCTGAAAAGGTTGAAAGTTGGCATGGTATCATCATTTCACCCACATAGCATGTGCTAAAAAGTTGAGAGGGTTATGGCAAAATCTGGACGCATTTCGTGTACAAAATGGACAATCTCTTTCGAAGTATCACGATTTCGGACGAAAACTCATTTGTTACAAAGGGATTTCATTTTCTTGAACTTTTTGTAACTCCATACTTTTTGTGTGTTCAAAATGCACCATTCAAATCCACATCATCAATGTTCAACCGTTTCTGACTTCATTTGGTATTTTTCATGCACTTAGTGATTTGTTTTTGAGCTAAATAACCTGAAATTGAAAAGCACTTCAAATGAACTCAAAAAAGGATGAAAGTTGGCATGGTATCGTCATTTCACCCACATAGCATGTGCTAAAAAGTTTAGAGGGTTAGGGCAAAAACTGGATGCATTTCGTGTACAAAATGGACAATCTCTTTTGAAGTATCACGGTTTCGGACGAAAACTCATTTGTTACAAAGGGATTTCATTTTCATGAACTTTTTGGAACTCCATACTTTTTGTGTGTTCAAAATTAACCATTCAAAGCCACATCATCAATTTTCAACCCTTTCTGACTTTACTTGGTATTTTTCATGCACTTACTGATTTTTTTTGAGTTAAATAACCTGAAAATGAAAATGAAAAGCACTTCAAATGAACTCTGAAACGGTTGAAAGTTGGCATGGTATCATCATTTCACCCACATAGGATGTGCTAAAAAGTTGAGAGGGTTATGGAAAAACTAGATGCTTTTCGTGTACAAAATGGACAATCTCTTTCGAAGTATCACGGTTTCAGACGAAAACTCATGTGTAACATAGGGATTTAATTTTTTTGAACTTTATGTAACTCCATACTTTTTGTGTGTTCAAAATGCATCATTCAGAGCCACATCATCCATTTTCAACCCCTTCTGACTACATTTGGTATTTTTCATGCACTTACTGTTTTTTGAGCTAAATAACCCTTAAATTGAGAAGCACTTCAAATGAACTCTGAAAAAGGTTGAAAGTTGGCATGGTATCATCATTTCACCCACATAGCATCTGCTAAAAACTTTAGAGGTTTACGGCTAAAACTTGATGCACTTCGTGTACAAAATAAACAATCTCTTTTGAAGTTTCACGGTTTTGGACGAAAACTCATCTATTACAAAGGGATTTCATTTTCTTGAACTTTTTCTAACTCCATACTTTTTGTGTGTTCAAAATGCACCATTCAAAGCCACATCATCCATTTTCAACCCTTTCTGACTTCATTTGGTATTTTTCATGCACTTAGTGATTGTTTTGAGCTAAATAACCCTGAAATTGAAAAGAACTTCAAATGAACTATGAAAAGGTTGAAAGTTGGAATGGTATCATCATTTCACCCACATAGCATCTGCTAAAAAGTTTAGAGGGTTACGGCAAAAACTGGATGCACTTCGTGTAGAAAATGGACAATCTTTTTCGAAGTATATCGGTTTCGGACGAAGACTCATCTGTTACAAAGGGATTTCATTTCCTTGAAGTTTTCTGAACTCCATACTCTCTCTGTGTTCAAAATGCATCATTCAAATGCACATCATCAATTTTCAACCCTTTCTGACTTCATTTGATATTTTCCATGCACTTACTAATTTTTTTTGAGCTAAATAACCCTGAAATAGAAAAGCACTTCAAATGAACTCTGAAAAGGTTGAAAGTTGGCATGGTATCATCATTTAACCCACATAGCATGTGCTAAAAAGTTGAGAGGGTTATGACAAAAACTGGATGCACTTCGTGTACAAAATAGACAATCTCTTTCGAAGTATCACAGTTTCGGACGAAAACTCATTTGTTACAAAGGGGTTTCGTTTTCTTGAACTTTTTGGAACTCCATACTTTTTGTGTGGGCAAAATGCACCATTCAAAGCCACATCATCAATGTTCAACCCTTTCTGACTTCATTTGGTATTTTTCATGCACGTACTGATTTTTTTTTGAGCTAAATAACCTGAAATTGAAAAGCACTTCAAATGAACTCTAAAAAGGTTGAAAGTTCGCATGGTATCATCATTTCACCCACATAGCATGTGCTAAAAAGTTTAGAGGGTTACGACAAAACTAGATGCTTTTCGTGTACAAAATGGACAATCTCTTTCGAAGTATCACGGTTTCGGACGAAAACTCATCTGTAACATATTGATTTAATTTTGTTGAACTTTTTCGAACTACATACTTTTTGTGTGTTCAAAATGCACCAGTCAAAGCCACATCATCAATTTTCAACCCCTTCTGACTACATTTGGTATTTTTCATGCACTTACTGATTTTTTTGAGCTAAATAACCCTGAAATTGAAAAGCACTTTAATTGAACTCTGAAAAGGTTGAAAGTTGGCATGGTATCATCATTTCACCCACATAGCATGTGCTAAAAAGTTGAGAGGGTTATGACAAAAACTGGATGCATTTCGTGTACAAAATGGACAATCTCTTTCGAAGTATCACAGTTTCGGACGAAAACTCATTTGTTACAAAGGGGTTTCATTTTCTTGAACTTTTTGGAACTCCATACTTTTTGTGTGGTCAAAATGCACCATTCAAAGCCACATCATCAATGTTCAACCCTTTCTGACTTCATTTGGTATTTTTCATGCACTTCCTGATTTTTTTTGAGCTAAATAACCTGAAATTGAAAAGAACTTCAAATGAACTCTGAAAAGGTTGAAAGTTGGCATGGTATCATCATTTCACCCACATAGCATGTGCTAAAAAGTTGAGAGGGCTATGACAAAAACTGGATGCATTTTGTGTACAAAATGGACAATCTCTTTCGAAGTATCATAGTTTCGAACGAAAACTCATTTGTTACAAAGGGGTTTCATTTTCTTGAACTTTTTGGAACTCCATACTTTTTCTATGTTCAAAATGCACCATTCAAAGCCACATCCTCAATGTTCAACCCTTTCTGACTTCATTTGGTATTTTTCATGCACTTACTGATTTTTTTTGAGCTAAATAACCTGAAATTGAAAAGCACTTCAAATGAACTCTGAAAAGGTTGAAAGTTTGCATGGTATCATCATTTCACCCACATAGCATGTGCTAAAAAGTTTAGAGGGTTACGGCCAAACTAGATGCTTTTCGTGTACAAAATGGACAATCTCTTTCGAAGTATCACGGTTTCGGACGAAAACTCATCTGTTACAACGGGATTTCATTTCCTTGAACTTTTCTGAACTCCATACTCTCTCTGTGTTCAAAATGCATCATTCAAATGCACATCATCAATTTTCAACCCTTTCTGACTTCATTTGATATTTTTCTTGCACTTACTAAATTTTTTTGAGCTAAATAACCCTGAAATAGAAAAGCACTTCAAATGAACTCTGAAAAGGTTGAAAGTTGGCATGGTATCATCATTTAACCCACATAGCATGTGCTAAAAAGTTTAGAGGGTTACGGCCAAACTAGATGCTTTTCGTGTACAAAATGGACAATCTCTTTCGAGGTATCACAGTTTCGGACGAAAACTCATCTGTTACAACGGGATTACATTTCCTTGAACTTTTCTGAACTCCATACTCTCTCTGTGTTCAAAATGCATCATTCAAATGCACATCATCAATTTTCAACTCTTTCTGACTTCATTTGATATTTTTCTTGCACCTACTACATTTTTTTGAGCTAAATAACCTTGAAATAGAAAAGCACTTCAAATGAACTCTGAAAAGGTTAAAAGTTGGCATGGTATCATCATTTAACCCACATAGCATGTGCTAAAAATTTGAGAGGGTTATGACAAAAACTGGATGCATTTCGTGTACAAAATGGACAATCTCTTTCGAAGTATCACAGTTTCGGACGAAAACTCATTTGTTAAAAAGGGGTTTCATTTTCTTGAACTTTTTGGAACTCCATACTTTTTGTGTGGGCAAAATGCACCATTCAAAGCCACATCATCAATGTTCAACCCTTTCTGACTTCATTTGGTATTTTTCATGCACTTACTGATTTGTTTTTGAGCTAAATAACCTGAAATTGAAAAGCACTTCAAATGAACTCTGAAAAGGTTTAAAGTTGGCATGGTATCATCATTTCACCCACATAGCATGTGCTAAAAAGTTGAGAGGGTTACGGCAAAACTAGATGCTTTTCGTGTACAAAATGGACAATCTCTTTCGAAGTATCAAGGTTTCGGATGAAACCTCAGATGTAACATACGGATTTACTTTTGCTGAACTGTCTGGAACTCCATACTTTTTGTGTGTTCATAATGCGTCATTCAACGCCACATCATCCATTTTCAACCCCTTCTGACTACATTTGGTATTTTTCATGCACGTACTGATTTTTTTTGAGCTAAATAACCTGAAATTGAAAAGCACTTCAAATGAACTCTAAAAAGGTTGAAAGTTGGCATGGTATCATCATTTCACCCACATAGGATGTGCTAAAAAGTTTAGATGGTTACGGCAAAACTAGATGCTTTTCGTGTACAAAATGGACAATCTCTTTCGAAGTATCACGGTTTCGGACGAAAACTCATCTGTAACATATTGATTTAATTTTGCTGAACTTTTTGGAACTACATACTTTTTGTGTGTTCAAAATGCACCAGTCAAAGCCACATCATCAATTTTCAACCCCTTCTGACTACATTTGGTATTTTTCATGCACTTACTGATTTTTTTGAGCTAAATAACCCTGAAATTGAAAAGCACTTTAATTGAACTCTGAAAAGGTTGAAAGTTGGCATGGTATCATCATTTCACCCACATAGCATGTGCTAAAAAGTTGAGAGGGTTATGGCAAAATCTGGACGCATTTCGTGTACAAAATGGACGATCTCTTTCGAAGTATCACGATTTCGGACGAAAACTCATTTGTTACAAAGGGATTTCATTTTCTTGAACTTTTTGTAACTCCATACTTTTTGTGTGTTCAAAATGCACCATTCAAATCCACATCATCAATGTTCAACCGTTTCTGACTTCATTTGGTATTTTTCATGCACTTAGTGATTTGTTTTTGAGCTAAATAACCTGAAATTGAAAAGCACTTCAAATGAACTCAAAAAAGGATGAAAGTTGGCATGGTATCATCATTTCACCCACATAGCATGTGCTAAAAAGTTGAGAGGGTTACGGCAAAACTAGATGCTTTTCGTGTACAAAATGGGCAATCTCTTTCGAAGTATCAAGGTTTCGGACGAAAGCTCAGCTGTAACATAGGGATTTACTTTTGGTGAACTGTTTAGAACTCCATACTTTTTGTGTGTTCAAAATGCATCATTGAACGCCACATAATTCATTTTCAACCCCTTCTGACTACATTTGGTATTTTTCATGCACTTACTGATTTTTTTGTGCTAAATAACGCTGAAATTGAAAAGCACTTCAAATGAACTCTGAAAAGGTTGAAAGTTGGCATGGTATCATCATTTCACCCACATAGCATGTGCTAAACAGTTTAGAGGGTTACGGCAAAAACTGGAAGCACCTCGTGTACAAAATGGACAATCTCTTTCGAAGTATCAAGCTTTCGTACGAAAACTCATGTGTTACAAAATGATTTCATTTTTTTGAACTTTTTGGAACTACATACTTTTGTGTGTTCAAAATGCACCAGTCAAACACACATCATCAATTTTCAACGCTTTCTGACTTCATTTGATATTTTTCATGCACTTACTGATTTTTTAGAGCTAAATAACCCTGAAATAGAAAAGCACTTCAAATGAACTCTGAAAAGGTTGAAAGTTGGCATGGTATCATCATTTCACCCACATAGCATGTGCTAAAAATTTTAGAGGGTTAGGGCAAAAACTGGATGCACTTCGTGTAGAAACTGGACAATCTCTTTTGGAGTATCACGGTTTCGGACGAAAACTCATGTGTTACAAAGGGATTTCATTTCCTTGAAATTTTTGGAACTTCATACTATTTGTGTGTTCAAAATGCATCATTAAAATCCACATCATCAATTTTCAAACCTTTCTGACTTCATTTGGTATTTTTCATGCACTTACTAATTTTTTTTGAGCTAAATAACCCTGAAATAGAAAAGCAATTCAAATTAACTCTAAAAAGGTTGAAAGTTGGCATGGTATCATCATTTCACCCACATAGCATGTGCTAAAAATTTTAGATGGTTACGGCAAAAACTGGATGCATTTTGTGTTCAAAATGGACAAGCTCTTTTGAAGTATCACGGTTTCGGACGAAAACTCATCTGTTACAAAGGGATTTCATTTTCTTGAACTTTTTCTAACTCCATACTTTTTGTGTGTTCAAAATGCACCATTCAAAGCCACATAATCAATTTTCAACCCTTTTTGAGTACATTTGGTATTTTTCAAGCACTTACTGATTGTTTTGAGCTTCATAACCCTGAAATTGAAGAGCACTTCAAATGAACTCTGAAAAGGTTGAAAGTTGGCATGGTATCATCATTTCACCCACATAGAATGTGCTAAAAAGTTGAGAGGGTTATGGAAAAATCTGGATGCATTTCGTGTACAAAATGGACAATCTCTTTCGAAGTATCACAATTTCGGACGAAAACTCATTTGTTACAAAGGGATTTCATTTCCTTGAACTTTTTGTAACTCCATACTTTTTGTGTGTTCAAAGTGCACCATTCAAAGCCACATAATCAATTTTCAACCCTCTTGGAGTACATTTGGTATTATTCATGCACTTACTGATTTTTTTGAGCTAAATAACCCTGAAATAGAAAAGCAATTCAAATTAACTCTAAAAAGGTTGAAAGTTGGCATGGTATCATCATTTCACCCACATAGCATGTGCTAAAAAGTTTAGATGGTTACGGCAAAAACTGGATGCATTTTGTGTTCAAAATGGACAAGCTCTTTTGAAGTATCACGGTTTCGGACGAAAACTCATCTGTTACAAAGGGATTTCATTTTCTTGAACTTTTTCTAACTCCATACTTTTTGTGTGTTCAAAATGCACCATTCAAAGCCACATAATCAATTTTCAACCCTTTTTGAGTACATTTGGTATTTTTCAAGCACTTACTGATTGTTTTGAGCTTCATAACCCTGAAATTGAAGAGCACTTCAAATGAACTCTGAAAAGGTTGAAAGTTGGCATGGTGTCATCATTTCACCCACATAGAATGTGCTAAAAAGTTGAGAGGGTTATGGCAAAATCTGGATGCATTTCGTGTACAAAATGGACAATCTCTTTCGAAGTATCACAATTTCGGACGAAAACTCATTTGTTACAAAGGGATTTCATTTCCTTGAACTTTTTGTAACTCCATACTTTTTGTGTGTTCAAAGTGCACCATTCAAAGCCACATAATCAATTTTCAACCCTCTTGGAGTACATTTGGTATTATTCATGCACTTACTGATTTTTTTGAGCTAAATAACCCTGAAATTGAAAAGCACTTCAAATCAACTCTGAAAAAGGTTGAAAGTTGGCATGGTATCATCATTTCACCCAGATAGCATGTGCTAAAAAGTTTAGAGGGTTACGGCAAAAACTGGATGCACTTCGTGTAGAAAATGGACAATCTCTTTTGAAGTATCACGGTTTCGGACGAAAACTCATCTGTAACATAGGGATTTAATTTTTTTGAACTTTTTGGAACTCCATACTTTTTGTGTGTTCAAAATGCATAATTCAAAGCCACTTCATCCATTTTCAACCCCTTCTGACTACATTTGGTATTTTTCATGCACTTACTGTTTTTTGATGCTAAATAACCCTGAAATTGAAAAGCACTTCAAATGAAATCTGAAAAAGGTTGAAAGTTGGCATGGTATCATCATTTCACCCACATAGCATGTGCTAAAAAGTTTAGAGGTTTACGGCAAAAACTGGATGCACTTCGTGTACAAAAAGGACAATCTCTTTTGAAGTATCACGGTTTCGGACGAAAACTCATCTGTTACAAAGGGATTTCATTTTCTTGAACTTTTTCTAACTCCATACTTTTTGTGTGTTCAAAATGCACCATTCAAATCCACATCATCCATTTTCAACCCTTTCTGACTTCATTTGGTATTTTTCATGCACCTACTGATTGTTTTGAGCTAAATAACCCTGAAATTGAAAAGAACTTCAAATGAACTCTAAAAAGGTTGAAAGTTGGCATGGTATCATCATTTCACCCACATAGCATCTGCTAAAAAGTTTATAGGGTTACGGCAAAAACTGGATGCACTTCGTGTAGCAAATGGACAATCTCTTTCGAAGTATATCGGTTTCGGACGAAAACTCATCTGTTACAACGAGATTTCATTTCCTTGAACTTTTCTGAACTCCATACTCTCTCTGTGTTCAAAATGCATCATTCAAATCCACATCATCAATTTTCAACCCTTTCTGACTTCATTTGATATTTTTCATGCACTTACTAAATTTTTTTGAGCTAAATAACCCTGAAATAGAAAAGCACTTCAAATGAACTCTGAAAAGGTTGAAAGTTCGCATGGTATCATCAATTAACCCACATAGCATGTGCTAAAAAGTTGAGAGGGTTATGACAAAAATTAGATGCATTTCGTGTACAAAATGGACAATCTCTTTCGAAGTATCACAGTTTCGGACGAAAGCTCATTTGTTACAAAGGGGTTTCATTTTCTTGAACTTTTTGGAACTCCATACTTTTTGTGTGGTCAAAATGCACCATTCAAAGCCACATCATCAATGTTCAACCCTTTCTGACTTCATTTGGTATTTTTCATGCACTTACTGATTTTTTTGAGCTAAATAACCTGAAATTGAAAAGCACTTCAAATGAACTCTGAAAAGGTTGAAAGTTGGCATGGTATCATCAGTTCACCAACATAGCATGTGTTAAAAAGTTGAGAGGGTTATGAAAAAAACTGGATGCATTTCGTGTACAAAATGGACAATCTCTTTCGAAGTATCACAGTTTCGGACGAAAACTCATTTGTTACAAAAGGGTTTCATTTTCTTGAACTTTTTGGAACTCCATACTTTTTCTATGTTCAAAATGCACCATTCAAAGCCACATCATCAATGTTCAACCCTTTCCGACTTCATTTGGTATTTTTCATGCACTTACTGATTTTTTTTTGAGCTAAATAACCTGAAATTGAAAAGCCCTTCAAATGAACTCTAAAAAGGTTGAAAGTTGGCATGGTATCATCATTTCACCCACATAGCATGTGCTAAAAAGTTTAGAGGGTTACGGCAAAACTAGATGCTTTTCGTGTACAAAATGGACAATCTCTTTCGAAGTATCACGGTTTCGGACGAAAACTCATCTGTAACATATTGATTTAATTTTGTTGAACTTTTTGGAACTCCATACTTTTTGTGTGTTCAAAATGCATCATTCAAAGCCACATCATCCATTTTCAACCCCTTCTGACTACATTTGGTATTTTTCATGCACTTACTGATTTTTTTGAGCTAAATAACCCTGAAATTGAAAAGCACTTTAAATGAACTCTGAAAAGGTTGAAAGTAGGCATGGTATCATCATTTCACCCACATAGCATGTGCTAAAAAGTTGAGAGGGTTATGGCAAAATCTGGATGCATTTCGTGTACAAAATGGACAATCTCTTTCGAAGCATCACGATTTCGGACGAAAACTCATTTGTTACAAAGGGATTTCATTTTCTTGAACTTTTTGTAACTCCATACTTTTTGTGTGTTCAAAATGCACCATTCAAATCCACATCATCAATGTTCAACCGTTTCTGACTTCATTTGGTATTTTTCATGCACTTACTGATTTGTTTTTGAGCTAAATAACCTGAAATGGAAAAGCACTTCAAATGAACTCGGAAAAGGTTGAAAGTTGGCATGGTATCATCATTTCACCCACATAGCATGTGCTAAAAAGTTGAGAGGGTTACGGCAAAACTAGATGCTTTTCGTGTACAAAATGGGCAATCTCTTTCGAAGCATCACGGTTTCGGACGAAACCTCACCCGTAACATAGGGATTTACTTTTGCTGAACTGTTTGGAACTCCATACTTTTTGTGTATTCAAAATGCATCATTCAACGCCACATCATCCGATTTCAACCCCTTCTGACTACATTTGGTATTTTTCATGCACTTACTGATTTTTTTGAGCTAAATAACGCTGAAATTGAAGAGCACTTCAAATGAACTCTGAAAAGGTTGAAAGTTGGCATGGTATCATCATTTCACCCACATAGCATGTGCTAAACAGTTTAGAGGGTTACGGCAAAAACTGGATGCACTTCGTGTACAAAATGGACAATCTCTTTCGAAGTATCACGCTTTCGTACGAAAACTCATGTGTTACAAAATGATTTCATTTTTTTAACTTTTTGGAACTACATACTTTTGTGTGTTCAAAATGCACCAGTCAAACACACATCATCAATTTTCAACGCTTTCTAACTTCATTTGATATTTTTCTTGCACTTACTGATTTTCAACCCTTTCTGACTTCATTTGGTATTTTTCATGCACTTACTTATTTTTTTGAGCTAAATAACCCTGAAATTGAAGAGCACTTCAAATGAACTCTGAAAAGGTTGAAAGTTGGCATGGTATCATCATTTCACCCACATAGCATGTGCTAAACAGTTTAGAGGGTTACGGCAAAAACTGGATGCACTTCGTGTACAAAATGGACAATCTCTTTCGAAGTATCACGCTTTCGTATGAAAACTCATGTGTTACAAAATTATTTCATTTTTTTGAACTTTTTGGACCTACATACTTATGTGGGTTCAAAATGCACCAGTCAAACACACATCATCAATTTTCAACGCTTTCTGACTTCATTTGATATTTTTCATGCACTTACTGATTTTTTGGAGCTAAATAACCCTGTAGTTGAAAAGCACTTCAAATGAACTCTGAAAAGGTTGAAAGTTGGCATGGTATCATCATTTCACCCAGATAGCATGTGCTAAAAAGTTTAGAGGGTTACGGCAAAAACTGGATGCACTACGTGTAGAAAATGGACAATCTCTTTTGAAGTATCACGGTTTCGGACGAAAACTCATCTGTAACATAGGGATTTAATTTTTCTGAACTTTTTGGAACTCCATACTTTTTGTGTGTACAAAATGCATAATTCAAAGCCACATCATCCATTTTCAACCCCTTCTGACTACATTTGGTATTTTTCATGCACTTACTATTTTTTGTTTCTAAATAACCCTGAAATTGAAAAGCACTTCAAATGAACTCTGAAAAAGGTTGAAAGTTGGCATGGTATCATCATTTCACCCACATAGCATGTGCTAAAAAGTTTAGAGGTTGACGGCAAAAACTGGATCCACTTGGTGTACAAAAAGGACCATCTCTTTTGAAGTATCACGGTTTCGGACGAAAACTCATCTGTTACAAAGGGATTTCATTTTCTTGAACTTTTTCTAACTCCATACTTTTTGTGTGTTCAAAATGCACCATTCAAAGCCACATCATCCATTTTCAACCCTTTCTGACTTCATTTTGTATTTTTCATGCACCTACTAATTGTTTTGAGCTAAATAACCCTGAAATTGAAAAGAACTTCAAATGATCTCTGAAAAGGTTGAAAGTTGGCATGGTATCATCATTTCTCCCACATAGCATCTGCTAAAAAGTTTAGAGGGTTACGGCAAAAACTGGATGCACTTCGTGTAGCAAATGGACAATCTCTTTCGAAGTATATCAGTTTCGGACGAAAACTCATCTGTTAGAACGGGATTTCATTTCCTTGAACTTTTCTGAACTCCATACTCTCTCTGTGTTCAAAATGCATCATTCAAATCCACATCATCAATTTTCAACCCTTTCTGACTTCATTTGATATTTTTCATGCACTTACTAAATTTTTTTGAGCTAAATAACCCTGAAATAGAAAAGCACTTCAAATGAACTCTGAAAAGGTTGAAAGTTCGCATGGTATCATCATTTAACCCACATAGCATGTGCTAAAAAGTTGAGAGGGTTATGAAGAAAACTAGATGCATTTCGTGTACAAAATGGACAATCTCTTTCGAAGTATCACAGTTTCGGACGAAAACTCATTTGTTACAAAAGGGTTTCATTTTCTTGAACTTTTTGGAACTCCATACTTTTTCTATGTTCAAAATGCACCATTCAAAGCCACATCATCAATGTTCAACCCTTTCCGACTTCATTTGGTATTTTTCATGCACTTACTGATTTTTTTTGAGCTAAATAACCTGAAATTGAAAAGCACTTCAAATGAACTCTAAAAAGGTTGAAAGTTGGCATGGTATCATCATTTCACCCACATAGCATGTGCTAAAAAGTTTAGAGGGTTACGGCAAAACTAGATGCTTTTCGTGTACAAAATGGACAATCTCTTTCGAAGTATCACGGTTTCGGACGAAAACTCATCTGTAACATATTGATTTAATTTTGTTGAACTTTTTGGAACTCCATACTTTTTGTGTGTTAAAAATGCATCATTCAAAGCCACATCATCCATTTTCAACCCCTTCTGACTACATTTGGTATTTTTCATGCACTTACTGATTTTTTTGAGCTAAATAACCCTGAAATTGAAGAGCACTTTAAATGAACTCTGAAAAGGTTGAAAGTTCGCATGGTATCATCAATTAACCCACATAGCATGTGCTAAAAAGTTGAGAGGGTTATGACAAAAACTAGATGCATTTCGTGTACAAAATGGACAATCTCTTTCGAAGTATCACGGTTTCGGATGAAAACTCATTTGTTAGAAAGGGATTTCATTTTTTTCAACTTTTTGGAACTCCATACTTTTTGTGTGTTCAAAATGCAACATTCAGATCCACATCATCAAGAAAATGAAAATCACCTCAAATGAACTCTTCAAAGGTTGAAAGTTGGCATGGTATCATCATTTCACCCACATAGCTTGTGCTAAATAGTTGAGAGGGTTATGGAAATGACTGGATGCATTTCGTGTACAAAATGGACAATCTCTTTCGAAGTATCACTATTTCGGACGAAATTCATTTGTTACAAAGGGATTTCATTTTCTTGAACTTTTTGGAGCTCCTTACTTTTTGTGTGTTCAAAATGCACCATTCAAAGCCACATCATCAATTTTCAACCCTTTCTGACTACATTTGATATTTTTCATGCAATTACTGATTTTTTTGAGCTAAATAACCCTGAAATTGAAAAGCACTTAAAATAAACTCTGAAAAGGTTGAAAGTTGGCATGGAATCATCATTTCACCCACATAGCATGTGCTAAAAAGTTAAGAGGGTTATGGCAAAATCTGGATGCATTTCGTGTACAAAATGGACAATCTCTTTCGAAGTATCACGATTTCGGACGAAAACTCATTTGTTACAAAGGGATTTCATTTTCTTGAACTTTTTGTAACTCCATACTTTTTGTGTGTTCAAAATGCAACATTCAGATCCACATCATCAATGTTGAACCGTTTCTGACTTCATTTGGTATTTTTCATGCACTTAGTGATTTGTTTTTGAGCTAAATAACCTGAAATTGAAAAGCACTTCAAATGAACTCGGAAAAGGTTGAAAGTTGGCATGGTATCATCATTTCACGCACATAGCATGTGCTAAAAAGTTGAGAGGGTTACGGCAAAACTAGCTGCTTTTCGTGTACAAAATGGGCAATCTCTTTCGAAGTATCACGGTTTCGGACAAAACCTCAGCTGTAACATAGGGATTTACTTTTGCTGAACTGTTTGGAACTCCATACTTTTTGTGTGTTCAAAATGCATCATTCAATGCCACATCATCTGATTTCAACCCCTTCTGACTACATTTGGTATTTTTCATGCACTTACTGATTTTTTTGAGCTAAATAACGCTGAAATTGAAGAGCACTTCAAATGAACTCTGAAAAGGTTGAAAGTTGGCATGGTATCATCATTTCACCCACATAGCATGTGCTAAACAGTTTAGAGGGTTACGGCAAAAACTGGATGCACTTCGTGTACAAAATTGACAATCTCTTTCGAAGTATCACGCTTTCGTACGAAAACTCATGTGTTACAAAATGATTTCATTTTTTTGAACTTTTTGGAACTACATACTTTTGTGTGTTCAAAATGCACCAGTCAAACACACATCATCAATTTTCAATGCTTTCTTACTTCATTTGATATTTTTCTTGCACTTACTGATTTTCAACCCTTTCTGACTTCATTTGGTATTTTTCATGCACTTACTTATTTTTTTGAGCTAAATAACCCTGAAATTGAAGAGCACTTCAAATGAACTCTGAAAAGGTTGAAAGTTGGCATGGTATCATCAATTCACCCACATAGCATGTGCTAAACAGTTTAGAGGGTTACGGCAAAAACTGGATGCACTTCGTGTACAAAATGGACAATCTCTTTCGAAGTATCACGCTTTCGTACGAAAATTCATGTGTTACAAAATGATTTCATTTTTTTGAACTTTTTGGAGCTACATACTTTGTGTGGTCAAAATGCACCAGTCAAACACACATCATTAATTTTCAACGCTTTCTGACTTCATTTGATATTTTTCATGCACTTACTGATTTTCTGGAGCTAAATAACCCTAAAATTGAAAAGCACTTCAAATGAAATCTGAAAAGGTTGAAAGTTGGCATGGTATCCTCATTTGACCCAGATAGCATGTGCTAAAAAGTTTAGAGGGTTAGGGCAAAAACTGGATGCACTTCGTGTAGAAAATGGACAATCTCTTTTGAAGTATGACGGTTTCGGACGAATACTCATCTGTAACATAGGGATTTAATTTTCTTGAACTTTTTGGAACTCCATACTTTTTGTGTGTTCAAAGTGCACCATTCAAAGCCACATAATCAATTTTCAACCCTTTTTGAGTACATTTGGTATTTTTCATGCACTTACTAATTTTTTTGAGCTAAATAACCCTGAAATTGAAAAGCACTTCAAATGAACTCTGAAAAAGGTTGAAAGTTGGCATGGTATCATCATTTCACCCACATAGCTTGTGCTAAAAAGTTTAGAGGGTTATGGCAAAACTAGATGCTTTTCGTGTACAAAATGGACAATCTCTTTCGAAGTATCACGCTTTCGTACGAAAACTCATCTGTTACAAAGGGATTTCATTTTCTTGAACTTTTTCTAACTCCATACTTTTTGTGTGTTCATAATGCACCATTCAAAGCCACATCATCCATTTTCAACCCTTTCTGACTTCATTTGGTATTTTTCATGCACTTACTGATTGTTTTGAGCTAAATAACCCTGAAATTGAAATGAACTTCAAATGAACTCTGAACAGGTTGAAAGTTGGCATGGTATCATCATTTCACCCACATAGCATCTGCTAAGAAGTTTAGAGGGTTACGGCAAAAACTGGATGCACTTCGTGTAGAAAATGGACAATCTCTTTCGAAGTATATCGGTTTCGGACGAAAACTCATCTGTTACAACGGGATTTCATTTCCTTGAACTTTTCTGAACTCCATAGTCTCTCTGTGTTCAAAATGCATCATTCAAATCCACATCATCAATTTTCAACCCTTTCTGACTTCATTTGATATTTTTCATGCACTTACTAAATTTTTTTGAGCTAAATAACCCTCAAATAGAAAAGCACTTCAAATGAACTCTGAAAAGGTTGAAAGTTGGCATGGTATCATCATTTAACCCCGATAGCATGTGCTAAAAAGTTGAGAGGGTTATGACAAAAACTGGATGCATTTCGTGTACAAAATGGGCAATCTCTTTCGAAGTATCACAGTTTCAGACGAAAACTCATTTGTTACAAAGGGGTTTCATTTTCTTGAACTTTTTGGAACTCCATACTTTTTGTGTGGGCAAAATGCACCATTCAAAGCCACATCATCAATGTTCAACCCTTTCTGACTTCATTTGGTATTTTTCATGCACTTACTGATTTTTTTTTGAGCTAAATAACCTGAAATTGAAAAGCACTTCAAATGAACTCTGAAAAGGTTGAAAGTTGGCATGGTATCATCATTTCACCAACATAGCATGTGCTAAAAAGTTGAGAGGGTTATGAAAAAAACTGGATGCATTTCGTGTACAAAATGGACAATCTCTTTCGAAGTATCACAGTTTCGGACGAAAACTCATTTGTTACAAAAGGGTTTCATTTTCTTGAACTTTTTGGAACTCCATACTTTTTCTATGTTCAAAATGCACCATTCAAAGCCACATCATCAATGTTCAACCCTTTCCGACTTCATTTGGTATTTTTCATGCACTTACTGATTTTTTTTTGAGCTAAATAACCTGAAATTGAAAAGCACTTCAAATGAACTCTAAAAAGGTTGAAAGTTGGCATGGTATCATCATTTCACCCACATAGCATGTGCTAAAAAATTTAGAGGGTTACGGCAATAACTGGATGCACTTGGTGTACAAAAAGGACAATCTCTTTTGAAGTATCACGCTTTCGTACGAAAACTCATCTGTTACAGAGGGATTTCATTTTCTTGAACTTTTTCTAACTCCATACTTTTTGTGTGTTCATAATGCACCATTCAAAGCCACATCATCCATTTTCAACCCTTTCTGACTTCATTTGGTATTTTTCATGCACTTACTGATTGTTTTGAGCTAAATAACCCTGAAATTGAAATGAACTTCAAATGAACTCTGAAAAGGTTGAAAGTTGGCATGGTATCATCATTTCACCCACATAGCATCTGCTAAGAAGTTTAGAGGGTTACGGCAAAAACTGGATGCACTTCGTGTAGAAAATGGACAATCTCTTTCGAAGTATATCGGTTTCGGACGAAAACTCATCTGTTACAACGGGATTTCATTTCCTTGAACTTTTCTGAACTCCATAGTCTCTCTGTGTTCAAAATGCATCATTCAAATCCACATCATCAATTTTCAACCCTTTCTGACTTCATTTGATATTTTTCATGCACTTACTAAATTTTTTTGAGCTAAATAACCCTGAAATAGAAAAGCACTTCAAATGAACTCTGAAAAGGTTGAAAGTTGGCATGGTATCATCATTTAACCCACATAGCATGTGCTAAAAAGTTGAGAGGGTTATGACAAAAACTGGATGCATTTCGTGTACAAAATGGGCAATCTCTTTCGAAGTATCACAGTTTCAGACGAAAACTCATTTTTTACAAAGGGGTTTCATTTTCTTGAACTTTTTGGAACTCCATACTTTTTGTGTGGGCAAAATGCACCATTCAAAGCCACATCATCAATGTTCAACCCTTTCTGACTTCATTTGGTATTTTTCATGCACTTACTGATTTTTTTTTGAGCTAAATAACCTGAAATTGAAAAGCACTTCAAATGAACTCTGAAAAGGTTGAAAGTTGGCATGGTATCATCATTTCACCAACATAGCATGTGCTAAAAAGTTGAGAGGGTTATGAAAAAAACTGGATGCATTTCGTGTACAAAATGGACAATCTCTTTCGAAGTATCACAGTTTCGGACGAAAACTCATTTGTTACAAAAGGGTTTCATTTTCTTGAACTTTTTGGAACTCCATACTTTTTCTAGGTTCAAAATGCACCATTCAAAGCCACATCATACGTGTTCAACCCTTTCCGACTTCATTTGGTATTTTTCATGCACTTACTGATTTTTTTTTGAGCTAAATAACCTGAAATTGAAAAGCACTCCAAATGAACTCTAAAAAGGTTGAAAGTTGGCATGGTATCATCATTTCACCCACATAGCATGTGCTAAAAAATTTAGAGGTTTACGGCAATAACTGGATGCACTTGGTGTACAAAAAGGACAATCTCTTTTGAAGTATCACGCTTTCGTACGAAAACTCATCTGTTACAGAGGGATTTCATTTTCTTGAACTTTTTCTAACTCCAAACTTTTTGTGTGTTCATAATGCACCATTCAAAGCCACATCATCCATTTTCAACCCTTTCTGACTTCATTTGGTATTTTTCATGCACTTACTGATTGATTTGAGCTAAATAACCCTGAAATTGAAATGAACTTCAAATGAACTCTGAAAAGGTTGAAAGTTGGCATGGTATCATCATTTCACCCACATAGCATCTGCTAAGAAGTTTAGAGGGTTACGGCAAAAACTGGATGCACTTCGTGTAGAAAATGGACAATCTCTTTCGAAGTATATCGGTTTCGGACGAAAACTCATCTGTTACAACGGAATTTCATTTCCTTGAACTTTTCTGAACTCCATAGTCTCTCTGTGTTCAAAATGCATCATTCAAATCCACATCATCAATTTTCATCCCTTTCTGACTTCATTTGATATTTTTCATGCACTTACTAAATTTTTTGAGCTAAATAACCCTGAAATAGAAAAGCACTTCAAATGAACTCTGAAAAGGTTGAAAGTTGGCATGGTATCATCATTTAACCCACATAGCATGTGCTAAAAAGTTGAGAGGGTTATGACAAAAACTGGATGCATTTCGTGTACAAAATGGGCAATCTCTTTCGAAGTATCACAGTTTCAAACGAAAACTCATTTGTTACAAAGGGGTTTCATTTTCTTGAACTTTTTGGAACTCCATACTTTTTGTGTTGGCAAAATGCACCATTCAAAGCCACATCATCAATGTTCAACCCTTTCTGACTTCATTTGGTATTTTTCATGCACTTACTGATTTTTTTTGAGCTAAATAACCCTGAAATAGAAAAGCACTTCAAATGAACTCTGAAAAGGTTGAAAGTTGGCATGGTATCATCATTTAACCCACATAGCATGTGCTAAAAAGTTGAGAGGGTTATGAAAAAAACTGGATGCATTTCGTGTACAAAATGGACAATCTCTTTCGAAGTATCACAGTTTCGAACGAAAACTCATTTGTTACAAAAGGGTTTCATTTTCTTGAACTTTTTGGAACTCCATACTTTTTCTATGTTCAAAATGCACCATTCAAAGCCACATCATCAATGTTCAACCCTTTCCGACTTCATTTGGTAATTTTCATGCACTTACTGATTTTTTTTGAGCTAAATAACCTGAAATTGAAAAGCACTTCAAATGAACTCTAAAAAGGTTGAAAGTTGGCATGGTATCATCATTTCACCCACATAGCATGTGCTAAAAAGTTTAGAGGGTTACGGCAAAACTAGATGCTTTTCGTGTACAAAATGGACAATCTCTTTCGAAGTATCACGGTTTCGGACGAAAACTCATCTGTAACATATTGATTTAATTTTGTTGAACTTTTTGGAACTCCATACTTTTTGCGTGTTCAAAATGCATCATTCAAAGCCACATCATCCATTTTCAACCCCTTCTGACTACATTTGGTATTTTTCATGCACTTACTGATTTTTTTGAGCTAAATAACCCTGAAATTGAAAAGCACTTTAAATGAACTCTGAAAAGGTTGAAAGTTGGCATGGTATCATCATTTCACCCACATAGCATGTGCTAAAAATTTGAGAGGGTTATGGCAAAATCTGGATGCATTTCGTGTACAAAATGGACAATCTCTTTCGAAGTATCACGATTTCGGACGAAAACTCATTTGTTACAAAGGGATTTCATTTTCTTGAACTTTTTGTAACTCCATACTTTTTGTGTGTTCAAAATGCACCATTCAAATCCACATCATCAATGTTCAACCGTTTCTGACTTCATTTGGTATTTTTCATGCACTTACTGATTTGTTTTTGAGGTAAATAACCTGAAATTGAAAAGCACTTCAAATGAACTCGGAAAAGGTGGAAAGTTGGCATGGTATCATCATTTCACCCACATAGCATACGCTAAAAAGTTGAGAGGGTTACGGCAAAACTAGCTACTTTTCGTGTACAAAATGGGCAATCTCTTTCGAAGTATCACGGTTTCGGACAAAACCTCAGCTGTAACATAGGGATTTACTTTTGCTGAACTGTTTGGAACTCCATACTTTTTGTGTGTTCAAAATGCATCATTCAACACCACATCATCCGATTTCAACCCCTTCTGACTACATTTGGTATTTTTCATGCACTTACTGATTTTTTTGAGCTAAATAACGCTGAAATTGAAGAGCACTTCAAATGAACTCTGAAAAGGTTGAAAGTTGGCATGGTATCATCATTTCACCCACATAGCATGTGCTAAACAGTTTAGAGGGTTACGGCAAAAACTGGATGCACTTCGTGTACAAAATGGACAATCTCTTTCGAAGTATCACGCTTTCGTACGAAAACTCATGTGTTACAAAATGATTTCATTTTTTTGAACTTTTTGGAACTACATACTTTTGTGTGTTCAAAATGCACCAGTCAAACACACATCATCAATTTTCAACGCTTTCTGACTTCATTTGATATTTTTCTTGCACTTACTGATTTTCAACCCTTTCTGACTTCATTTGGTATTTTTCATGCACTTACTTATTTTTTTGAGCTAAATAACCCTGAAATTGAAGAGCACTTCAAATGAACTCTGAAAAGGTTGAAAGTTGGCATGGTATCATCATTTCACCCACATAGCATGTGCTAAACAGTTTAGAGGGTTACGGCAAAAACTGGATGCACTTCGTGTACAAAATGGACAATCTCTTTCGAAGTATCACGCTTTCGTACGAAAACTCATGTGTTACAAAATGATTTCATTTTTTTGAACTTTTTGGAACTACATACTTTTGTGTGTTCAAAATGCACCAGTCAAACACACATCATCAATTTTCAACGCTTTCTGACTTCATTTGATATTTTTCATGCACTTACTAATTTTTTGGAGCTAAATAACCCTGAAATTGAAAAGCACTTCAAATGAACTCCGAATAGGTTGAAAGTTGGCATCGTATCCTCATTTCACCCAGATAGCATGTGCTAAAAAGTTTAGAGGGTTAGGGCAAAAACTGGATGCACTTCGTGTAGAAAATGGACAATCTCTTTTGAAGTATCACGGTTTTGGACGAAAACTCATCTGTAACATAGGGATTTAATTGTTTTGAGCTTTTTGGAACTCCATACTTTTTGTGTGTTCAAAATGCATCATTCAAAGCCACATCATCCATTTTCAACCCCTTCTGACTACATTTGGTATTTTTCATGCACTTACTGTTTTTTGATGCTAAATAACCCTGAAATTTAAAAGCACTTCAAATGAACTGTGAAAAAGGTTGAAAGTTGGCATCGTATCATCATTTCACCCACATAGCATGTGCTAAAAAGTTTAGAGGTTTACGGCAAAAACTGGATGCACTTGGTGTACAAAAAGGACAATCTCTTTTGAAGTATCACGGTTTCGGACGAAAACTCATCTGTTACAAAGGGATTTCATTTTCTTGAAATTTTTCTAACTCCATACTTTTTGTGAGTTCATAATGCACCATTCAAAGCCACATCATCCATTTTCAACCCTTTCTGACTTCATTTGGTATTTTTCATGCACTTACTGCTTGTTTTGAGCTAAATAACCCTGAAATTGAAATGAACTTCAAATGAACTCTGAAAAGGTTGAAAGTTGGCATGGTATCATCATTTCACCCACATAGCATCTGCTAAGAAGTTTAGAGGGTTACGGCAAAAACTGGATGCACTTCGTGTAGAAAATGGACAATCTCTTTCGAAGCATATCGGTTTCGGACGAAAACTCATCTGTTACAACGGGATTTCATTTCCTTGAACTTTTCTAAACTCCATACTCTCTCTGTGTTCAAAATGCATCATTCAAATCCACATCATCAATTTTCAACCCTTTCTGACTTCATTTGATATTTTTCATGCACTTACTAAATTTTTTTGAGCTATATAACCCTGAAATAGAAAAGCACTTCAAATGAACTCTGAAAAGGTTGAAAGTTGGCATGGTATCATCATTTAACCCACATAGCATGTGCTAAAAAGTTCAGAGGGTTATGACAAAAACTGGATGCATTTCGTGTACAAAATGGACAATCTCTTTCGAAGTATCACAGTTTCGGACGAAAACTCATTTGTTACAAAGGGGTTTCATTTTCTTGAACTTTTTGGAACTCCATACTTTTTGTGTGGTCAAAATGCACCATTCAAAGCCACATCATCAACGTTCAATCCTTTCTGACTTCATTTGGTATTTTTCATGCACTTACTGATTTTTTTTTTTGAGCTAAATATCCTGAAATTGAAAAGCACTTCAAATGAACTCTGAAAAGGTTGAAAGTTGGCATGGTATCATCATTTCACCAACATAGCATGTGTTA
Source organism: Hordeum marinum (assembly GCA_022496015.1). Classification (NCBI taxonomy): domain Eukaryota; kingdom Viridiplantae; phylum Streptophyta; class Magnoliopsida; order Poales; family Poaceae; genus Hordeum; species Hordeum marinum. Next base: position 400,512 of record JAAAWK010000967.1, read on the forward strand.
AAAAGTTGAGAGGGTTATGACAAAAACTGGATGCATTTCGTGTACAAAATGGACAATCTCTTTCGAAGTATCACAGTTTCGGACGAAAACTCATTTGTTACAAAAGGGTTTCATTTTCTTGAACTTTTTGGAACTCCAAACTTTTTCTATGTTCAAAATGCACCATTCAAAGCCACATCATCAATGTTCAACCCTTTCCGACTTCATTTGGTATTTTTCATGCACTTACTGATTTTTTTTGAGCTAAATAACCTGAAATTGAAAAGCACTTCAAATGAACTCTACAAAGGTTGAAAGTTGGCATGGTATCATCATTTCACCCACATAGCATGTGCTAAAAAGTTTAGAGGGTTACGGCAAAACTAGATGCTTTTCGTGTCCAAAATGGACAATCTCTTTCGAAGTATCACGGTTTCGGACGAAAACTCATCTGTAACCTATTGATTTAATTTTGTCGAACTTTTTGGAACTCCATACTTTTTGTGTGTTCAAAATGCATCATTCAAAGCCACATCATCCATTTTCAATGCCTTCTGACTACATTTGGTATTTTTCATGCACTTACTGATTTTTTTGAGCTAAATAACCCTGAAATTGAAAAGCACTTTAAATGAACTCTGAAAAGGTTGAAAGTTGGCATGGTATCATCATTTCACCCACATAGCATGTGCTAAAAAGTTGAGAGGGTTATGGCAAAATCTGGATGCATTTCGTGTACAAAATGGACAATCTCTTTCGAAGTATCACAATTTCGGACGAAAACTCATTTGTTACAGAGGGATTTCATTTTCTTGAACTTTTTGTAACTCCATACTTTTTGTGTGTTCAAAATGCACCATTCAAATCCACATCATCAATGTTCAACCGTTTCTGACTTCATTTGGTATTTTTCATGCACTTACTAATTTGTTTTTGAGCTAAATAACCTGAAATTGAAAAGCACTTCAAATGAACTTGGAAAAGGTTGAAACTTGGCATGGTATCATCATTTCACCCACATAGCATGTGCTAAAATGTTGAGAGGGTTACGGCAAAACTAGATGCTTTTCGTGTACAAAATGGGCAATCTCTTTCGAAGTATCACGGTTTCGGACGAAACCTCAGCTGTAACATAGGGATATACTTTTACTCAACTGTTTGGAACTCCATACTTTTTGTGTGTTCAAAATGCATCATTCAACGCCACATCATCCATTTTCAACCCCTTCTGACTACATTTGGTATTTTTCATGCACTTACTGATTTTTTTGAGCTAAATAACGCTGAAATTGAAGAGCACTTCAAATGAACTCTGAAAAGGTTGAAAGTTGGCATGGTATCATCATTTCACCCACATAGCATGTGCTAAACAGTTTAGAGGGTTACGGCAAAAACTGGAAGCACTTCGTGTACAAAATGGACAATCTCTTTCGAAGTATCACGCTTTCGTACGAAAACTCATGTGTCACAAAATGATTTCATTTTTTTGAAATTTTTGGAACTACATAGTTTTGTGTGTTCAAAATGCACCAGTCAAACACACATCATCAATTTTCAACGCTTTCTGACTTCATTTGATATTTTTCATGCACTTACTTATTTTTTGGAGCTAAATAACCCTGAAATTGAAAAGCACTTCAAATGAACTCTGAAAAGGTTGAAAGTTGGCATGGTATCATCATTTCACCCACATAGCATGTGCTAAAAAGTTTAGATGGTTAGGGCAAAAACTGGATGCACTTCGTGTAGAAAATTGACAATCTCTTTTGAAGTATCACAGTTTTGGACGAAAACTCATCTGTTACAAAGGGATTTCATTTCGTTGAAATTTTGTGAACTTAATACTATTTGTGTGTTCAAAATGCATCATTCAAATCCACATCATCAATTTTCAACCCTTTCTGACTTCATTTGGTATTTTTCATGCACTTACTAAATTTTTTTGAGCTACATAACCCTGAAATAGAGAAGCAATTCAAATGAACTCTAAAAAGGTTGAAAGTTGGCATGGTATCATAATTTCACCCACATAGCATGTGCTAAAAAGTTTAGAGGGTTACGGCAAAAACTGGATGCATTTCGTGTACAAAATGGACAATCTCTTTTGAAGTATCGCGGTTTCGGACGAAAACTCATCTGTTAAAAAGGGATTTCATTTTCTTGAACTTTTTGTAACTCCATACTTTTTTTGTGTTCAAAATGCACCATTCAAAGCCACATAATCAATTTTCAACCCTTTTTGAGTACATTTGGTATTTTTCAAGCACTTACTGATTTTTTTGAGCTACATAACCCTGAAATTGAAAAGCACTTCAAATGAACTCTGAAAAGGTTGAAAGTTGGCATGGTATCATCATTTCACCCACATAGAATGTGCTAAAAAGTTGAGAGGGTTATGGCAAAATCTGGATGCATTTCGTGTACAAAATGGACAATCTCTTTCGAAGTATCACAATTTCGGACGAAAACTCATTTGTTACAAAGGGATTTAATTTTCTTGAACTTTTTGTAACTCCATACTTTTTGTGTGTTCAAAGTGCACCATTCAAAGCCACATAATCAATTTTCAACCCTTTTTGAGTACATTTGGTATTTTTCATGCACTTACTAATTTTTTTGAGCTAAATAACCCTGAAATTGAAAAGCACTTCAAATGAACTCTGAAAAAGGTTGAAAGTTGGCATGGTATCATCATTTCACCCACATAGCTTGTGCTAAAAAGTTTAGAGGGTTACGGCAAAACTAGATGCTTTTCGTGTACAAAATGGACAATCTCTTTCGAAGTATCACGGTTTCGGACGAAAACTCATCTGTAACATATTGATTTAATTTTGTCGAACTTTTTGGAACTCCATACTTTTTGTGTGTTCAAAATGCATCATTCAAAGCCACATCATCCATTTTCAACCCCTTCTGACTACATTTGGTATTTTTCATGCACTTACTGATTTTTTTGAGCTAAATAACCCTGAAATTAAAAAGCACTTTAAATGAACTCTGAAAAGGTTGAAAGTTGGCATGGTATCATCATTTCACCCACATAGCATGTGCTAAAAAGTTGAGAGGGTTATGGCAAAATCTGGATGCATTTCGTGTACAAAATGGACAATCTCTTTCGAAGTATCACGATTTCGGACGAAAACTCATTTGTTACAGAGGGATTTCATTTTCTTGAACTTTTTGTAACTCCATACTTTTTGTGTGTTCAAAATGCACCATTCAAATCCACATCATCAATGTTCAACCGTTTCTGACTTCATTTGGTATTTTTCATGCACTTACTGATTTGTTTCTGAGCTAAATAACCTGAAATTGAAAAGCACTTCAAATGAACTTGGAAAAGGTTGAAAGTTGGCGTGGTATCATCATTTCACCCACATAGCATGTGCTAAAAAGTTGAGAGGGTTACGGCAAAACTAGATGCTTTTCGTGTACAAAATGGGCAATCTCTTTCGAAGTATCATGGTTTCGGACGAAACCTCAGCTGTAACATAGGGATATACTTTTGCTGAACTGTTTGGAACTCCATACTTTTTGTGTGTTCAAAATGTATCATTCAACGCCACATCATCCATTTTCAACCCCTTCTGACTACATTTGGTATTTTTCATGCACTTACTGATTTTTTTTGAGCTAAATAACGCTGAAATTGAAGAGCACTTCAAATGAACTCTGAAAAGGTTGAAAGTTGGCATGGTATCATCATTTCACCCACATAGCATGTGCTAAACAGTTTAGAGGGTTACGGCAAAAACTGGATGCACTTCGTGTACAAAATGGACAATCTCTTTCGAAGTATCACGCTTTCGTACGAAAACTCATGTGTCACAAAATGATTTCATTTTTTTGAACTTTTTGGAACTACATACTTTTGTGTGTTCAAAATGCACCAGTAAAACACACATCATCAATTTTCAACGCTTTGTGACTTCATTTGATATTTTTCATGCACTTACTTATTTTTTGGAGCTAAATAACCCTGAAATTGAAAAGCACTTCAAATGAACTCTGAAAAGGTTGAAAGTTGGCATGGTATCATCATTTCACCCACATAGCATGTGCTAAACAGTTTAGAGGGTTACGGCAAAAACTGGATGCACTTCGTGTACAAAATGGACAATCTCTTTCGAAGTATCACGCTTTCGTACGAAAACTCATGTGTCACAAAATGATTTCATTTTTTTGAACTTTTTGGAACTACATACTTTTGTGTGTTCAAAATGCACCAGTAAAACACACATCATCAATTTTCAACGCTTTCTGACTTCATTTGATATTTTTCATGCACTTACTTATTTTTTGGAGCTAAATAACCCTGAAATTGAAAAGCACTTCAAATGAACTCTGAAAAGGTTGAAAGTTGGCATGGTATCATCATTTAACCCACATAGCATGTGCTAAAAAGTTGAGAGGGTTATGACAAAAACTGGATGCATTTCGTGTACAAAATGGACAATCTCTTTCGAAGTATCACAGTTTCGGACGAAAACTCATTTGTTACAAAGGGGTTTCATTTTCTTGAACTTTTTGGAACTCCATACTTTTTGTGTGGTCAAAATGCACCATTCAAAGCCACATCATCAACGTTCAATCCTTTCTGACTTCATTTGGTATTTTTCATGCACTTACTGATTTTTTTTTGAGCTAAATATCCTGAAATTGAAAAGCACTTCAAATGAACTCTGAAAAGGTTGAAAGTTGGCATGGTATCATCATTTCACCAACATAGCATGTGTTAAAAAGTTGAGAGGGTTATGACAAAAACTGGATGCATTTCGTGTACAAAATGGACAATCTCTTTCGAAGTATCACAGTTTCGGACGAAAACTCATTTGTTACAAAAGGGTTTCATTTTCTTGAACTTTTTGGAACTCCATACTTTTTCTATGTTCAAAATGCACCATTCAAAGCCACATCATCAATGTTCAACCCTTTCCGACTTCATTTGGTATTTTTCATGCACTTACTGATTTTTTTTGAGCTAAATAACCTGAAATTGAAAAGCACTTCAAATGAACTCTACAAAGGTTGAAAGTTGGCATGGTATCATCATTTCACCCACATAGCATGTGCTAAAAAGTTTAGAGGGTTACGGCAAAACTAGATGCTTTTCGTGTCCAAAATGGACAATCTCTTTCGAAGTATCACGGTTTCGGACGAAAACTCATCTGTAACATATTGATTTAATTTTGTCGAACTTTTTGGAACTCCATACTTTTTGTGTGTTCAAAATGCATCATTCAAAGCCACATCATCCATTTTCAATGCCTTCTGACTACATTTGGTATTTTTCATGCACTTACTGATTTTTTTGAGCTAAATAACCCTGAAATTGAAAAGCACTTTAAATGAACTCTGAAAAGGTTGAAAGTTGGCATGGTATCATCATTTCACCCACATAGCATGTGCTAAAAAGTTGAGAGGGTTATGGAAAAATCTGGATGCATTTCGTGCACACTATGCACAATCTCTTTCGAAGTATCACAATTTCGGACGAAAACTCATTTGTTACAGAGGGATTTCATTTTCTTGAACTTTTTGTAACTCCATACTTTTTGTGTGTTCAAAATGCACCATTCAAATCCACATCATCAATGTTCAACCGTTTCTGACTTCATTTGGTATTTTTCATGCACTTACTAATTTGTTTTTGAGCTAAATAACCTGAAATTGAAAAGCACTTCAAATGAACTTGGAAAAGGTTGAAACTTGGCATGGTATCATCATTTCACCCACATAGCATGTGCTAAAAAGTTGAGAGGGTTACGGCAAAACTAGATGCTTTTCGTGTACAAAATGGGCAATCTCTTTCGAAGTATCACGGTTTCGGACGAAACCTCAGCTGTAACATAGGGATATACTTTTGCTCAACTGTTTGGAACTCCATAATTTTTGTGTGTTCAAAATGCACCATTCAAAGCCACATCATCCATTTTCAACCCTTTCTGACTTCATTTGGTATTTTTCATGCACTTACTTATTTTTTTGAGCTAAATAACCCTGAAATTGAAGAGCACTTCAAATGAACTCTGAAAAGGATGAAAGTTAGCATGGTATCATCATTTCACCCACATAGCATGTGCTAAACAGTTTAGAGGGTTACGGCAAAAACTGGATGCACTTCGTGTACAAAATGGACAATCTCTTTCGAAGTATCACGCTTTCGTACGAAAACTCATGTGTCACAAAATGATTTCATTTTTTTGAACTTTTTGGAACTACATACTTTTGTGTGTTCAAAATGCACCAGTAAAACACACATCATCAATTTTCAACGCTTTCTGACTTCATTTGATATTTTTCATGCACTTACTTATTTTTTGGAGCTAAATAACCCTGAAATTGAAAAGCACTTCAAATGAACTCTGAAAAGGTTGAAAGTTGGCATGGTATCATCATTTCACCCACATAGCATGTGCTAAAAAGTTTAGAGGGTTAGGGCAAAAACTGGATGCACTTCGTGTAGAAAATTGACAATCTCTTTTGAAGTATCACGGTTTCGGACGAAAACTCATCTGTTACAAAGGGATTTCATTTCCTTGAAATTTTGTGAACTTCATACTATTTGTGTGTTCAAAATGCATCATTCAAATCCACATCATCAATTTTCAACCCTTTCTGACTTCATTTGGTATTTTTCATGCACTTACTAAATTTTTTTGAGCTAAATAACCCTGAAATAGAGAAGCAATTCAAATTAACTCTAAAAAGGTTGAAAGTTGGGATGGTATCATCATTTCACCCACATAGCATGTGCTAAAAAGTTTAGAGGGTTACGGCAAAAACTGGATGCATTTCGTGTACAAAATGGACAATCTCTTTTGAAGTATCGCGGTTTCGGACGAAAACTCATCTGTTACAAAGGGATTTCATTTTCTTGAACTTTTTGTAACTCCATACTTTTTTTCTGTTCAAAATGCACCATTCAAAGCCACATAATCAATTTTCAACCCTTTTTGAGTACATTTGGTATTTTTCAAGCACTTACTGATTTTTTTGAGCTACATAACCCTGAAATTGAAAAGCACTTCAAATGAACTCTGAAAAGGTTGAAAGTTGGCATGGTATCATCATTTCACCCACATAGAATGTGCTAAAAAGTTGAGAGGGTTATGGCAAAATCTGGATGCAGTTCGTGTACAAAATGGACAATCTCTTTCGAAGTATCACATTTTCGGACGAAGACTCATTTGTTACAAAGGTATTTCATTTTCTTGAACTTTTTTTAACTCCATAATTTTTGTGTGTTCAAAATGCACCATTCAAAGCCACATCATCCATTTTCAACCCTTTCTGACTTCATTTGGTATTTTTCATGCACTTACTTATTTTTTTGAGCTAAATAACCCTGAAATTGAAGAGCACTTCAAATGAACTCTGAAAAGGATGAAAGTTGGCATGGTATCATCATTTCACCCACATAGCATGTGCTAAACAGTTTAGAGGGTTACGGCAAAAACTGGATGCACTTCGTGTACAAAATGGACAATCTCTTTCGAAGTATCACGCTTTCGTACGAAAACTCATGTGTCACAAAATGATTTCATTTTTTTGAACTTTTTGGAACTACATACTTTTGTGTGTTCAAAATGCACCAGTAAAACACACATCATCAATTTTCAACGCTTTCTGACTTCATTTGATATTTTTCATGCACTTACTTATTTTTTGGAGCTAAATAACCCTGAAATTGAAAAGCACTACAAATGAACTCTGAAAAGGTTGAAAGTTGGCATGGTATCATCATTTCACCCACATAGCATGTGCTAAAAAGTTTAGAGGGTTAGGGCAAAAACTGGATGCACTTCGTGTAGAAAATTGACAATCTCTTTTGAAGTATCACGGTTTCGGACGAAAACTCATCTGTTACAAAGGGATTTCATTTCCTTGAAATTTTGTGAACTTCATACTATTTGTGTGTTCAAAATGCATCATTCAAATCCACATCATCAATTTTCAACCCTTTCTGACTTCATTTGGTATTTTTCATGCACTTACTAAATTTTTTTGAGCTAAATAACCCTGAAATAGAGAAGCAATTCAAATTAACTCTAAAAAGGTTGAAAGTTGGGATGGTATCATCATTTCACCCACATAGCATGTGCTAAAAAGTTTAGAGGGTTACGGCAAAAACTGGATGCATTTCGTGTACAAAATGGACAATCTCTTTTGAAGTATCGCGGTTTCGGACGAAAACTCATCTGTTACAAAGGGATTTCATTTTCTTGAACTTTTTGTAACTCCATACTTTTTTTCTGTTCAAAATGCACCATTCAAAGCCACATAATCAATTTTCAACCCTTTTTGAGTACATTTGGTATTTTTCAAGCACTTACTGATTTTTTTGAGCTACATAACCCTGAAATTGAAAAGCACTTCAAATGAACTCTGAAAAGGTTGAAAGTTGGCATGGTATCATCATTTCACCCACATAGAATGTGCTAAAAAGTTGAGAGGGTTATGGCAAAATCTGGATGCAGTTCGTGTACAAAATGGACAATCTCTTTCGAAGTATCACATTTTCGGACGAAGACTCATTTGTTACAAAGGTATTTCATTTTCTTGAACTTTTTTTAACTCCATACTTTTTGTGTGTTCAAAGTGCACCATTCAAAGCCACATAATCAATTATCAACCCTTTTTGAGTACATTTGGTATTTTTCATGCACTTACTGATTTTTTTGAGCTAAATAACCCTGAAATTGAAAAGCACTTCAAATGAACTCTGAAAAAGGTTGAAAGTTGGCATGGTATCATCATTTCACCCACATAGCAGGTGCTAAAAAGTTTAGAGGGTTACGGCAAAAACTGTCTGCACTTCGTGTACAAAAATGACAATCTCTTTTGAAGTATCACGGTTTCGGACGAAAACTCATTTGTTACAAAGGGATTTCATTTTTTTGAACGTTTTCTGACTCCATAATTTTTGTGTGTTCAAAATGCACCATTCAAAGCCACATCATCCATTTTCAACCCTTTCTGACTTCATTTGGTATTTTTCATGCACTTACTTATTTTTTTGAGCTAAATAACCCTGAAATTGAAGAGCACTTCAAATGAACTCTGAAAAGGATGAAAGTTGGCATGGTATCATCATTTCACCCACATAGCATGTGCTAAACAGTTTAGAGGGTTACGGCAAAAACTGGATGCACTTCGTGTACAAAATGGACAATCTCTTTCGAAGTATCACGCTTTCGTACGAAAACTCAAGTGTTACAAAATGATTTCATTTTTTTGAACTTTTTGCAACTACATACTTTTGTGTGTTCAAAATGCACCAGTCAAACACACATCATCAATTTTCAAAGCTTTCTGACTTCATTTGATATTTTTCATGCACTTACTGATTTTTTTGAGCTAAATAACCCTGAAATTGAAAAGCACTTCAAATGAACTCTGAAAAGGTTGAAAGTTGGCATGATATCATCATTTCACCCACATAGCATATGCTAAAAAGTTGAGAGGGTAATGGCAAGAACTAGATGCATTTCGTGTACAAAATGGACAATCTCTTTCAAAGTATCACGGTTTCGGAGGAAAACTCATTTGTTACAAAGGGATTTCATTTTTTCCAACTTTTTGGATCTACATACTTTTCGTGTGTTCAAAATGCACCATTCAAAGCCACATAATCAATTTCAACCCTTTTTGACTTAATTTGGTATTTTTCATGCACTTACTGATTTTTTTGACCTATATAACCCTGAAATTGAAAATCTCTTCAAATGAACTCTCAAAAGGTTGAAACTTGGCATGGTATCATCATTTCACTCACATAGCATCTGCTAAAAAGTTTAGAGGGTTACGGCAAAAACTGGATGCACTTCGTGTAGAAAATGGACAATCTCTTTCGAAGTATCACGGTTTCGGACGAGAACTCATCTATTACAAAGGGATTTCATTTCCTTGAACTTTTTGGAACTCCATACTATTTGTGTGTTCAAAATGCATCATTCAAATCCACATCATCAATTTTCAGCCCTTTCAGACTTCATTTGGTATTTTTCATGCACTTACTAATTTTTTTTGAGATAAATAACCCTGAAATAGAAAATCACTTCAAATGAACTCTGAAAAGGTTAAAAGTTGGCATGGTATCATCATTTCACCCACATAGCATGTGCTAAAAAGTTTAGAGGGTTACGGCAAAAACTGGATGCATTTCGTGTACAAAATGGAAAATCTCTTTTGAAGTATCACGGTTTCGGACGAAAACTCATTTGTTACAAAGGGATTTCATTTTCTTGAACTTTTTGTAACTCCATAATTTTTGTGTGTTCAAAATGCACCATTCAAAGCCACATAATAAATTTTCAACCCTTTTTGAGTATATTTGGTATTTTTCAAGCACTTACTGATTGTTTTGAGCTAAATAACCCTGAAAATGAAAAGCACTTCAAATGAACTCTGAAAAGGTTGAAAGTTGGCATGGTATCATCATTTCACCCACATAGCATGTGGTAAAAAGTTGAGAAGGTTATGGCAAACACTGGATACATTTCGTGTACAAAATGGACAATCTCTTTCGAAGTATCGCAATTTCGGACGAAAACTCATTTGTTAAAAACGGATTTCATTTTCTTGAACTTTTTGGAACTCCATACTTTTTGCGTGTTCAAAATGCACCATTCAAATCCACATCATCAATGTTCAACCCTTTCTGACTTCATTTGGTATTTTTCATGCACTTACTGATTTTTTTGAGCTAAATAACCCTGAAATTGAAAAGCACTTCAAATGAACTCTGAAAAGGTTGAAAGTTGGCATGGTATCATCATTTCACCCACATAGCATATGCTAAAAAGTTGAGAGGGTTATGGCAAGAACTAGATGCATTTCGTGTACAAAATGGACAATCTCTTTCAAAGTATCACGGTTTCGGACGAAAACTCATTTGTTACAAAGGGATTTCATTTTTTTCCAACTTTTTGGATCTACATACTTTTCGTGTGTTCAAAATGCACCATTCAAAGCCACATAATCAATTTTCAACCCTTTTTGACTTAATTTGGTATTTTTCATGCACTTACTGATTTTTTTGAGCTATATAACCCTGAAATTGAAAATCTCTTCAAATGAACTCTCAAAAGGTTGAAACTTGGCATGGTATCATCATTTCACTCACATAGCATCTGCTAAAAAGTTTAGAGGGTTACGGCAAAAACTGGATGCACTTCGTGTAGAAAATGGACAATCTCTTTCGAAGTATCACGGTTTCGGACGAGAACTCATCTATTACAAAGGGATTTCATTTCCTTGAGCTTTTTGGAACTCCATACTATTTGTGTGTTCAAAATGCATCATTCAAATCCACATCATCAATTTTCAGCCCTTTCAGACTTCATTTGGTATTTTTCATGCACTTACTAATTTTTTTGAGCTAAATAACCCTGAAATAGAAAATCACTTCAGATGAACTCTGAAAAGGTTAAAAGTTGGCATGGTATCATCATTTCACCCACATAGCATGTGCTAAAAAGTTCAGAGGGTTACGGCAAAAACTGGATGCATTTCGTGTACAAAATGGAAAATCTCTTTTGAAGTATCACGGTTTCGGACGAAAACTCATTTGTTACAAAGGGATTTCATTTTCTTGAACTTTTTGTAACTCCATAATTTTTTTGTGTTCAAAATGCACCATTCAAAGCCACATAATAAATTTTCAACCCTTTTTGAGTATATTTGGTATTTTTCAAGCACTTACTGATTGTTTTGAGCTAAATAACCCTGAAAATGAAAAGCACTTCAAATGAACTCTGAAAAGATTGAAAGTTGGCATGGTATCATCATTTCACCCACATAGCATGTGGTAAAAAGTTGAGAAGGTTATGGCAAACACTGGATACATTTCGTGTACAAAATGGACAATCTCTTTCGAAGTATCGCAATTTCGGACGAAAACTCATTTGTTAAAAAGGGATTTCATTTTCTTGAACTTTTTGGAACTCCATACTTTTTGCGTGTTCAAAATGCACCATTCAAATCCACATCATCAATGTTCAACCCTTTCTGACTTCATTTGGTATTTTTCATGCACTTACTGATTTTTTTTGAGCTAAATAACCTTAAATTGAAAAGCACTTCGAATGAACTCTGAAAAGGTTGAAAGTTGGCATGGTATCATCATTTCACCCACATAGCATGTGGTAAAAGTTGAGAGGGTTACGGCACAACTAGATGCTTTTCGTGTACAAAATGGACAATCTCTTTCGAAGTTTCACGGCTTCGGACAAAAACTCATCTGTAACATAGGGATTTACTTTTGTTGAACTTTTTGGAACTCCATACTTTTTGTGTGTTCAAAATGCATCATTCAAAGCCACATCATCCATTTTCAACCCCTTCTGACTAAATTTGGTATTTTTCATGCACTTACTGATTTTTTTGAGCTAAATAACCCTGAAATTGAAAAGCACTTCAAATGAACTTTGAAAACGTTGAAAGTTGGCATGGTATCATCATTTCACCCACATAGCATGTGCTAAAAAGTTTAGAGGGTTACGGCAAAAACTGGATGCACTTCGTGTACAAAATGGACAATCTCTTTCGAAGTATCACGCTTTCGTACGAAAACTCATGTGTTACAAAATGATTTTATTTTCTTGAACTTTTTGGAACTCCATACTTTTGTGTGTTAAAAATGCACCATTAAAAGCCACATCATCAATTTTCAACGCATTCTGACTACATTCGGTATTTTTCATGCACTTACTTCTTTTTTTGAGCTAAATAACCCTGAAATTGAAAAGCACTTCAAATGAACTCTGAAAAGGTTGAAGTTGACATGGTATCATCATTTAACCCACATAGCATGTGCTAAAAAGTTGATAGGGTTACGGCAAAAACTAGATGCACTTCGTGTACAAAATGGATAATCTCTTTCTATGTATCACGGTTTCGGACAAAAACTCATTTGTTACAAAGGGATTTCATTTTTTTGAACTTTTTGGAACTACATACTTTTGTGTGTTCAAAATGCACCAGTCAAAGCCACATCATCAATTTTCAACGCTTTCTGACTTCATTTGGTATTTTTCATGCACTTATTAATTTTTTTGAGCTAAATAACCCTGAAATTGAAAAGCACTTCAAATGAACTCTGAAAAGGTTGACAGTTGGCATGCTATCATCATTTCACCCACATAGCATGTGCTAAAAAGTTGAGAGGGTTATGGCAAGAACTAGATGCATTTCGTGTACAAAATAGACAATCTCTTTCAAAGTATCACGGTTTCGGACGAAAACTCATTTGTTACAAAGGGTTTTCATTTTTTTCAACTTTGTGGGACTCCATACTTTTCGTGTGTTCAAAATGCACCATTCAAAGCCACATAATCAATTTTCAACCCTCTCTAACTTCATTTGGTATTTTTGATGCACTTATTGATTTTTTTGAGCTATATAACCCTGAAATTGAAAAGCTCTTCAAATGAACTCTCAAAAGGTTGAAACTTGGCATGGTATCATTATTTCACCCACATAGCATCTGCTAAAAAGTTCGTAGGGTTACGGCCAAAAGTAGATGCACTTCGTGTACAAAATGGACAATCTCTTTCGAAGTATCACGGTTTCGGACAAAAACTCATTTGTTACAAAGGGATTTAATTTTTTTGAACTTTTTGGAACTACATACTTTTGTGTGTTCAAAATGCACCAGTCAAAGCCACATCATCAATTTTCAATGCTTTCTGACTTCATTTGGTATTTTTCATGCACTTACTAATTTTTTTGAGCTATATAAGCCTGAAATAGAAAAGCACTTCAAATGAACTCTGAAAAGGTTGAAAGTTGGCATGGTAGTATCATTTCACCCACATAGCATGTGCTAAAAAGTTGAGAGGGTTACGGCAAGAACTAGATAAATTTCGTGTACAAAATGGACAATCTCTTTCAAAGTATCACGGTTTCGGACGAAAACTCATTTGTTACAAAGGGTTTTCATTTTTTTCAACTTTGTGGGACTCCATACTTTTCATGTGTTCAAAATGCACCATTCAAAGCCACATAATCAATTTTCAACCCTCTCTGACTTCATTTGGTATTTTTGATGCACGTACTGATTTTTTTGAGCTATATAACCCTGAAATTGAAAAGCTCTTCAAATGAACTCTCAAAAGGTTGAAACTTGGCATGGTATCATTATTTCACCCACATAGCATCTGCTAAAAAGTTGATAGGGTTACGGCCAAAACTAGATGCACTTCGTGTACAAAATGGACAATCTCTTTCGAAGTATCACGGTTTCGGACAAAAACTCATTTGTTACAAAGGGATTTCATTTTTTTGAACTTTTTGGAACTACATACTTTTTTGTGTTCAAAATGCACCAGTCAAAGCCACATCATCAATTTTCAATGCTTTCTGACTTCATTTGGTATTTTTCATGCACTTACTGATTTTTTTGAGCTATATAACCCTGAAATAGAAAAACACTTCAAATGAACTCTGAAAAGGTTGAAAGTTGGCATGGTAGTATCATTTCACCCACATAGCATGTGCTAAAAAGTTGAGAGGGTTACGGCAAGAACTAGATGCATTTCGTGTACAAAATAGACAATCTCTTTCAAAGTATCACGGTTTCGGACGAAAACTCATTTGTTACAAAGGGTTTTCATTTTTTTCAACTTTGTGGGACTCCATTTTTTTCGTGTGTTCAAAATGCACCATTCAAAGCCAGATAATCAATTTTCAACCCTCTCTGACTTCATTTGGTATTTTTGATGCACGTACTGATTTTTTTGAGCTATATAACCCTGAAATTGAAAAGCTCTTCAAATGAACTCTCAAAAGGTTGAAACTTGGCATGGTATCATTATTTCACCCACATAGAATCTGCTAAAAAGTTGATAGGGTTACGGCAAAAAGTAGATGCACTTCGTGTACAAAATGGACAATCTCTTTCGAAGTATCACGGTTTCGGACAAAAACTCATTTGTTACAAAGGGATTTCATTTTTTTGAACTTTTCGGAACTACATACTTTTGTGTGTTCAAAATGCACCAGTCAAAGCCACATCATCAATTTTCAACCCTTTCTGACTTCATTTGGTATTTTTCATGCACTTACTGATTTTTTTGAGCTAAATAACCCTGAAATTGAAAAGCACTTCAAATGAACTCTGAAAAGGTTGAAAGTTGGCATGGTAGTATCATTTCACCCACGTAGCATGTGGTAAAAAATTTAGAGGGTTATGGCAAAAACTAGATGCATTTCGCGTACAAAATGGACAATCTCTTTCGAAGTATCATGGTTTTGGACGAAAACTCATTTGTTACAAAATGATTTCATTTTCTTGAACTTTTTGGAACTCCATACTTTTCTGTGTTCAAAATGCACCATTAAAAGCCACATCATCAATTTTCAACCCATTCTGACAACATTTGGTATTTTTCATGCACTTACTTATTTTTTTGAGCTAAATAACCCAGAAATTGAAAAGCACTTCAAACGAACTCTGAAAAGGTTTAAGTTGGCATGGTATCATCATTTCACCCACATAGCTTGTGCTATAAAGTTGATAGGGTTACGGCAAAAACTAGGTGCACTTCGTGTACAAAATGGACAATCTCTTTCGAAGTATCATGGTTTCGGACAAAAACTCATTTGTTACAAAGGGATTTCAGTTTTTTGAACTTTTAGGAACTACACACTTTTTGTGTGTTTAAAATGCACCATTCAAAGCCACATCATCAATTTTCAACGCTTTCTGACTTCATTTGGTATTTTTCATGCACTTACTGATTTTTTTGAGCTAAATAACCCTGAAATTGAAAATCACTTCCAATGAACTCTGAAAAGGTTGAAAGTTGGCATGGTATCATCATTTCACTCACATAGCATGTGCTAAAAAGTTGAGAGGGTTATGGCAAAAACTAGATGCATTTCGTGTACAAAATGGACAATCTCTTTCGAAGTATCACGGTTTCGGACGAAAACTCATTTGTTACAAAGGGATTTCATTTTTTTCAACTTTTTGGAACTCCATACTTTTGTGTGTTAAAAATGCAGCATTAAAAGCCACATCATCAATTTTCAACGCATTCTGACTACATTCGGTATTTTTCATGCACTTACTTATTTTTTTGAGCTAAATAACCCTGAAATTGAAAAGCACTTCAAATGAACTCTGAAAAGGTTGAAGTTGACATGGTATCATCATTTAACCCACATAGCATGTGCTAAAAAGTTGATAGGGTTACGGCAAAAACTAGATGCACTTCGTGTACAAAATGGATAATCTCTTTCTATGTATCACGGTTTCGGACAAAAACTCATTTGTTACAAAGGGATTTCATTTTTTTGAACTGTTTGGAACTACATACTTTTGTGTGTTCAAAATGCACCAGTCAAAGCCACATCATCAATTTTCAACGCTTTCTGACTTCATTTGGTATTTTTCATGCACTTATTAATTTTTTTGAGCTAAATGACCCTGAAATTGAAAAGCACTTCAAATGAACTCTGAAAAGGTTGACAGTTGGCATGGTATCATCATTTCAGCCACATAGCATGTGCTAAAAAGTTGAGAGGGTTATGGCAAGAACTAGATGCATTTCGTGTACAAAATAGACAATCTCTTTCAAAGTATCACGGTTTCGGACGAAAACTCATTTGTTACAAAGGGTTTTCATTTTTTTCAACTTTGTGGGACTCCATACTTTTCGTGTGTTCAAAATGCACCATTCAAAGCCACATAATCAATTTTCAACCCTCTCTAACTTCATTTGGTATTTTTGATGCACTTACTGATTTTTTTGAGCTATATCACCCTGAAATTGAAAAGCTCTTCAAATGAACTCTCAAAAGGTTGAAACTTGGCATGGTATCATTATTTCACCCACATAGCATCTGCTAAAAAGTTGATAGGGTTACGGCCAAAACTAGATACACTTCGTGTACAAAATGGACAATCTCTTTCGAAGTATCACGGTTCCGGACAAAAACTCATTTGTTACAAAGGGATTTCATTTTTTTGAACTTTTTGGAACTACATACTTTTGTGTGTTCAAAATGCACCAGTCAAAGCCACATCATCAATTTTCAATGCTTTCTGACTTCATTTGGTATTTTTCATGCACTTACTGATTTTTTTGAGCTATATAACCCTGAAATAGAAAAGCACTTCAAATGAACTCTGAAAAGGTTGAAAGTTGGCATGGTAGTATCATTTCACCCACATAGCATGTGCTAAAAAGTTGAGAGGGTTACGGCAAGAACTAGATGCATTTCGTGTACAAAATGGACAATCTCTTTCAAAGTATCACGGTTTCGGACGAAAACTCATTTGTTGCAAAGGGTTTTCATTTTTTTCAACATTGTGGGACTCCATACTTTTCGTGTGTTCAAAATGCACCATTCAAAGCCAGATAATCAATTTTCAACCCTCTCTGACTTCATTTGGTATTTTTGATGCACGTACTGATTTTTTTGAGCTATATAACCCTGAAATTAAAAAGCTCTTCAAATGAACTCTCAAAAGGTTGAAACTTGGCATGGTATCATTATTTCACCCACATAGCATCTGCTAAAAAGTTGATAGGGTTACGGCAAAAAGTAGATGCACTTCGTGTACAAAATGGACAATCTCTTTCGAAGTATCACGGTTTCGGACAAAAGCTCATTTCTTACAAAGGGATTTCATTTTTTTGAACTTTTTGGAACCACATACTTTTGTGTTTTCAAAATGCACCAGTCAAAGCCACATCATCAATTTTCAACCCTTTCTGACTTCATTTGGTATTTTTCATGCACTTACTGATTTTTTTGAGCTAAATATCCCTGAAATTGAAAAGCACTTCAAATGAACTCTGAAAAGGTTGAAAGTTGGCATGGTAGTATCATTTCACCCACATAGCATGTGGTAAAAATTTTAGAGGGTTCTGGCAAAAACTAGATGCATTTCGCGTACAAAATGGACAATCTCTTTCGAAGTCTCACGGTTTCGGACGAAAACTCATTTGTTACAAAGGGATTTCATTTTTTTCAACTTTTTGGAACTCCATACTTTTCGTGTGTTCAAAATGCACCATTCAAAGCCACATCATAAATTCTCAACCCTTTCTGACTACATTTGGTATTTTTCATGCACTTACTGATTTTTTTGAGCTAAATAACCCTGAAATTGAAAAGCACTTCAAACGAACTCTGAAAAGGTTTAAGTTGGCATGGTATCATCATTTCACCCACATAGCATGTGCTATAAAGTTGATAGGGTTACGGCAAAAACTAGGTGCACTTTGTGTACAAAATGGACAATCTCTTTCGAAGTATCATGGTTTCGGACAAAAACTCATTTGTTACAAAGGGATTTCAGTTTTTTGAACTTTTTGGAACTAAACACTTTTTGTGTGTTTAAAATGCACCATTCAAAGCCACATCATCAATTTTGAACGCTTTCTGACTTCATTTGGTATTTTTCATGCACTTACTGATTTCGTTTGAGCTAAATAACCCTGAAATTGAAAAGCACTTCAAATGAACTCTGAAAAGGTTGAAAGTTGGCATGGTATCATCATTTCACTCACATAGCATGTGCTAAAAAGTTGAGAGGGTTATGGCAAAAACTAGATGCATTTCATGTACAAAATGGACAATCTCTTTCGAAGTATCACGGTTTCGGATGAAAACTCATTTGTTACAAAGGGATTTCATTTTTTTAAACTTTTTGGAACTCCATACTTTTCGTGTGTTCAAAATGCACCATTCAAAGCCACATAATGAATTTTCGACCCTTTCTCACTTGATTTGGTATTTTTGATGCACATACTGATTTTTTTTGAGCTATATAACCCTAAAGTTGAAAAGATCTTCAAATGAACTCTCAAAAGGTTGAAACTTGGCATGGTATCATTATTTCACTCACATAGCATCTGCTAAAAAGTTTAGAGGGCGACAGCAAAAACTGGATGCACTTCGTGTAGAAAATGGACAATCTCTTTCGAAGTATCACGGTTTCGGATGAAAACTCATCTGTTACAAAGGGATTTCATTTTCTTGAACTTTTTGGAACTCCATACTCTTTGTGTGTTCAAAATGCATCATTCAAAGCCACATCATCCATTTTCAACGCCTTCTGACTACATTTGGTATTTTTCATGCACTTACTGATTTTTTTGAGCTAAATAACCCTGAAATTGAAAAGCACTTCAAATGAACTCTGAAAAGGTTGAAATTTGGCATGGTATCATCATTTCACCCACATAGCATGTGCTAAATAGTTGAGAGGGTTATGGCAAAAACTAGATGCATTTCGTGTACAAAATGGACAATCTCTTTCGAAGTCTCACGGTTTCGGACGAAAACTCATTTGTTACAAAGGGATTTCATTTTTTTCAACTTTTTGGAACTCCATACTTTTCGTGTGTTCAAAATGCACCATTCAAAGCCACATCATAAATTCTCAACCCTTTCTGACTACATTTGGTATTTTTCATGCACTTACTGATTTTTTTGAGCTAAATAACCCTGAAATTGAAAAGCACTTTAAATGAACTCTGAAAAGGTTGAAAGTTGGCATGGTATCATCATTTCACCCACATAGCATGTGCTAAAAAGTTTAGAGGGTTACGACAAAAACTGGATGCACTTCGTGTACAAAATGGACAATCTCTTTTGAAGTATCACGGTATCGGACGAAAACTCATCTGTTACAAAGGGATTTCATTTTCTTGAACTTTTTGTAACTCCTTACTTTCTTCGTGTTCAAAATGCACCATTCAAAGCCACATCTTCCATTTTCAACCCTTTCTGACTACATTTGGTATTTTTCATGGACTTACTGATTTACTTGAGCTAAATAACCCTGAAATTGAAAAGCACTTCAAATGAACTCTGAAAAGGTTAAAGTTGGCATGGTATCATTATTTCACCCACATAGAATGTGCTAAAAAGTTGAGAGGGTTATGGCCAAAACTAGAAGCATTTCGTGTACAAAATAGACAATCTCTTTCAAAGTATCACGGTTCCGGACGAAACCTCATTTGTTACAAAGGGATTTCATTTTTCTCAACTTTGTGGGACTCCAAACTTTTCGTGTGTTCAAAATGCACCATTCAAAGCCACATAATCAATTTTCAACCCTCTCTGACTTCATTTGGTATTTTTGATGCACTTACTGATTTTTTTGAGCTATATAACCCTGAAATTGACAATCTCTTCCAATGAACTCTCAAAAGGTTGAAAGTTTGCATGGTATCATCATTTCACCCACATAGCATGTGCTAAGAAGTTGACAGGGTTATGGTAAAAACTAGATGCACTTCGTGTACAAAATGGACAATCTCTTTCGAAGTATCACACTTTCGGACGAAAACTCATCTATTACAAAGGGATTTCATTTTCTTGAACTTTTTCTAACTCCATACTCTTTTTGTGTTCGAAATGCAAGATTCAAAGCCACATCATTCATTTTCAACGCTTTCTGACTACATTTGGTATTTTTCATGCACTTACTGATTGTTTTTGAGCTAAATAACCCTGAAATTGAAAAGCACTTAAAATGAACTCTGAAAAGGTTGAAAGTTTGCATGGTATCATCATTTCACCCACATAGCATGTGCTAAAAAGTTTAGAGGGTTACGGCAAAAACTGGATGCACTTCGTGTACAAAATGGACAATCTCTTTCGAAGTATCACGCTTTCGTACGAAAACTCATGTGTTACAAAATGATTTTATTTTCTTGAACTTTTTGGAACTCCATACTTTTGTGTGTTAAAAATGCACCATTAAAAGCCACATCATCAATTTTCAACGCATTCTGACTACATTCGGTATTTTTCATGCACTTACTTCTTTTTTTGAGCTAAATAACCCTGAAATTGAAAAGCACTTCAAATGAACTCTGAAAAGGTTGAAGTTGACATGGTATCATCATTTAACCCACATAGCATGTGCTAAAAAGTTGATAGGGTTACGGCAAAAACTAGATGCACTTCGTGTACAAAATGGATAATCTCTTTCTATGTATCACGGTTTCGGACAAAAACTCATTTGTTACAAAGGGATTTCATTTTTTTGAACTTTTTGTAACTACATACTTTTGTGTGTTCAAAATGCACCAGTCAAAGCCACATCATCAATTTTCAACGCTTTCTGACTTCATTTGGTATTTTTCATGCACTTATTAATTTTTTTGAGCTAAATAACCCTGAAATTGAAAAGCACTTCAAATGAACTCTGAAAAGGTTGACAGTTGGCATGCTATCATCATTTCACCCACATAGCATGTGCTAAAAAGTTGAGAGGGTTATGGCAAGAACTAGATAAATTTCGTGTACAAAATGGACAATCTCTTTCAAAGTATCACGGTTTCGGACGAAAACTCATTTGTTACAAAGGGTTTTCATTTTTTTCAACTTTGTGGGACTCCATACTTTTCATGTGTTCAAAATGCACCATTCAAAGCCACATAATCAATTTTCAACCCTCTCTGACTTCATTTGGTATTTTTGATGCACGTACTGATTTTTTGAGCTATATAACCCTGAAATTGAAAAGCTCTTCAAATGAACTCTCAAAAGGTTGAAACTTGGCATGGTATCATTATTTCACCCACATAGCATCTTCTAAAAAGTTGATAGGGTTACGGCCAAAACTAGATGCACTTCGTGTACAAAATGGACAATCTCTTTCGAAGTATCACGGTTTCGGACAAAAACTCATTTGTTACAAAGGGTTTTCATTTTTTTCAACTTTGTGGGACTCCATACTTTTCATGTGTTCAAAATGCACCATTCAAAGCCACATAATCAATTTTCAACCCTCTCTGACTTCATTTGGTATTTTTGATGCACGTACTGATTTTTTTGAGCTATATAACCCTGAAATTGAAAAGCTCTTCAAATGAACTCTCAAAAGGTTGAAACTTGGCATGGTATCATTATTTCACCCACATAGCATCTGCTAAAAAGTTGATAGGGTTACGGCCAAAACTAGATGCACTTCGTGTACAAAATGGACAATCTCTTTCGAAGTATCACGGTTTCGGACAAAAACTCATTTGTTACAAAGGGATTTCATTTTTTTGAAATTTTTGGAACTACATACTTTTGTGTGTTCAAAATGCACCAGTCAAAGCCACATCATCAATTTTCAATGCTTTCTGACTTCATTTGGTATTTTTCATGCACTTACTGATTTTTTTGAGCTATATAACCCTGAAATAGAAAAACACTTCAAATGAACTCTGAAAAGGTTGAAAGTTGGCATGGTAGTATCATTTCACCCACATA
The DNA here is from genome assembly GCA_022496015.1 of Hordeum marinum. Taxonomy (NCBI): domain Eukaryota; kingdom Viridiplantae; phylum Streptophyta; class Magnoliopsida; order Poales; family Poaceae; genus Hordeum; species Hordeum marinum. The sequence continues at coordinate 422,724 of JAAAWK010000967.1, forward strand.
GCATGTGCTAAAAAGTTGAGAGGGTTACGGCAAGAACTAGATGCATTTCGTGTACAAAATGGACAATCTCTTTCAAAGTATCACGGTTTCGGACGAAAACTCATTTGTTACAAAGGGTTTTCATTTTTTTCAACTTTGTGGGACTCCATACTTTTCGTGTGTTCAAAATGCACCATTCAAAGCCACATAATCAATTTTCAACCCTCTCTAACTTCATTTGGTATTTTTGATGCACTTACTTATACTTTTGAGCTAAATAACCCAGAAATTGAAAAGCACTTCAAACGAACTCTGAAAAGGTTTAAGTTGGCATGGTATCATCATTTCACCCACATAGCTTGTGCTATAAAGTTGATAGGGTTACGGCAAAAACTAGGTGCACTTCGTGTACAAAATGGACAATCTCTTTCGAAGTATCATGGTTTCGGACAAAAACTCATTTGTTACGAAGGGATTTCAGTTTTTTGAACTTTTAGGAACTACACACTTTTTATGTGTTTAAAATGCACCAGTCAAAGCCACATCATCAATTTTCAACCCTTTCTGACTTCATTTGGTATTTTTCATGCACTTACTGATTTTTTTGAGCTAAATAACCCTGAAATTGAAAAGCACTTCAAATGAACTCTGAAAAGGTTGAAAGTTGGCATGGTAGTATCATTTCACCCACATAGCATGTGCTAAAGAGTTGAGAGGGTTACGGCAAGAACTAGATGCATTTCGTGTACAAAATGGACAATCTCTTTCAAAGTATCACAGTTTCGGACGAAAACTCATTTGTTGCAAAGGGTTTTCATTTTTTTCAACATTGTGGGACTCCATACTTTTCGTGTGTTCAAAATGCACCATTCAAAGCCAGATAATCAATTTTCAACCCTCTCTGACTTCATTTGGTATTTTTGATGCACGTACTGATTTTTTTGAGCTATATAACCCTGAAATTAAAAAGCTCTTCAAATGAACTCTCAAAAGGTTGAAACTTGGCATGGTATCATTATTTCACCCACATAGCATCTGCTAAAAAGTTGATAGGGTTACGGCAAAAAGTAGATGCACTTCGTGTACAAAATGGACAATCTCTTTCGAAGTATCACGGTTTCGGACAAAAGCTCATTTCTTACAAAGGGATTTCATTTTTTTGAACTTTTTGGAACCACATACTTTTGTGTTTTCAAAATGCACCAGTCAAAGCCACATCATCAATTTTCAACCCTTTCTGACTTCATTTGGTATTTTTCATGCACTTACTGATTTTTTTGAGCTAAATATCCCTGAAATTGAAAAGCACTTCAAATGAACTCTGAAAAGGTTGAAAGTTGGCATGGTAGTATCATTTCACCCACATAGCATGTGGTAAAAATTTTAGAGGGTTATGGCAAAAACTAGATGCATTTCGCGTACAAAATGGACAATCTCTTTCGAAGTCTTACGGTTTCGGACGAAAACTCATTTGTTACAAAGGGATTTCATTTTTTTCAACTTTTTGGAACTCCATACTTTTCGTGTGTTCAAAATGCACCATTCAAAGCCACATCATAAATTCTCAACCCTTTCTGACTACATTTGGTATTTTTCATGCACTTACTGATTTTTTTGAGCTAAATAACCCTGAAATTGAAAAGCACTTCAAACGAACTCTGAAAAGGTTTAAGTTGGCATGGTATCATCATTTCACCCACATAGCATGTGCTATAAAGTTGATAGGGTTACGGCAAAAACTAGGTGCACTTCGTGTACAAAATGGACAATCTCTTTCGAAGTATCATGGTTTCGGACAAAAACTCATTTGTTACAAAGGGATTTCAGTTTTTTGAACTTTTTGGAACTAAACACTTTTTGTGTGTTTAAAATGCACCATTCAAAGCCACATCATCAATTTTCAACGCTTTCTGACTTCATTTGGTATTTTTCATGCACTTACTGATTTCGTTTGAGCTAAATAACCCTGAAATTGAAAAGCACTTCAAATGAACTCTGAAAAGGTTGAAAGTTGGCATGGTATCATCATTTCACTCACATAGCATGTGCTAAAAAGTTGAGAGGGTTATGGCAAAAACTAGATGCATTTCGTGTACAAAATGGACAATCTCTTTCGAAGTATCACGGTTTCGGATGAAAACTCATTTGTTACAAAGGGATTTCATTTTTTTCAACTTTTTGGAACTCCATACTTTTCGTGTGTTCAAAATGCACCATTCAAAGCCACATAATGAATTTTCGACCCTTTCTCACTTCATTTGGTATTTTTGATGCACATACTGATTTTTTTTGAGCTATATAACCCTAAAGTTGAAAAGATCTTCAAATGAACTCTCAAAAGGTTGAAACTTGGCATGGTATCATCATTTCACTCACATAGCATCTGCTAAAAAGTTTAGAGGGCGACAGCAAAAACTGGATGCACTTCGTGTAGAAAATGGACAATCTCTTTCGAAGTATCACGGTTTCGGATGAAAACTCATCTGTTACAAAGGGATTTCATTTTCTTGAACTTTTTGGAACTCCATACTCTTTGTGTGTTCAAAATGCATCATTCAAAGCCACATCATCCATTTTCAACGCCTTCTGACTACATTTGGTATTTTTCATGCACTTACTGATTTTTTTGAGCTAAATAACCCTGAAATTGAAAAGCACTTCAAATGAACTCTGAAAAGGTTGAAAGTTGGCATGGTATCATCATTTCACCCACATAGCATGTGCTAAAAAGTTGAGAGGGTTATGGCAAAAACTAGATGCATTTCGTGTACAAAATGGACAATCTCTTTCGAAGTCTCACGGTTTCGGACGAAAACTCATTTGTTACAAAGGGATTTCATTTTTTTCAACTTTTTGGAACTCCATACTTTTCGATTGTTCAAAATGCACCATTCAAAGCCACATCATAAATTCTCAACCCTTTCTGACTACATTTGGTATTTTTCATGCACTTACTGATTTTTTTGAGCTAAATAACCCTGAAATTGAAAAGCACTTTAAATGAACTCTGAAAAGGTTGAAAGTTGGCATGGTATCATCATTTCACCCACATAGCATGTGCTAAAAAGTTTAGAGGGTTACGACAAAAACTGGATGCACTTCGTGTACAAAATGGACAATCTCTTTTGAAGTATCACGGTATCGGACGAAAACTCATCTGTTACAAAGGGATTTCATTTTCTTGAACTTTTTGTAACTCCTTACTTTCTTCGTGTTCAAAATGCACCATTCAAAGCCACATCTTCCATTTTCAACCCTTTCTGACTACATTTGGTATTTTTCATGCACTTACTGATTTTCTTGAGCTAAATAACCCTGAAATTGAAAAGCACTTCAAATGAACTCTGAAAAGGTTAAAGTTGGCATGGTATCATTATTTCACCCACATAGAATGTGCTAAAAAGTTGAGAGGGTTATGGCCAAAACTAGAAGCATTTCGTGTACAAAATAGACAATCTCTTTCAAAGTATCACGGTTTCGGACGAAACCTCATTTGTTACAAAGGGATTTCATTTTTCTCAACTTTGTGGGACTCCAAACTTTTCGTGTGTTCAAAATGCACCATTCAAAGCCACATAATCAATTTTCAACCCTCTCTGACTTCATTTGGTATTTTTGATGCACTTACTGATTTTTTTGAGCTATATAACCCTGAAATTGAAAATCTCTTCCAATGAACTCTCAAAAGGTTGAAAGTTTGCATGGTATCATCATTTCACCCACATAGCATGTGCTAAGAAGTTGACAGGGTTATGGCAAAAACTAGATGCACTTCGTGTACAAAATGGACAATCTCTTTCGAAGTATCACACTTTCGGACGAAAACTCATCTATTACAAAGGGATTTCATTTTCTTGAACTTTTTGTAACTCCATACTCTTTTTGTGTTCGAAATGCAAGATTCAAAGCCACATCATTCATTTTCAACGCTTTCTGACTACATTTGGTATTTTTCATGCACTTACTGATTGTTTTGAGCTAAATAACCCTGAAATTGAAAAGCACTTCAAATGAACTCTAAAAAGGTTGAAAGTTTGCATGGTATCATCATTTCACCACATACCTTGTGCTAAATAGTTGAGAGGGTTATGGCAAAAACCGGATGCATTTCGTGTACAAAATACACAATCTCTTTCGAAGTATCACGGTTTCGAACGAAATTCATTTGTTACAAAGGGATTTCATTTTCTTGAACTTTTTGGAACTCCATACTATTTGTGTGTTCAAAATGGACCATTCAAAGCCACATCATGAATTTTCAACCTTTTCTGACTAAATTTGGTATTTTTCATGCACTTACTGATTTTTTGAGCTAAATAACCCTGAAATTGAAAAGCACTTCAAAGGAACTCTAAAAAGGTTGAAACTTGGGATGGTATCATCATTTCACATACATAGCATGTGCTAAAAAGTTTAGAGGATTACGGCAAAAACAGGATGCACTTCGTGTAGAAAATGGACAATCTCTTTTGAAGTATCACGGTTTCGGACGAAAACTCATCTGTTACAAAGGATTTCATTTTCTAGAACTTTTTGTAGCTCCATACTTTTTTTGCGTACAAAATGCACCATTCAAACCCACAACATCCATTTTCAACCCTTTCTGACTACATTTTGTATTTTTCATGCACTTACTGATTGTTTTGAGCTAAATAACCCTAAAATTGAAAAGCACTTCAAATGAACTCTGAAAAGGTTTAAAGTTGGCTTGGTATCATAATTTCACCCACCTAACATGTGCTAAAAAGTTGAGAGGGTTATGGAAAAAACTGGATGCATTTCGTGTACAAAATGGACAATCTCTGTCGAAGTATCACGGCTTCGGACGAAAACTCATTTGTTACAAAGGGATTTCATTGTCTTCAACTTTTTGGAAATCCATACTTTTCGTGTTTTCAAAATGCACCATTCAAAGCCACATAATCAATTTTCAACCCTTTCTCACTTCATTTCGTATTTTTCGTGCACTTACTGATTTTTTTGAGCTAAATAACCCTGAAATTGAAAATCACTTCAAATGAACTCTGAAACGGTTGAAAGTTCTCATGGCATCATCATTTCACCCACATAGCTTGTGATAAATAGTTGAGGGGGTTATGGCAAAAACTGGATGCATTTCGTGTACAAAATGGACAATCTCTTTCGAAGTATCACGGTTTTGGACGAAATTCATTTGTTACAAAGGGATTTCATTTTCTTGAACTTTTTGGAACTCCATACTCTTTGTGTGTTCAAAATGCACAATTCAAAGCGACATAATCAATTTTCAACCCTCTCTGACTTCATTTGGTATTTTTGATGCACTTACTGATTTTTTTGAGCTATATAACCCTGAAATTGAAAATCTCTTCCAATGAACTCTCAAAAGGTTGAAAGTTTGCATGGTATCATCATTTCACCCACATAGCATGTGCTAAGAAGTTGACAGGGTTATGGCAAAAACTAGATGCACTTCGTGTACAAAATGGACAATCTCTTTCGAAGTATCACACTTTCGGACGAAAACTCATCTATTACAAAGGGATTTCATTTTCTTGAACTTTTTGTAACTCCATACTCTTTTTGTGTTCGAAATGCAAGATTCAAAGCCACATCATTCATTTTCAAGGCTTTCTGACTACATTTGGTATTTTTCATGCACTTACTGATTGTTTTGAGCTAAATAACCCTGAAATTGAAAAGCACTTCAAATGAACTCTAAAAAGGTTGAAAGTTTGCATGGTATCATCATTTCACCACATACCTTGTGCTAAATAGTTGAGAGGGTTATGGCAAAAACCGGATGCATTTCGTGTACAAAATACACAATCTCTTTCGAAGTATCACGGTTTCGAACGAAATTCATTTGTTACAAAGGGATTTCATTTTCTTGAACTTTTTGGAACTCCATACTATTTGTGTGTTCAAAATGGACCATTCAAAGCCACATCATGAATTTTCAACCTTTTCTGACTACATTTGGTATTTTTCATGCACTTACTGATTTTTTGAGCTAAATAACCCTGAAATTGAAAAGCACTTCAAAGGAACTCTAAAAAGGTTGAAACTTGGGATGGTATCATCATTTCACATACATAGCATGTGCTAAAAAGTTTAGAGGATTACGGCAAAAACAGGATGCACTTCGTGTAGAAAATGGACAATCTCTTTTGAAGTATCACGGTTTCGGACGAAAACTCATCTGTTACAAAGGATTTCATTTTCTTGAACTTTTTGTAGCTCCATACTTTTTTTGCGTACAAAATGCACCATTCAAACCCACAACATCCATTTTCAACCCTTTCTGACTACATTTTGTATTTTTCATGCACTTACTGATTGTTTTGAGCTAAATAACCCTAAAATTGAAAAGCACTTCAAATGAACTCTGAAAAGGTTTAAAGTTGGCTTGGTATCATAATTTCACCCACCTAACATGTGCTAAAAAGTTGAGAGGGTTATGGAAAAAACTGGATGCATTTCGTGTACAAGATGGACAATCTCTGTCGAAGTATCACGGCTTCGGACGAAAACTCATTTGTTACAAAGGGATTTCATTTTCTTCAACTTTTTGGAAATCCATACTTTTCGTGTTTTCAAAATGCACCATTCAAAGCCACATAATCAATTTTCAACCCTTTCTCACTTCATTTCGTATTTTTCGTGCACTTACTGATTTTTTTGAGCTAAATAACCCTGAAATTGAAAATCACTTCAAATGAACTCTGAAACGGTTGAAAGTTCGCATGGCATCATCATTTCACCCACATAGCTTGTGATAAATAGTTGAGAGGGTTATGGCAAAAACTGGATGCATTTCGTGTACAAAATGGACAATCTCTTTCGAAGTATCACGGTTTTGGACGAAATTCATTTGTTACAAAGGGATTTCATTTTCTTGAACTTTTTGGAACTCCATACTCTTTGTGTGTTCAAAATGCACAATTCAAAGCGACATAATCAATTTTCAACCCTCTCTGACTTCATTTGGTATTTTTGATGCACTTACTGATTTTTTTGAGCTATATAACCCTGAAATTGAAAATCTCTTCCAATGAACTCTCAAAAGGTTGAAAGTTTGCATGGTATCATCATTTCACCCACATAGCATGTGCTAAGAAGTTGACAGGGTTATGGCAAAAATTAGATGCACTTCGTGTACAAAATGGACAATCTCTTTCGAAGTATCACACTTTCGAACGAAAACTCATCTATTACAAAGGGATTTCATTTTCTTGAATTTTTTGTAACTCCATACTCTTTTTGTGTTCGAAATGCAAGATTCAAAGCCACATCATTCATTTTCAAGGCTTTTTGACTACATTTGGTATTTTTCATGCACTTACTGATTGTTTTGAGCTAAATAACCCTGAAATTGAAAAGCACTTCAAATGAACTCTAAAAAGGTTGAAAGTTTGCATGGTATCATCATTTCACCACATACCTTGTGCTAAATAGTTGAGAGGGTTATGGCAAAAACCGGATGCATTTCGTGTACAAAATACACAATCTCTTTCGAAGTATCACGGTTTCGAACGAAATTCATTTGTTACAAAGGGATTTCATTTTCTTGAAATTTTTGGAACTCCATACTATTTGTGTGTTCAAAATGGACCATTCAAAGCCACATCATGAATTTTCAACCTTTTCTGACTACATTTGGTATTTTTCATGCACTTACTGATTTTTTGAGCTAAATAACCCTGAAAGTGAAAAGCACTTCAAACGAACTCTAAAAAGGTTGAAACTTGGGATGGTATCATCATTTCACATACATAGCATGTGCTAAAAAGTTTAGAGGATTACGGCAAAAACAGGATGCACTTCGTGTAGAAGATGGACAATCTCTTTTGAAGTATCACGGTTTCGGACGAAAACTCATCTGTTACAAAGGATTTCATTTTCTTGAACTTTTTGTAACTCCATACTTTTTTTGCGTACAAAATGCACCATTCAAACCCACAACATCCATTTTCAACCCTTTCTGACTACATTTTGTATTTTTCATGCACTTACTGATTGTTTTGAGCTAAATAACCCTAAAATTGAAAAGGACTTCAAATGAACTCTGAAAAGGTTTAAAGTTGGCTTGGTATCATAATTTCACCCACCTAACATGTGCTAAAAAGTTGAGAGGGTTATGGAAAAAACTGGATGCATTTCGTGTACAAAATGGACAATCTCTTTCGAAGTATCACGGCTTCGGACGAAAACTCATTTGTTACAAAGGGATTTCATTTTCTTCAACTTTTTGGAAATCCATACTTTTCGTGTTTTCAAAATGCACCATTCAAAGCCACATAATCAATTTTCAGCCCTTTCTCACTTCATTTCGTATTTTTCGTGCACTTACTGATTTTTTTGAGCTAAATAACCCTGAAATTGAAAATCACTTCAAATGAACTCTGAAACGGTTGAAAGTTCGCATGGCATCATCATTTCACCCACATAGCTTGTGATAAATAGTTGAGAGGGTTATGGCAAAAACTGGATGCATTTCGTGTACAAAATGGACAATCTCTTTCGAAGTATCACGATTTTGGACGAAATTCATTTGTTACATAGGGATTTCATTTTCTTGAACTTTTTGGAACTCCATACTCTCTGTGTGTTCAAAATGCACAATTCAAAGCGACATAATCAATTTTCAACCCTCTCTGACTTCATTTGGTATTTTTGATGCACTTACTGATTTTTTTGAGCTATATAACCCTGAAATTGAAAATCTCTTCCAATGAACTCTCAAAAGGTTGAAAGTTTGCATGGTATCATCATTTCACCCACATAGCATGTGCTAAGAAGTTGACAGGGTTATGGCAAAAACTAGATGCACTTCGTGTACAAAATGGACAATCTCTTTCGAAGTATCACACTTTCGGACGAAAACTCATCTATTACAAAGGGATTTCATTTTCTTGAACTTTTTGTAACTCCATACTCTTTTTGTGTTCGAAATGCAAGATTCAAAGCCACATCATTCATTTTCAACGCTTTCTGACTACATTTGGTATTTTTCATGCACTTACTGATTGTTTTGAGCTAAATAACCCTGAAATTGAAAAGCACTTCAAATGAACTCTGAAAAGGTTGAAAGTTGGCATGGTATCATCATTTCACTCACATAGCATGTGCTAAAAAGTTGAGAGGGTTATGGCAAAAACCGGATGCATTTCGTGTACAAAATGGACAATCTCTTTCGAAGTATCACGGTTTCGGATGAAAACTCATTTGTTACAAAGGGATTTCATTTTTTTCAACTTTTTGGAACTCCATACTTTTCGTGTGTTCAACATGCACCATTCAAAGCCACATAATGAATTTTCGACCCTTTCTCACTTCATTTGGTATTTTTGATGCACATACTGATTTTTTTGAGCTATATAACCCTAAAGTTGAAAAGATCTTCAAATGAACTCTCAAAAGGTTGAAACTTGGCATGGTATCATCATTTCACTCACATAGCATCTGCTAAAAAGTTTAGAGGGCGACAGCAAAAACTGGATGCACTTCGTGTAGAAAATGGACAATCTCTTTCGAAGTATCACGGTTTCGGATGAAAACTCATCTGTTACAAAGGGATTTCATTTTCTTGAACTTTTTGGAACTCCATACTCTTTGTGTGTTCAAAATGCATCATTCAAAGCCACATCATCCATTTTCAACGCCTTCTGACTACATTTGGTATTTTTCATGCACTTACTGATTTTTTTGAGCTAAATAACCCTGAAATTGAAAAGCACTTCAAATGAACTCTGAAAAGGTTGAAAGTTGGCATGGTATCATCATTTCACCCACATAGCATGTGCTAAAAAGTTGAGAGGGTTATGGCAAAAACTAGATGCATTTCGTGTACAAAATGGACAATCTCTTTCGAAGTCTCACGGTTTCGGACGAAAACTCATTTGTTACAAAGGGATTTCATTTTTTTCAACTTTTTGGAACTCCATACTTTTCGTGTGTTCAAAATGCACCATTCAAAGCCACATCATAAATTCTCAACCCTTTCTGACTACATTTGGTATTTTTCATGCACTTACTGATTTTTTTGAGCTAAATAACCCTGAAATTGAAAAGCACTTTAAATGAACTCTGAAAAGGTTGAAAGTTGGCATGGTATCATCATTTCACCCACATAGCATTTGCTAAAAAGTTTAGAGGGTTACGACAAAAACTGGATGCACTTCGTGTACAAAATGGACAATCTCTTTTGAAGTATCACGGTATCGGACGAAAACTCATCTGTTACAAAGGGATTTCATTTTCTTGAACTTTTTGTAACTCCTTACTTTCTTCGTGTTCAAAATGCACCATTCAAAGCCACATCTTCCATTTTCAACCCTTTCTGACTACATTTGGTATTTTTCATGCACTTACTGATTTTCTTGAGCTAAATAACCCTGAAATTGAAAAGCACTTCAAATGAACTCTGAAAAGGTTAAAGTTGGCATGGTATCATTATTTCACCCACATAGAATGTGCTAAAAAGTTGAGAGGGTTATGGCCAAAACTAGAAGCATTTCGTGTACAAAATAGACAATCTCTTTCAAAGTATCACGGTTTCGGACGAAACCTCATTTGTTACAAAGGGATTTCATTTTTCTCAACTTTGTGGGACTCCAAACTTTTCGTGTGTTCAAAATGCACCATTCAAAGCCAGATAATCAATTTTCAACCCTCTCTGACTTCATTTGGTATTTTTGATGCACTTACTGATTTTTTTGAGCTATATAACCCTGAAATTGAAAATCTCTTCCAATGAACTCTCAAAAGGTTGAAAGTTTGCATGGTATCATCATTTCACCCACATAGCATGTGCTAAGAAGTTGACAGGGTTATGGCAAAAACTAGATGCACTTCGTGTACAAAATGGACAATCTCTTTCGAAGTATCACACTTTCGGACGAAAACTCATCTATTACAAAGGGATTTCATTTTCTTGAACTTTTTGTAACTCCATACTCTTTTTGTGTTCGAAATGCAAGATTCAAAGCCACATCATTCATTTTCAACGCTTTCTGACTACATTTGGTATTTTTCATGCACTTACTGATTGTTTTGAGCTAAATAACCCTGAAATTGAAAAGCACTTCAAATGAACTCTAAAAAGGTTGAAAGTTTGCATGGTATCATCATTTCACCACATACCTTGTGCTAAATAGTTGAGAGGGTTATGGCAAAAACCGGATGCATTTCGTGTACAAAATACACAATCTCTTTCGAAGTATCACGGTTTCGAACGAAATTCATTTGTTACAAAGGGATTTCATTTTCTTGAACTTTTTGGAACTCCATACTATTTGTGTGTTCAAAATGGACCATTCAAAGCCACATCATGAATTTTCAACCTTTTCTGACTAAATTTGGTATTTTTCATGCACTTACTGATTTTTTGAGCTAAATAACCCTGAAATTGAAAAGCACTTCAAAGGAACTCTAAAAAGGTTGAAACTTGGGATGGTATCATCATTTCACATACATAGCATGTGCTAAAAAGTTTAGAGGATTACGGCAAAAACAGGATGCACTTCGTGTAGAAAATGGACAATCTCTTTTGAAGTATCACGGTTTCGGACGAAAACTCATCTGTTACAAAGGATTTCATTTTCTTGAACTTTTTGTAACTCCATACTTTTTTTGCGTACAAAATGCACCATTCAAACCCACAACATCCATTTTCAACCCTTTCTGACTACATTTTGTATTTTTCATGCACTTACTGATTGTTTTGAGCTAAATAACCCTAAAATTGAAAAGCACTTCAAATGAACTCTGAAAAGGTTTAAAGTTGGCTTGGTATCATAATTTCACCCACCTAACATGTGCTAAAAAGTTGAGAGGGTTATGGAAAAAACTGGATGCATTTCGTGTACAAAATGGACAATCTCTTTCGAAGTATCACGGCTTCGGACGAAAACTCATTTGTTACAAAGGGATTTCATTTTCTTCAACTTTTTGGAAATCCATACTTTTCGTGTTTTCAAAATGCACCATTCAAAGCCACATAATCAATTTTCAACCCTTTCTCACTTCATTTCGTATTTTTCGTGCACTTACTGATTTTTTTGAGCTAAATAACCCTGAAATTGAAAATCACTTCAAATGAACTCTGAAACGGTTGAAAGTTCGCATGGCATCATCATTTCACCCACATAGCTTGTGATAAATAGTTGAGAGGGTTATGGCAAAAACTGGATGCATTTCGTGTACAAAATGGACAATCTCTTTCGAAGTATCACGGTTTTGGACGAAATTCATTTGTTACAAAGGGATTTCATTTTCTTGAACTTTTTGGAACTCCATACTCTTTGTGTGTTCAAAATGCACAATTCAAAGCGACATAATCAATTTTCAACCCTCTCTGACTTCATTTGGTATTTTTGATGCACTTACTGATTTTTTTGAGCTATATAACCCTGAAATTGAAAATCTCTTCCAATGAACTCTCAAAAGGTTGAAAGTTTGCATGGTATCATCATTTCACCCACATAGCATGTGCTAAGAAGTTGACAGGGTTATGGCAAAAACTAGATGCACTTCGTGTACAAAATGGACAATCTCTTTCGAAGTATCACACTTTCGGACGAAAACTCATCTATTACAAAGGGATTTCATTTTCTTGAACTTTTTGTAACTCCATACTCTTTTTGTGTTCTAAATGCAAGATTCAAAGCCACATCATTCATTTTCAACGCTTTCTGACTACATTTGGTATTTTTCATGCACTTACTGATTGTTTTGAGCTAAATAACCCTGAAATTGAAAAGCACTTCAAATGAACTCTAAAAAGGTTGAAAGTTTGCATGGTATCATCATTTCACCACATACCTTGTGCTAAATAGTTGAGAGGGTTATGGCAAAAACCGGATGCATTTCGTGTACAAAATACACAATCTCTTTCGAAGTATCACGGTTTCGAACGAAATTCATTTGTTACAAAGGGATTTCATTTTCTTGAAATTTTTGGAACTCCATACTATTTGTGTGTTCAAAATGGACCATTCAAAGCCACATCATGAATTTTCAACCTTTTCTGACTACATTTGGTATTTTTCATGCACTTACTGATTTTTTGAGCTAAATAACCCTGAAAGTGAAAAGCACTTCAAACGAACTCTAAAAAGGTTGAAACTTGGGATGGTATCATCATTTCACATACATAGCATGTGCTAAAAAGTTTAGAGGATTACGGCAAAAACAGGATGCACTCCGTGTAGAAGATGGACAATCTCTTTTGAAGTATCACGGTTTCGGACGAAAACTCATCTGTTACAAAGGATTTCATTTTCTTGAACTTTTTGTAACTCCATACTTTTTTTGCGTACAAAATGCACCATTCAAACCCACAACATCCATTTTCAACCCTTTCTGACTACATTTTGTATTTTTCATGCACTTACTGATTGTTTTGAGCTAAATAACCCTAAAATTGAAAAGGACTTCAAATGAACTCTGAAAAGGTTTAAAGTTGGCTTGGTATCATAATTTCACCCACCTAACATGTGCTAAAAAGTTGAGAGGGTTATGGAAAAAACTGGATGCATTTCGTGTACAAAATGGACAATCTCTTTCGAAGTATCACGGCTTCGGACGAAAACTCATTTGTTACAAAGGGATTTCATTTTCTTCAACTTTTTGGAAATCCATACTTTTCATGTTTTCAAAATGCACCATTCAGAGCCACATAATCAATTTTCAACCCTTTCTCACTTCATTTCGTATTTTTCGTGCACTTACTGATTTTTTTGAGCTAAATAACCCTGAAATTGAAAATCACTTCAAATGAACTCTGAAACGGTTGAAAGTTCGCATGGCATCATCATTTCACCCACATAGCTTGTGATAAATAGTTGAGAGGGTTATGGCAAAAACTGGATGCATTTCGTGTACAAAATGGACAATCTCTTTCGAAGTATCACGATTTTGGACGAAATTCATTTGTTACATAGGGATTTCATTTTCTTGAAATTTTTGGAACTCCATACTCTTTGTGTGTTCAAAATGCACAATTCAAAGCGACATAATCAATTTTCAACCCTCTCTGACTTCATTTGGTATTTTTGATGCACTTACTCATTTTTTTGAGCTATATAACCCTGAAATTGAAAATCTCTTCCAATGAACTCTCAAAAGGTTGAAAGTTTGCATGGTATCATCATTTCACCCACATAGCATGTGCTAAGAAGTTGACAGGGTTATGGCAAAAACTAGATGCACTTCGTGTACAAAATGGACAATCTCTTTCGAAGTATCACACTTTCGGACGAAAACTCATCTATTACAAAGGGATTTCATTTTCTTGAACTTTTTGTAACTCCATACTCTTTTTGTGTTCGAAATGCAAGATTCAAAGCCACATCATTCATTTTCAACGCTTTCTGACTACATTTGGTATTTTTCATGCACTTACTGATTGTTTTGAGCTAAATAACCCTGAAATTGAAAAGCACTTCAAATGAACTCTGAAAAGGTTGAAAGTTGGCATGGTATCATCATTTCACTCACATAGCATGTGCTAAAAAGTTGAGAGGGTTATGGCAAAAACCGGATGCATTTCGTGTACAAAATGGACAATCTCTTTCGAAGTATCACGGTTTCGGATGAAAACTCATTTGTTACAAAGGGATTTCATTTTTTTCAACTTTTTGGAACTCCATACTTTTCGTGTGTTCAAAATGCACCATTCAAAGCCACATAATGAATTTTCGACCCTTTCTCACTTCATTTGGTATTTTTGATGCACATACTGATTTTTTTGAGCTATATAACCCTAAAGTTGAAAAGATCTTCAAATGAACTCTCAAAAGGTTGAAACTTGGCATGGTATCATCATTTCACTCACATAGCATCTGCTAAAAAGTTTAGAGGGCGACAGCAAAAACTGGATGCACTTCGTGTAGAAAATGGACAATCTCTTTCGAAGTATCACGGTTTCGGATGAAAACTCATCTGTTACAAAGGGATTTCATTTTCTTGAACTTTTGGAACTCCATACTCTTTGTGTGTTCAAAATGCATCATTCAAAGCCACATCATCCATTTTCAACGCCTTCTGACTACATTTGGTATTTTTCATGCACTTACTGATTTTTTTGAGCTAAATAACCCTGAAATTGAAAAGCACTTCAAATGAACTCTGAAAATGTTGAAAGTTGGCATGGTATCATCATTTCACCCACATAGCATGTGCTAAAAAGTTGAGAGGGTTATGGCAAAAACTAGATGCATTTCGTGTACAAAATGGACAATCTCTTTCGAAGTCTCACGGTTTCGGACGAAAACTCATTTGTTACAAAGGGATTTCATTTTTTTCAACTTTTTGGAACTCCATACTTTTCGTGTGTTCAAAATGCACCATTCAAAGCCACATCATAAATTCTCAACCCTTTCTGACTACATTTGGTATTTTTCATGCACTTACTGATTTTTTTGAGCTAAATAACCCTGAAATTGAAAAGCACTTTAAATGAACTCTGAAAAGGTTGAAAGTTGGCATGGTATCATCATTTCAACCACATAGCATGTGCTAAAAAGTTTAGAGGGTTACGACAAAAACTGGATGCACTTCGTGTACAAAATGGACAATCTCTTTTGAAGTATCACGGTATCGGACGAAAACTCATCTGTTACAAAGGGATTTCATTTTCTTGAACTTTTTGTAACTCCATACTCTTTTTGTGTTCGAAATGCAAGATTCAAAGCCACATCATTCATTTTCAACGCTTTCTGACTACATTTGGTATTTTTCATGCACTTACTGATTTTCTTGAGCTAAATAACCCTGAAATTGAAAAGCACTTCAAATGAACTCTGAAAAGGTTAAAGTTGGCATGGTATCATTATTTCACCCACATAGAATGTGCTAAAAAGTTGAGAGGGTTATGGCCAAAACTAGAAGCATTTCGTGTACAAAATAGACAATCTCTTTCAAAGTATCACGGTTTCGGACGAAACCTCATTTGTTACAAAGGGATTTCATTTTTCTCAACTTTGTGGGACTCCAAACTTTTCGTGTGTTCAAAATGCACCATTCAAAGCCAGATAATCAATTTTCAACCCTCTCTGACTTCATTTGGTATTTTTGATGCACTTACTGATTTTTTTGAGCTATATAACCCTGAAATTGAAAATCTCTTCCAATGAACTCTCAAAAGGTTGAAAGTTTGCATGGTATCATCATTTCACCCACATAGCATGTGCTAAGAAGTTGACAGGGTTATGGCAAAAACTAGATGCACTTCGTGTACAAAATGGACAATCTCTTTCGAAGTATCACACTTTCGGACGAAAACTCATCTATTACAAAGGGATTTCATTTTCTTGAACTTTTTGTAACTCCATACTCTTTTTGTGTTCGAAATGCAAGATTCAAAGCCACATCATTCATTTTCAACGCTTTCTGACTACATTTGGTATTTTTCATGCACTTACTGATTGTTTTGAGCTAAATAACCCTGAAATTGAAAAGCACTTCAAATGAACTCTAAAAAGGTTGAAAGTTTGCATGGTATCATCATTTCACCACATACCTTGTGCTAAATAGTTGAGAGGGTTATGGCAAAAACCGGATGCATTTCGTGTACAAAATACACAATCTCTTTCGAAGTATCACGGTTTCGAACGAAATTCATTTGTTACAAAGGGATTTCATTTTCTTGACCTTTTTGGAACTCCATACTATTTGTGTGTTCAAAATGGACCATTCAAAGCCACATCATGAATTTTCAACCTTTTCTGACTACATTTGGTATTTTTCATGCACTTACTGATTTTTTGAGCTAAATAACCCTGAAATTGAAAAGCACTTCAAAGGAACTCTAAAAAGGTTGAAACTTGGGATGGTATCATCATTTCACATACATAGCATGTGCTAAAAAGTTTAGAGGATTACGGCAAAAACAGGATGCACTTCGTGTAGAAAATGGACAATCTCTTTTGAAGTATCACTGTTTCGGACGAAAACTCATCTGTTACAAAGGATTTCATTTTCTTGAACTTTTTGTAACTCCATACTTTTTTTGCGTACAAAATGCACCATTCAAACCCACAACATCCATTTTCAACCCTTTCTGACTACATTTTGTATTTTTCATGCACTTACTGATTGTTTTGAGCTAAATAACCCTAAAATTGAAAAGCACTTCAAATGAACTCTGAAAAGGTTTAAAGTTGGCTTGGTATCATAATTTCACCCACCTAACATGTGCTAAAAAGTTGAGAGGGTTATGGAAAAAACTGGATGCATTTCGTGTACAAAATGGACAATCTCTTTCGAAGTATCACGGCTTCGGACGAAAACTCATTTGTTACAAAGGGATTTCATTTTCTTCAACTTTTTGGAAATCCATACTTTTCGTGTTTTCAAAATGCACCATTCAAAGCCACATAATCAATTTTCAACCCTTTCTCACTTCATTTCGTATTTTTCGTGCACTTACTGATTTTTTTGAGCTAAATAACCCTGAAATTGAAAATCACTTCAAATGAACTCTGAAACGGTTGAAAGTTCGCATGGCATCATCATTTCACCCACATAGGTTGTGATAAATAGTTGAGAGGGTTATGGCAAAAACTGGATGCATTTCGTGTACAAAATGGACAATCTCTTTCGAAGTATCACGGTTTTGGACGAAATTCATTTGTTACAAAGGGATTTCATTTTCTTGAACTTTTTGGAACTCCATACTCTTTGTGTGTTCAAAATGCACAATTCAAAGCGACATAATCAATTTTCAACCCTCTCTGACTTCATTTGGTATTTTTGATGCACTTACTGATTTTTTTGAGCTATATAACCCTGAAATTGAAAATCTGTTCCAATGAACTCTCAAAAGGTTGAAAGTTTGCATGGTATCATCATTTCACCCACATAGCATGTGCTAAGAAGTTGACAGGGTTATGGCAAAAACTAGATGCACTTCGTGTACAAAATGGACAATCTCTTTCGAAGTATCACACTTTCGGACGAAAACTCATCTATTCCAAAGGGATTTCATTTTCTTGAACTTTTTGTAACTCCATACTCTTTTTGTGTTCGAAATGCAAGATTCAAAGCCACATCATTCATTTTCAACGCTTTCTGACTACATTTGGTATTTTTCATGCACTTACTGATTGTTTTGAGCTAAATAACCCTGAAATTGAAAAGCACTTCAAATGAACTCTAAAAAGGTTGAAAGTTTGCATGGTATCATCATTTCACCACATACCTTGTGCTAAATAGTTGAGAGGGTTATGGCAAAAACCGGATGCATTTCGTGTACAAAATACACAATCTCTTTCGAAGTATCACGGTTTCGAACGAAATTCATTTGTTACAAAGGGATTTCATTTTCTTGACCTTTTTGGAACTCCATACTATTTGTGTGTTCAAAATGGACCATTCAAAGCCACATC
This sequence comes from Hordeum marinum, assembly GCA_022496015.1. Classification (NCBI taxonomy): domain Eukaryota; kingdom Viridiplantae; phylum Streptophyta; class Magnoliopsida; order Poales; family Poaceae; genus Hordeum; species Hordeum marinum. The sequence goes on from JAAAWK010000967.1 coordinate 441,074, forward strand.
ATGAATTTTCAACCTTTTCTGACTACATTTGGTATTTTTCATGCACTTACTGATTTTTTGAGCTAAATAACCCTGAAATTGAAAAGCACTTCAAAGGAACTCTAAAAAGGTTGAAACTTGGGATGGTATCATCATTTCACATACATAGCATGTGCTAAAAAGTTTAGAGGATTACGGCAAAAACAGGATGCACTTCGTGTAGAAAATGGACAATCTCTTTTGAAGTATCACGGTTTCGGACGAAAACTCATCTGTTACAAAGGATTTCATTTTCTTGAACTTTTTGTAACTCCATACTTTTTTTGCGTACAAAATGCACCATTCAAACCCACAACATCCATTTTCAACCCTTTCTGACTACATTTTGTATTTTTCATGCACTTACTGATTGTTTTGAGCTAAATAACCCTAAAATTGAAAAGCACTTCAAATGAACTCTGAAAAGGTTTAAAGTTGGCTTGGTATCATAATTTCACCCACCTAACATGTGCTAAAAATTTGAGAGGGTTATGGAAAAAACTGGATGCATTTCGTGTACAAAATGGACAATCTCTTTCGAAGTATCACGGCTTCGGACGAAAACTCATTTGTTACAAAGGGATTTCATTTTCTTCAACTTTTTGGAAATCCATACTTTTCGTGTTTTCAAAATGCACCATTCAAAGCCACATAATCAATTTTCAACCCTTTCTCACTTCATTTCGTATTTTTCGTGCAGTTACTGATTTTTTTGAGCTAAATAACCCTGAAATTGAAAATCACTTCAAATGAACTCTGAAACGGTTGAAAGTTCGCATGGCATCATCATTTCACCCACATAGCTTGTGATAAATAGTTGAGAGGGTTATGGCAAAAACTGGATGCATTTCGTGTACAAAATGGACAATCTCTTTCGAAGTATCACGGTTTTGGACGAAATTCATTTGTTACAAAGGGATTTCATTTTCTTGAACTTTTGGAACTCCATACTCTTTGTGTGTTCAAAATGCACCAATTCAAAGCGACATAATCAATTTTCAACCCTCTCTGACTTCATTTGGTATTTTTGATGCACTTACTGATTTTTTTGAGCTATATAACCCTGAAATTGAAAATCTCTTCCAATGAACTCTCAAAAGGTTGAAAGTTTGCATGGTATCATCATTTCACCCACATAGCATGTGCTAAGAAGTTGACAGGGTTATGGCAAAAAACTAGATGCACTTCGTGTACAAAATGGACAATCTCTTTCGAAGTATCACACTTTCGGACGAAAACTCATCTATTACAAAGGGATTTCATTTCTTGAACTTTTTGTAACTCCATACTCTTTTTGTGTTCTAAATGCAAGATTCAAAGCCACATCATTCATTTTCAACGCTTTCTGACTACATTTGGTATTTTTCATGCACTTACTGATTGTTTTGAGCTAAATAACCCTGAAATTGAAAAGCACTTCAAATGAACTCTAAAAAGGTTGAAAGTTTGCATGGTATCATCATTTCACCACATACCTTGTGCTAAATAGTTGAGAGGGTTATGGCAAAAACCGGATGCATTTCGTGTACAAAATACACAATCTCTTTCGAAGTATCACGGTTTCGAACGAAATTCATTTGTTACAAAGGGATTTCATTTTCTTGAAATTTTTGGAACTCCATACTATTTGCGTGTTCAAAATGGACCATTCAAAGCCACATCATGAATTTTCAACCTTTTCTGACTACATTTGGTATTTTTCATGCACTTACTGATTTTTTGAGCTAAATAACCCTGAAATTGAAAAGCACTTCAAACGAACTCTAAAAAGGTTGAAACTTGGGATGGTATCATCGTTTCACATACATAGCATGTGCTAAAAAGTTTAGAGGATTACGGCAAAAACAGGATGCACTTCGTGTAGAAAATGGACAATCTCTTTTGAAGTATCACGGTTTCGGACGAAAACTCATCTGTTACAAAGGATTTCATTTTCTTGAACTTTTTGTAACTCCATACTTTTTTTGCGTACAAAATGCACCATTCAAACCCACAACATCCATTTTCAACCCTTTCTGACTACATTTTGTATTTTTCATGCACTTACTGATTGTTTTGAGCTAAATAACCCTAAAATTGAAAAGGACTTCAAATGAACTCTGAAAAGGTTTAAAGTTGGCTTGGTATCATAATTTCACCCACCTAACATGTGCTAAAAAGTTGAGAGGGTTATGGAAAAAACTGGATGCATTTCGTGTACAAAATGGACAATCTCTTTCGAAGTATCACGGCTTCGGACGAAAACTCATTTGTTACAAAGGGATTTCATTTTCTTCAACTTTTTGGAAATCCATACTTTTCGTGTTTTCAAAATGCACCATTCAAAGCCACATAATCAATTTTCAACCCTTTCTCACTTCATTTCGTATTTTTCGTGCACTTACTGATTTTTTTGAGCTAAATAACCCTGAAATTGAAAATCACTTCAAATGAACTCTGAAACGGTTGAAAGTTCGCATGGCATCATCATTTCACCCACATAGCTTGTGATAAATAGTTGAGAGGGTTATGGCAAAAACTGGATGCATTTCGTGTACAAAATGGACAATCTCTTTCGAAGTATCACGATTTTGGACGAAATTCATTTGTTACATAGGGATTTCATTTTCTTGAACTTTTTGGAACTCCATACGCTTTGTGTGTTCAAAATGCACAATTCAAAGCGACATAATCAATTTTCAACCCTCTCTGACTTCATTTGGTATTTTTGATGCACTTACTGATTTTTTTGAGCTATATAACCCTGAAATTGAAAATCTCTTCCAATGAACTCTCAAAAGGTTGAAAGTTTGCATGGTATCATCATTTCACCCACATAGCATGTGCTAAGAAGTTGACAGTGTTATGGCAAAAACTAGATGCACTTCGTGTACAAAATGGACAATCTCTTTCGAAGTATCACACTTTCGGACGAAAACTCATCTATTACAAAGGGATTTCATTTTCTTGAACTTTTTGTAACTCCATACTCTTTTTGTGTTCGAAATGCAAGATTCAAAGCCACATCATTCATTTTCAACGCTTTCTGACTACATTTGGTATTTTTCATGCACTTACTGATTGTTTTGAGCTAAATAACCCTGAAATTGAAAAGCACTTCAAATGAACTCTAAAAAGGTTGAAAGTTTGCATGGTATCACCATTTCACCACATACCTTGTGCTAAATAGTTGAGAGGGTTATGGCAAAAACCGGATGCATTTCGTGTACAAAATACACAATCTCTTTCGAAGTATCACGGTTTCGAACGAAATTCATTTGTTACAAAGGGATTTCATTTTCTTGAACTTTTTGGAACTCCATACTATTTGTGTGTTCAAAATGGACCATTCAAAGCCACATCATTTATTTTCAACCTTTTCTGACTACATCTGGTATTTTTCATGCACTTACTGATTTTTTGAGCTAAATAACCCTGAAATTGAAAAGCACTTCAAATGAACTCTAAAAAGGTTGAAACTTGGGATGGTATCATCATTTCACATACATAGCATGTGCTAAAAAGTTTAGAGGATTACGGCAAAAACAGGATGCACTTCGTGTAGAAAATGGACAATCTCTTTTGAAGTATCACGGTTTCGGACGAAAACTCATCTGTTACAAAGGATTTCATTTTCTTGAACTTTTTGTAACTCCATACTTTTTTTGCGTACAAAATGCACCATTCAAACCCACAACATCCATTTTCAACCCTTTCTGACTACATTTTCTATTTTTCATGCACTTACTGATTGTTTTGAGCTAAATAACCCTAAAATTGAAAAGCTCTTCAAATGAACTCTGAAAAGGTTGAAAGTTGGCTTGGTATCATAATTTCACCCACCTAGCATGTGCTAAAAAGTTGAGAGGGTTATGGAAAAAACTGGATGCATTTCGTGTACAAAATGGACAATCTCTTTCGAAGTATCACGGCTTCGGACGAAAACTCATTTGTTACAAAGGGATTTCATTTTCTTCAACTTTTTGGAAATCCATACTTTTCGTGTTTTCAAAATGCACCATTCAAAGCCACATAATCAATTTTCAACCCTTTCTCACTTCATTTCTTATTTTTCATGCACTTACTGATTTTTTTGAGCTAAATAACCCTGAAATTGAAAATCACTTCAAATGAACTCTGAAACGGTTGAAAGTTCGCATGGCATCATCATTTCACCCACATAGCTTGTGATAAATAGTTGAGAGGGTTATGGCAAAAACTGGATGCATTTCGTGTACAAAATGGACAATCTCTTTCGAAGTATCACGGTTGCGGACGAAATTCATTTGTTACAAAGGGATTTCATTTTCTTGAACTTTTTGGAACTCCATACTCTTTGTGTGTTCAAAATGCACAATTCAAAGCGGCATAATCAATTTTCAACCCTTTCTGACTTCATTCGGTATTTTTGATGCACTTACTGATTTTTTTGAGCTAAATAACCCTGAAATTGAAAATCACTTCAAATGAACTCTGAAACGGTTGAAAGTTCGCATGGCATCATCATTTCACCCACATAGCTTGTGATAAATAGTTGAGAGGGTTATGGCAAAAACTGGATGCATTTCGTGTACAAAATGGACAATCTCTTTCGAAGTATCACGGTTGCGGACGAAATTCATTTGTTACAAAGGGATTTCATTTTTTTCAACTTTTTGGAACTCCATACTTTTCGTGTGTTCAAAATGCACCATTCAAAGCCACAATCAATTTTCAACCCTTTCTGACTTCATTTGGTATTTTTGATGCACATACTGATTTTTTTGAGCTATATAACCCTGAAATTGAAAAGATCTTCAAATGAACTCTCAAAAGGTTGAAAGTTGGCATGGTATCATCATTTCACCCACATAGCATGTGGTAAAAAGTTTAGAGGGTTACGGCAAAAATTGGATCCGCTTCGTGTACAAAATGGACAATCTCTTTCGAAGTATCTTGCTTTCGTACCAAAACTAATGTGTTACCAAATGATTTCATTTTCTTGAACTTTTTGGAACTCCATACTTTTGTGTGTTCAAAATGCACCATTAAAAGCCACATCATCAATTTTCAACCCATTCTGACAACATTTGGTATTTTTCATGCACTTACTTATTTTTTTGAGCTAAATAACCCTGAAATTGAAAAGCACTTCAAATGAACTCTGAAAAGGTTTAAGTTGGCATGGTATCATCATTTAACCCACATAGCATGTGCTATAAAGTTGATAGGGTTACGGCAAAAACTAGCTGCACTTCGTGTACAAAATGGACAATCTCTTTCGAAGTATCATGGTTTCGGACAAAAACTCATTTGTTACAAAGGGATTTCAGGTTTTTGAACTTTTTGGAACTACACACTTTTTGTGTGTTTAAAATGCACCATTCAAACCCACATCATCAATTTTCAACGCTTTCTGACTTCATTTGGTATTTTTCACGCACTTACTGATTTTTTGAGCTAAATAACCCTGAAATTGAAAAGCACTTCAAATGAACTCTAAAAAGGTTGAAAGTTGGGATGGTATCATCATTTCACATACATAGCATGTGCTAAAAAGTTTAGAGGATTACGGCAAAAACAGGATGCACTTCATGTAGAAAATGGACAATCTCTTTTGAAGTATCACGGTTTCGGACGAAAACTCATCTGTTACAAAGGATTTCATTTTCTTGAACTTTTTGTAACTCCATACTTTTTTTGCGTACAAAATGCACCATTCAAACCCACAACATCCATTTTCAACCCTTTCTGACTACATTTTGTATTTTTCATGCACTTACTGATTGTTTTGAGCTAAATAACCCTAAAATTGAAAAGCACTTCAAATGAACTCTGAAAAGGTTGAAAGTTTGCTTGGTATCATAATTTCACCCACCTAGCATGTGCTAAAAAGTTGAGAGGGTTATGGAAAAAACTGGATGCATTTCGTGTACAAAATGGACAATCTCTTTCGAAGTATCACGGCTTCGGACGAAAACTCATTTGTTACAAAGGGATTTCATTTTCTTCAACTTTTTGGAAATCCATACTTTTCGTGTTTTCAAAATGCACCATTCAAAGCCACATAATCAATTTTCAACCCTTTCTCACTTCATTTCGTATTTTTCGTGCACTTACTGATTTTTTTGAGCTAAATAACCCTGAAATTGAAAATCACTTCAAATGAACTCTGAAACGGTTGAAAGTTCGCATGGCATCATCATTTCACCCACATAGCTTGTGATAAATAGTTGAGAGGGTTATGGCAAAAACTGGATGCATTTCGTGTACAAAATGGACAATCTCTTTCGAAGTATCACGGTTTTGGACGAAATTCATTTGTTACAAAGGGATTTCATTTTCTTGAACTTTTTGGAACTCCATACTCTTTGTGTGTTCAAAATGCACAATTCAAAGCGACATAATCAATTTTCAACCCTCTCTGACTTCATTTGGTATTTTTGATGCACTTACTGATTTTTTTGAGCTATATAACCCTGAAATTGAAAATCTCTTCCAATGAACTCTCAAAAGGTTGAAAGTTTGCATGGTATCATCATTTCACCCACATAGCATGTGCTAAGAAGTTGACAGGGTTATGGCAAAAACTAGATGCACTTCGTGTACAAAATGGACAATCTCTTTCGAAGTATCACACTTTCGGACGAAAACTTATCTATTACAAAGGGATTTCATTTTCTTGAACTTTTTGTAACTCCATACTCTTTTTGTGTTCGAAATGCAAGATTCAAAGCCACATCATTCATTTTCAACGCTTTCTGACTACATTTGGTATTTTTCATGCACTTACTGATTGTTTTGAGCTAAATAACCCTGAAATTGAAAAGCACTTCAAATGAACTCTAAAAAGGTTGAAAGTTTGCATGGTATCATCATTGAACCACATACCTTGTGCTAAATAGTTGAGAGGGTTATGGCAAAAACCGGATGCATTTCGTGTACAAAATACACAATCTCTTTCGAAGTATCACGGTTTCGAACGAAATTCATTTGTTACAAAGGGATTTCATTTTCTTGAACTTTTTGGAACTCCATACTATTTGTGTGTTCAAAATGGACCATTCAGAGCCACATCATGAATTTTCAACCTTTTCTGACTACATTTGGTATTTTTCATGCACTTACTGATTTTTTGAGCTAAATAACCCTGAAATTGAAAAGCACTTCAAATGAACTCTAAAACGGTTGAAACTTGGGATGGGATCATCATTTCACACACATAGCATGTGCTAAAAAGTTTAGAGGATTACGGCAAAAACAGGATGCACTTCGTGTAGAAAATGGACAATCTCTTTTGAAGTATCACGGTTTCGGACGAAAACTCATCTGTTACAAGGGATTTCATTTTCTTGAACTTTTTGTAACTCCATACTTTTTTTGCGTACAAAATGCACCATTCAAACCCACAACATCCATTTTCAACCCTTTCTGACTACATTTTGTATTTTTCATGCACTTACTGATTGTTTTGAGCTAAATAACCCTAAAATTGAAAAGCACTTCAAATGAACTCTGAAAAGGTTGAAAGTTGGCTTGGTATCATAATTTCACCCACCTAGCATGTGCTAAAAAGTTGAGAGGGTTATGGAAAAAACTGGATGCATTTCGTGTACAAAATGGACAATCTCTTTCGAAGTATCACGGATTCGGACGAAAACTCATTTGTTACAAAGGGATTTCATTTTCTTCAACTTTTTGGAAATCCATACTTTTCGTGTTTTCAAAATGCACCATTCAAAGCCACATAATCAATTTTCAACCCTTTCTCACTTCATTTCGTATTTTTCGTGCACTTCCTGATTTTTTTGAGCTAAATAACCCTAAAATTGAAAATCACTTCAAATGAACTCTGAAACGGTTGAAAGTTCGCATGGCATCATCATTTCACCCACATAGCTTGTGATAAATAGTTGAGAGGGTTATGGCAAAAACTGGATGCATTTCGTGTACAAAATGGACAATCTCTTTCGAAGTATCACGGTTTCGGACGAAATTCATTTGTTACAAATGGATTTCATTTTCTTGAACTTTTTGGAACTCCATACTCTTTGTGTGTTCAAAATGCACAATTCAAAGCCACATAATCAATTTTCAACCCTTTCTGACTTCATTTGGTATTTTTGATGCACTTACTGATTTTTTTTGACCTAAATAATCCTGAAATTGCAAAGCACTTCCAATGAACTCTCAAAAGGTTGAAAGTTTGCATGGTATCATCATTTCACCCACATAGCATGTGCTAAGAAGTTGACAGGGTTATGGCAAAAACTAGATGCACTTCGTGTACAAAATGGACAATCTCTTTCGAAGTATCACACTTTCGGACGAAAACTTATCTATTACAAAGGGATTTCATTTTCTTGAACTTTTTTGAACTCCATACTCTTTTTGTGTTCGAAATGCAAGATTCAAAGCCACATCATTCATTTTCAACACTTTCTGACTACATTTGGTATTTTTCATGCACTTACTGATTGTTTTGAGCTAAATAACCCTGAAATTGAAAAGCACTTCAAATGAACTCTAAAAAGGTTGAAAGTTTGCATGGTATCATCATTGCACCACATACTTTGTGCTAAATAGTTGAGAGGGTTATGGCAAAAACCGGATGCATTTCGTGTACAAAATACACAATCTCTTTCGAAGTATCACGGTTTCGAACGAAATTCATTTGTTACAAAGGGATTTCATTTTCTTGAACTTTTTGGAACTCCATACTATTTGTGTGTTCAAAATGGACCATTCAGAGCCACATCATGAATTTTCAACCTTTTCTGACTACATTTGGTATTTTTCATGCACTTACTGATTTTTTGAGCTAAATAACCCTGAAATTGAAAAGCACTTCAAATGAACTCTAAAACGGTTGAAACTTGGGATGGTATCATCATTTCACACACATAGCATGTGCTAAAAAGTTTAGAGGATTACGGCAAAAACAGGATGCACTTCGTGTAGAAAATGGACAATCTCTTTTGAAGTATCACGGTTTCGGACGAAAACTCATCTGTTACAAGGGATTTCATTTTCTTGAACTTTTTGTAACTCCATACTTTTTTTGCGTACAAAATGCACCATTCAAACCCACAACATCCATTTTCAACCCTTTCTGACTACATTTTGTATTTTTCATGCACTTACTGATTGTTTTGAGCTAAATAACCCTAAAATTGAAAAGCACTTCAAATGAACTCTGAAAAGGTTGAAAGTTGGCTTGGTATCATAATTTCACCCACCTAGCATGTGCTAAAAAGTTGAGAGGGTTATGGAAAAAACTGGATGCATTTCGTTTACAAAATGGACAATCTCTTTCGAAGGATCACGGATTCGGACGAAAACTCATTTGTTACAAAGGGATTTCATTTTCTTCAACTTTTTGGAAATCCATACTTTTCGTGTTTTCAAAATGCACCATTCAAAGCCACATAATCAATTTTCAACCCTTTCTCACTTCATTTCGTATTTTTCGTGCACTTACTGATTTTTTTGAGCTAAATAACCCTAAAATTGAAAATCACTTCAAATGAACTCTGAAACGGTTGAAAGTTCGCATGGCATCATCATTTCACCCACATAGCTTGTGATAAATAGTTGAGAGGGTTATGGCAAAAACTGGATGCATTTCGTGTACAAAATGGACAATCTCTTTCGAAGTATCACGGTTTCGGACGAAATTCATTTGTTACAAAGGGATTTCATTTTCTTGAACTTTTTGGAACTCCATACTCTTTGTGTGTTCAAAATGCACAATTCAAAGCCACATAATCAATTTTCAACCCTTTCTGACTTCATTTGGTATTTTTGATGCACTTACTGATTTTTTTTGAGCTAAATAATCCTGAAATTGCAAAGCACTTCAAATGAACTCTGAAAAGGTTGAAAGTTGGCATGGTATCATCATTTCACCCACATAGCATGTGCTAAAAAGTTGAGAGGGTTATGGCAAAAACTAGATGCATTTCGTGTACAAAATGGACAATCTCTTTCGAAGTATCACGGTTTCGGACGAAAACTCATTTGTTACGAAGGGATTTCATTTTTTTCAACTTTTTGGAACTCCATACTTTTCGTGTGTTCAAAATGCACCATTCAAAGCCACAATCAATTTTCAACCCTTTCTGACTTCATTTGGTATTTTTGATGCACATACTTATTTTTTTGAGCTATATAACCCTGAAATTGAAAAGATCTTCAAATGAACTCTCAAAAGGTTGAAAGTTGGCATGGTATCATCATTTCACCCACATAGCATGTGGTAAAAAGTTTAGAGGGTTACGGCAAAAATTGGATGCGCTTCGTGTACAAAATGGACAATCTCTTTCGAAGTATCTTGCTTTCGTACCAAAACTCATGTGTTACCAAATGATTTCATTTTCTTGAACTTTTTGGAACTCCATACTTTTGTGTGTTCAAAATGCACCATTAAAAGCCACATCATCAATTTTCAACCCATTCTGACAACATTTGGTATTTTTCATGCACTTACTTATTTTTTTGAGCTAAATAACCCTGAAATTGAAAAACACTTCAAATGAACTCTGAAAAGGTTTAAGTTGGCATGGTATCATCATTTAACGCACATAGCATGTGCTATAAAGTTGATAGGGTTACGGCAAAAACTAGCTGCACTTCGTGTACAAAATGGACAATCTCTTTCGAAGTATCATGGTTTCGGACAAAAACTCATTTGTTACAAAGGGATTTCAGTTTTTTGAACTTTTTGGAACTACACACTTTTTGTGTGTTTAAAATGCACCATTCAAACCCACATCATCAATTTTCAACGCTTTCTGACTTCATTTGGTATTTTTCACGCACTTACTGATTTTTTTGAGCTAAATAACCCTGAACTTGAAAAGCACTTCAAATGAACTCTGAAAAGGTTGAAAGTTGGCATGGTATCATCATTTCACTCACATAGCATGTGCTAAAAAGTTGAGAGGGTTATGGCAAAAACTAGATGCATTCCGTGTACAAAATGGACAATCTCTTTCGAAGTATCACGGTTTTGGACGAAAACTCATTTCTTACAAAGGGATTACATTTTTTTCAACTTTCTGGAACTCCATACTTTTCGTGTGTTCAAAATGCACCATTCAAAGCCACATAATCAATTTTCGACCCTTTCTCGCTACATTTGGTATTTTTCATGCACTTATTGATTTTTTGAGCTAAATAACCCTGAAATGTAAAAGCACTTCAAATGAACTCTGAAAAGGTTGAAACTTGGCATGGTATCATCATTTCACCCACATAGCATCTGCTAAAGAGTTTAGAGGGTGACGGCAAAAACTAGATGCACTTCGTGTAGAAAATGGACAATCTCTTTCGAAGTATCACGGTTTCGGATGAAAAGTCATCTACTACAAAGGGATTTCATTTTCTTGAACTTTTTGGAACTCCATACTTTTTTTGCGTACAAAATGCACCATTCAAACCCACAACATCCATTTTCAACCCTTTCTGACTACATTTGGTATTTTTCATGCACTAACTGATTGTTTTGAGCTAAATAACACTAAAATTGAAAAGCACTTCAAATGAACTCTGAAAAGGTTGAAAGTTGGCTTGGTATCATAATTTCACCCACCTAGCATGTGCTAAAAAGTTGAGAGGGTTAGGGATAAAAGTGGATGCATTTCGTGTACAAAATGGACAATCTCTTTCGAAGTATCACGGCTTCGGACGAAAACTCATTTGTTACAAAGGGATTTCATTTTCTTCAACTTTTTCAAACTCCATTCTTTTCGTGATTTCAAAATGCACCATTCAAAGCCACATCATAAATTCTCAACCGTTTCTGACTTCATTTGGTATTTTTCAAGCACTTACTGATTTTTTTTAGCTAAATAACCCTGAAATTGAAAAGAACTTCAAATGAACTCTGAAAAGGTTGAAAGTTGGCATGGTATCATCATTTCACTCACATAGCATGTGCTAAAAAGTTGAGAGGGTTATGGAAAAAACTAGATGCATTTCATGTACAAAATGGACAATCTCTTTCGAAGTATCACGGTTTTGGACGAAAACTCATTTCTTACAAAGGGATTACATTTTTTTCAACTTTCTGGAACTCCATACTTTTCGTGTGTTCAAAATGCACCATTCAAAGCCACATAATCAATTTTCGACCCTTTCTCACTACATTTGGTATTTTTCATGCACTTATTGATTTTTTGAGCTAAATAACCCTGAAATGTAAAAGCACTTCAAATGAACTCTGAAAAGGTTGAAACTTGGCATGGTATCATCATTTCACCCACATAGCATGCGCTAAAAAGTTTAGAGGGTTACGGCAAAAACTGGATGCACTTCGGGTACAAAATGGACAATCTCTTTTGAAGTATCACGGTTTCGGACGAAAACTGATCTGTTACAAAGGGATTTCATTTTCTTGAACTTTTTGTGTGTTCAAAATGCACCATTGAAAGCCACATCATCCATTTTCAACCCTTTCTGACTACATTTGGTATTTTTCATGCACTTACTGATTTTTAGAGCTAAATAACCCTAAAATTGAAAAGCACTTCAAATGAACTCTGAAAAGGTTGAAAGTTGGCATGGTATCATCATTTCACCCACCTAGGATGTGCTAAAAAGTTGAGAGGGTTATGGCGAAAACTGGATGCATTTCGTGTACAAAATGGACAATCTCTTCGAAGTATCACGGCTTCGGATGAAAACTCATTTGTTACAAAGGGATTTCTCATTCTTCAACTTTTTGGGACTCCATACTTTTCGTGTTTTCAAAATGCACCATTCAAAGCCACATAATTAATTTTCAACCCTTTCTGACTTCATTTGGTATTTTTCATGCACTTACTGATTTTTTTTGAGCTAAATAACCATAAAATTTAAAATCACTTCAAATAAACTCTGAAAACGTTAAAAGTTGGCATGGTATCATCATTTCACCCACATAGCTTGTGATAAATAGTTCAGAGGGTTATGGCAAAAATTGGATGCATTTCGTGTACAAAATGGACAATCTCTTTCGAAGTATCACGGTTTCGGAAGAAATTCATTTGTTACAAAGGGATTTCATTTTCTTGAACATTTTGGAACTCCATACTTTTTGTGTGTTCAAAATGCACCGTTCAAAGCCACATCATCAATTTTCAACCCTTTCTGACTACATTTGGTATTTTTCATGCACTTACTGATTTTTTTGAGCTAAATAACCATAAAATTGAAAAGCACTCCAAAGAGATTGTCTGACTACATTTGGTATTTTTCATAAACTTACTGAATGTTTTGAGCAAAATAACCCTGAAATTGAAAAGCACATCAAATGAACTCTAAAAAGGTTGAAAGTTGGCATGGTATCATCATTTCACCCACATAGCATGTGCTAAAAAGTTGAGAGGGTTCTGGCAAAAACTGGATGCATTTCGTGTACAAAATGGACAGTCTCTTTCGAAGTATCACGGTTTCGAACGAAAACTCATCTGTTACAAAGGGATTTCATTTTGTTTAACTTTTTGGAACTCCATAATTTTTATGTGTTCAAAATACACCATTCAAAGCCACATCATCAATTTTCAACCCTTTCTGACTTCACTTGGTATTTTTCATGCACTTACTGATTTTTTTCTAGCTAAATAACCCTGAAATTGAAAAGCACTTCCAATTAACTCGGAAAAGGTTGAAAGTTGGCATGGTATCATCATTTCACCCACATAGAATGTGCTAAAAAGTTGAGAGGATTACAGCAAAAACTGTATGCTTTTCGTGTACAAAATAGACAATCTCTTTCGAAGTATCACGGTTTCGAACGAAAACTCATCTGTTACATAGGGATTTAGTTTTCCTCAACTTTTTGGAACTCCATAATGTTTGTGTGTTCAAAATTCACAATTCAAAGCCACATCATCCATTTTTCAACCCTTTCTGACTACATTTGGTATTTTCCATGCACTTACGGATTTTTTGAGCTTAGTAACCCTGAAATTGAAAAGCACTCTATATAAACTCTAATAATGTTGAAAATGGGCATGGTATCGTCATTGCACCCAAATAGCATGTGCTAAGAAGTTGAGAGGGTTATGGCAAAAACTGGATGCACTTCGTCTACAAAATGGACAATCCCTTTCCAAGTATCACGCTTTCGGACGAAAACTCAGCTGTTACAAAGGGAATTCATTTTCTTGAACTTTTTGTAACTCCATACTTTTTTGTGTTCAAAATGCACCATTCCTAGCCACATCATCCATTTTCAACCCTTTCTGACTACATATGGTATTTTTCATGCACTTAGTGATTGTTTTGAGCTAAATAACCCTGAAATTTAAAAGCACATCAAATGAACTCTGAAAAGGTTGAAAGTTGGCATGGTATCATCATTTCACCGACATAGCTTGTGCTAAATAGTTGAGAGGGTTATGGCAAAAACTGGATGCACTTCGTGTACAAAATGGACAATCTCTTTCGAAGTATCACGCTTTCGCACGAAAATTCATGTGTTACAAAGGGATTTCATTTTTTTGAACTTTTTGGTACTCCATACTTTTTGTGTCCTCAAAATGGACCATTAAAAGCCACATTATCACTTTCAACCCTTTCTGACTAAATTTGCTATTTTTCATGCACTTACTGATTTTTTTGAGCTAAATAACCCTCAAATTGAAAAGCACTTCAAATGAACTCTGAAAAGGTTGAAAGTTGGCATGGTATCATCATTTCACCCATATAGCATGTGCTAAAAAGTTTAGAGGGTTACGGCAAAAACTGGATGCACTTCGTGTAGAAAAGGGACACTCTCTTTTGAAGTATCACTGTTTCGGACGAAAACTCATCTGTTAAAAAAGGATTTCATTTTGTTGAACTTGTTGTAACTCCATACTTTTTTTGTGTTCGAAATGCACCATTCAAAGCCACATCATCCATTTTCAACCCCTTCTGACTACATTTGGTATTTTTCATGCACTTACTTTTTTTTGAGCTAAATAACCCTGAAATTGAAAAGCACTTCAAATGAACTCTGAAAAAGGTTGAAAGTTGGCATGGTATCATCATTTCACCCACATAGCATGTGCTAAAAAGTTTAGAGGTTTACGGCAAAAACTGGATGCACTTGGTGTACAAAAAGGACAATCTCTTTTGAAGTATCACGGTTTCGGACGAAAACACATCTGTTACAAAGGGATTTCATTTTCTTGAACTTTTTCTAACTCCAAACTTTTTGTGTGTTCAAAATGCACCATTCAAAGCCACATCATCCATTTTCAACCCTTTCTGACTTCATTTGGTATTTTTCATGCACTTACTGATTGTTTTGAGCTAAATAACCCTGAAATTGAAAAGAACTTCAAATGAACTCTGAAAACGTTGAAAGTTGGCATGGTATCATCATTTCAGCCACATAGCATCTGCTAAAAAGTTTAGAGGGTTACGGCAAAAACTGGATGCACTTCGTGTAGAAAATGGACAACCTCTTTCGAAGTATATCGGTTTCGGACGAAAACTCATCTGTTACAACGGGATTTCATTTCCTTGAACTTTTCTGAACTCCATACTCTCTGTGTGTTCAAAATGCATCATTCAAATCCACATCATCAATTTTCAACCCTTTCTGACTTCATTTGATATTTTTCATGCACTTACTAAATTTTTTTGAGCTAAATAACCCTGAAATAGAAAAGCACTTCAAATGAACTCTGAAAAGGTTGAAAGTTGGCATGGTATCATCATTGAACCCACATAGCATGTGCTAAAAAGTTGAGAGGGTTATGACAAAAACTGGATGCATTTCGTGTACAAAATGGACAATCTCTTTCGAAGTATCATGCTTTCGTACGAAAACTAATGTGTTACAAAATGATTTCATTTTTTTGAACTTTTTGGAACTACATACTTTTGTGTGTTCAAAATGCACCAGTCAAACACACATCATCAATTTTCAACGCTTTCTGACTTCATTTGATATTTTTCATGCACTTACTGATTTTTTGGAGCTAAATAACCCTGAAATTGAAAAGCACTTCAAATTAACTCTGAAAAGGTTGAAAGTTGGCATGGTATCATCATTTCACCCACATAGCATGTGGTAAAAAGTTTGAAGGGTTAGGGCAAAAACTGGAAGCACTTCGTGTAGAAAATTGACAATCTCTTTTCAAGTATCACGGTTTCGGACGAAAACTCATCTGTTACAAAGGGATTTCATTTCCTTGAAATTTTTGGAACTTCATACTATCTGTGTGTTCAAAATGCATCATTCAAATCCACATCATCAATTTTCAATCCTTTCTGACTTCATTTGGTATTTTTCATGCACTTACTAAATTTTTTTGAGCTAAATAACCCTGAAATAGAAAAGCAATTCAAATTAACTCTAAAAAGGTTGAAAGTTGGCATGGTATCATCATTTCACCCACATAGCATGTGCTAAAAAGTTTAGAGGGTTACGGCAAAAACTGGATGCATTTTGTGTACAAAATGGACAATCTCTTTGGAAGCATCACGGTTTCGGACGAAAACTCATCTGTTACAAAGAGATTTCATTTTCTTGAACTTTTTGTAACTACATACTGTTTGTGTGTTCAAAATGCACCATTCAAAGCCACATAATCAATTTTCAACCCTTTTTGAGTACATTTGGTATTTTTCAAGCACTTACTGATTGTTTTGAGCTAAATAACCTTGAAATGGAAAAGCACTTCAAATGAACTCTGAAAAAGGTTGAAAGTTGGCATGGTATCATCATTTCACCCACATAGCATGTGCTAAAAAGTTTAGAGGGTTACGGCAAAAACTGGATGCACTTCGTGTACAAAACTGACAATCTCTTTTGAGGTATCACGGTTTCGGACGAAAACTCATTTGTTACAAAGGGATTTCATTTTCTTGAACGTTTTCTGACTCCATAATTTTTGTGTGTTCAAAATGCACCATTCAAAGCCACATCATCCATTTTCAACCCTTTCTGACTTCATTTGGTATTTATCATGCACTTACTTATTTTTTTGAGCTAAATAACCCTGAAATTGAAGAGCACTTCAAATGAACTCTGAAAAGGTTGAAAGTTGGCATGCTATCATCATTTCACCCACATAGCATGTGCTAAACAGTTTAGAGGGTTACGGCAAAAACTGGATGCACTTCGTGTACAAAATGGACAATCTCTTTCGAAGTATCACGCTTTCGTACGAAAACTCATGTGTTACAAAATGATTTCATTTTTTTGAACTTTTTGGAACTACATACTTTTGTGTGTTCAAAATGCACGAGTCAAACACACATCATCAATTTTCAACGCTTTCTGACTTCATTTGATATTTTTCATGCACTTACTGATTTTTTTGAGCTAAATAACCCGGAAATTGAAAAGCACTTCAAATGAACTCTGAAAAGGTTGAAAGTTGGCATGGTATCATCATTTCACCCACATAGCATGTGCTAAAAAGTTTAGAGGGTTACGGCAAAAACTGGATGCACTTCGTGTAGAAAAGGGACACTCTCTTTTGAAGTATCACGGTTTCGGGCGAAAACTCATCTGTTAAAAAAGGATTTCATTTTGTTGAACTTGTTGTAACTCCATACTTTTTTTGTGTTCGAAATGCACCATTCAAAGCCACATCATCAATTTTCAACCCCTTCTGACTATATTTGGTATTTTTCATGCACTTACTGTTTTTTGAGCTAAATAACCCTGAAATTGAAAAGCACTTCAAATGAACTCTGAAAAAGGTTGAAAGTTGGCATGGTATCATAATTTCACCCACATAGCATGTGCTAAAAAGTTTAGAGGTTTACGGCAAAAACTGGATGCACTTGGTGTACAAGAAGGACAATCTCTTTTGAAGTATCACGGTTTCGGACGAAAACTCATCTGTTACAAAGGGATTTCATTTTCTTGAACTTTTTCTAACACCATACTTTTTGTGTGTTCAAAATGCACCATTCAAAGCCACATCATCCATTTTCAACCCTTTCTGACTTCATTTGGTATTTTTCATGCACTTACTGATTGTTTTGAGCTAAATAACCCTGAAATTGAAAAGAACTTCAAATCAACTCTGAAAAGGTTGAAAGTTGGCATGGTATCATCATTTCACCCACATAGCATGTGCTAAAAAGTTGAGAGGGTTATGACAAAAACTGGATGCATTTCGTGTACAAAATGGACAATCTCTTTCGAAGTATCACAGTTTCGGACGAAAACTCATTTGTTACAAAAGCGTTTCATTTTCTTGAACTTTTTGGAACTCCATAATTTTTCTATGTTCAAAATGCACCATTCAAAGCCACATCATCAATGTTCAACCCTTTCCGACTTCATTTGGTATTTTTCATGCACTTACTGATTTTTTTGAGCTAAATAACCTGAAATTGAAAAGCACTTCAAATGAACTCTGAAAAGGTTGAAAGTTGGCATGGTATCATCATTTCGCCCACATAGCATGTGCTAAAAAGTTTAGAGGGTTACGGCAAAACTAGATGCTTTTCGTGTACAAAATGGACAATCTCTTTCGAAGTATCACGGTTTCGGACGAAAACTCATCTGTAACATATTGATTTAATTTTGTTGAACTTTTTGGAACTCCATACTTTTTGTGTGTTCAAAATGCATCATTGAAAGCCACATCATCCATTTTCAACCCCTTCTGACTACATTTGGTATTTTTCATGCACTTAATGATTTTTTTGAGCTAAATAACCCTGAAACTGACAAGCACTTTAAATGAACTCTAAAAAGGTTGAAAGTTGGCATGGTATCATCATTTCACCTACATCGTATGTGCTAAAAAGTTGAGAGGGTTATGGCAAAATCTGGATGCATTTCGTGTACAAAATAGACAATCTCTTTCGAAGTATCACGATTTCGGACGAAAACTCATTTGTTACAAAGGGATTTCATTTTCTTGAACTTTTTGTAACTCCATACTTTTTGTGTGTTCAAAATGCACCATTCAAATCCACATCATCAATGTTCAACCGTTTCTGACTACATTTGGTATTTTTCATGCACTTACTGATTTGTTTTTGAGCTAAATAACCTGAAATTGAAAAGCACTTCAAATGAACTCGGAAAAGGTTGAAAGTTGGCATGGTATCATCATTTCACCCACATAGCATGTGCTAAAAAGTTGAGAGGGTTACGGCAAAACTAGATGCTTTTCGTGTACAAAATGGGCAATCTCTTTAGAAGTATCACGGTTTCGGACGAAACCTCAAATGTAACATAGGGATTTACTTTTGCTGAACTGTTTGGAACTCCATACTTTTTGTGTGTTCAAAATGCATCATTCAACGCCACATCATCCATTTTCAACCCCTTCTGACTACATTTGGTATTTTTCATGCACTTACTGATTTTTTTGAGCTAAATAACGCTGAAATTGAAGAGCACTTCAAATGAACTCTGAAAAGGTTGAAAGTTGGCATGGTATCATCATTTCACCCACATAGCATGTGCTAAATAGTTTAGAGGGTTACGGCAAAAACTGGATGCACTTCGTGTACAAAATGGACAATCTCTTCCGAAGTATCACGCTTTCGTACGAAAACTCATGTGTTACAAAATGATTTAATTTTTTTGAACTTTTTGGAACTACATACTTTTGTGTGTTCAAAATGCACCAGTCAAACACACATCATCAATTTTCAACGCTTTCTGACTTCATTTGATATTTTTCATGCACTTACTGATTTTTTGGAGCTAAATAACCCTGAAATTGAAAAGCACTTCAAATGAACTCTGAAAAGGTTGAAAGTTGGCATGGTATCATCATTTCACCCACATAGCATGTGCTAAAAAGTTTAGAGGGTTACGGCAAAAACTGGATGCACTTCGTGTAGAAAAGGGACACTCTCTTTTGAAGTATCACGGTTTCGGGCGAAAACTCATCTGTTAAAAAAGGATTTCATTTTGTTGAACTTGTTGTAACTCCATACTTTTTTTGTGTTCGAAATGCACCATTCAAAGCCACATCATCAATTTTCAACCCCTTCTGACTAAATTTGGTATTTTTTATGCACTTACTGTTTTTTGAGCTAAATAACCCTGAAATTGAAAAGCACTTCAAATGAACTCTGAAAAAGGTTGAAAGTTGGCATGGTATCATAATTTCACCCACATAGCCTGTGCTAAAAAGTTTAGAGGTTTACGGCAAAAACTGGATGCACTTGGTGTACAAGAAGGACAATCTCTTTTGAAGTATCACGGTTTCGGACGAAAACTCATCTGTTACAAAGGGATTTCATTTTCTTGAACTTTTTCTAACTCCATACTTTTTGTGTGTTCAAAATGCACCATTCAAAGCCACATCATCCATTTTCAACCCTTTCTGACTTCATTTGGTATTTTTCATGCACTTACTGATTGTTTTGAGCTAAATAACCCTGAAATTGAAAAGAACTTCAAATCAACTCTGAAAAGTTTGAAAGTTGGCATGGTATCATCATTTCACCCACATAGCATGTGCTAAAAAGTTGAGAGGGTTATGACAAAAACTGGATGCATTTCGTGTACAAAATGGACAATCTCTTTCGAAGTATCACAGTTTCGGACGAAAACTCATTTGTTACAAAAGCGTTTCATTTTCTTGAACTTTTTGGAACTCCATAATTTTTCTATGTTCAAAATGCACCATTCAAAGCCACATCATCAATGTTCAACCCTTTCCGACTTCATTTGGTATTTTTCATGCACTTACTGATTTTTTTGAGCTAAATAACCTGAAATTGAAAAGCACTTCAAATGAACTCTGAAAAGTTTGAAAGTTGGCATGGTATCATCATTTCACCCACATAGCATGTGCTAAAAAGTTTAGAGGGTTACGGCAAAACTAGATGCTTTTCGTGTACAAAATGGACAATCTCTTTCGAAGTATCACGGTTTCGGACGAAAACTCATCTGTAACATATTGATTTAATTTTGTTGAACTTTTTGGAACTCCATACTTTTTGTGTGTTCAAAATGCATCATTGAAAGCCACATCATCCATTTTCAACCCCTTCTGACTACATTTGGTATTTTTCATGCACTTAATGATTTTTTTGAGCTAAATAACCCTGAAATTGACAAGCACTTTAAATGAACTCTAAAAAGGTTGAAAGTTGGCATGGTATCATCATTTCACCTACATCGTATGTGCTAAAAAGTTGACAGGGTTATGGCAAAATCTGGATGCATTTCGTGTACAAAATGGACAATCTCTTTCGAAGTATCACGATTTCGGACGAAAACTCATTTGTTACAAAGGGATTTCATTTTCTTGAACTTTTTGTAACTCCATACTTTTTGTGTGTTCAAAATGCACCATTCAAATCCACATCATCAATGTTCAACCGTTTCTGACTACATTTGGTATTTTTCATGCACTTACTGATTTGTTTTTGAGCTAAATAACCTGAAATTGAAAAGCACTTCAAATGAACTCGGAAAAGGTTGAAAGTTGGCATGGTATCATCATTTCACCCACATAGCATGTGCTAAAAAGTTGAGAGGGTTACGGCAAAACTAGATGCTTTTCGTGTACAAAATGGGCAATCTCTTTCGAAGTATCACGGTTTCGGACGAAACCTCAATTGTAACATAGGGATTTACTTTTGCTGAACTGTTTGGAACTCCATACTTTTTGTGTGTTCAAAATGCATCATTCAACGCCACATCATCCATTTTCAACCCCTTCTGACTACATTTGGTATTTTTCATGCACTTACTGATTTTTTTGAGCTAAATAACGCTGAAATTGAAGAGCACTTCAAATGAACTCTGAAAAGGTTGAAAGTTGGCATGGTATCATCATTTCACCCACATAGCATGTGCTAAACAGTTTAGAGGGTTACGGCAAAAACTGGATGCACTTCGTGTACAAAATGGACAATCTCTTCCGAAGTATCACGCTTTCGTACGAAAACTCATGTGTTACAAAATGATTTAATTTTTTTGAACTTTTTGGAACTACATACTTTTGTGTGTTCAAAATGCACCAGTCAAACACACATCATCAATTTTCAACGCTTTCTGACTTCATTTGATATTTTTCATGCACTTACTGATTTTTTGGAGCTAAATAACCCTGAAATTGAAAAGCACTTCAAATGAACTCTGAAAAGGTTGAAAGTTGGCATGGTATCATCATTTCACCCACATAGCATGTGCTAAAAAGTTTAGAGGGTTAGGGCAAAAACTGGATGCACTTCGTGTAGAAAATTGACAATCTCTTTTGAAGTATCACGGTTTCGGACGAAAACTCATTTGTTACAAAGGGATTTCATTTCCTTGAAATTTTTGGAACTTCATACTATCTGTGTGTTCAAAATGCATCATTCAAATCCACATCATCAGTTTTCAATCCTTTCTTACTTCATTTGGTATTTTTCATGCACTTACTAAATTTTTTTGAGCTAAATAACCCTGAAATAGAAAAGCAATTCAAATTAACTCTAAAAAGGTTGAAAGTTGGCATGGTATCATCATTTCACCCACATAGCATGTGCTAAAAAGTTTAGAGGGTTACGGCAAAAACTGGATGCATTTCGTGTACAAAATGGACAATCTCTTTTGAAGCATCACGGTTTCGGACGAAAACTCATCTGTTACAAAGGGATTTCATTTTCTTGAACTTTTTGTAACTCCATACTTTTTGTGTGTTCAAAATGCACCATTCAAAGCCACATAATCAATTTTCAACCCTTTTTGAGTACATTTGGTATTTTTCAAGCGCTTACTGATTGTTTTGAGCTACATAACCCTGAAATTGAAAAGCACATCAAACGAACTCTTAAAAGGTTGAAAGTTGGCATGGTATCATCATTTCACCCACATAGAATGGGCTAAAAAGTTGATAGGGTTATGGCCAAATCTGGATGCATTTCGTGTACAAAATGGACAATCTCTTTCGAAGTATCACAATTTCGGACGAAAACTCATTTGTTACAAAGGGATTTCATTTTCTTGAACTTTTTGTAACTCCATACTTTTTGTGTGTTCAAAGTGCACCATTCAAAGCCACATAATCAATTTTCAACCCTTTTTGAGTACATTTGGTATTTTTCATGCACTTACTGATTTTTTTGAGCTAAATAACCCTGAAATGGAAAAGCACTTCAAATGAACTCTGAAAAAGGTTGAAAGTTGGCATGGTATCATCATTTCACCCACGTAGCATGTGCTAAAAAGTTTAGAGGGTTACGGCAAAAACTGGATGCACTTCGTGTACAAAACTGACAATCTCTTTTGAGGTATCACGGTTTCGGACGAAAACTAATTTGTTACAAAGGGATTTCATTTCCTTGAACTTTTTGGAACTCCATACTCTTTCTGTGTTCAAAATGCACCATTCAAATCCACATAATCAATTTTCAACCCTTTCTGACTTAATTTGGTATTTTTCATGCACTTATTGATTTCTTTTTGCGCTAAATAACCCTGAAATTGAAGAACACTTCAAATGAACTCTGAAAAGGTTGAAAGTTGGCATGGTATCATCATTTCACCCACATCGCATGTGCTAAACAGTTTAGAGGGTTACGGCAAAAACTGGATGCACTTCGTGTACAAAATGGACAATCTCTTTCGAAGTATCACGCTTTCGTACGAAAACTCATGTGTTACAAAATGATTTCATGTTTTTGAACTTTTTGGAACTACAAACTTTTGTGTGTTCAAAATGCACCAGTCAAACACACATCATCAATTTTCAACGCTTTCTGACTTCATTTGATATTTTTCATGCACTTACTGATTTTTTTTGAGCTAAATAACCCTGAAATTGAAAAGCACTTCAAATGAACTCTGAAAAGGTTGAAAGTTGGCATGGTATCATCATTTCACCCACATAGCATATGCTAAAAAGTTGAGAGGGTTATGGCAAGAACTGGATGCATTTCGTGTACAAAATGGACAATCTCTTTCAAAGTATCACGGTTTCGGACGAAAACTCATTTGTTACCAAGGGATTTCATTTTTTTCAACTTTTTGGAACTACATACTTTTCGTGTGTTCAAAATGCACCATTCAAAGCCACATAATATATTTTCAACCCTTTTTGACTTAATTTGGTATTTTTCATGAACTTACTGATTTTTTTGAGCTATATAACCCTGAAATTGAAAATCTCTTCAAATGAACTCTCAAAACGTTGAAACTTGGCATGGTATCATCATTTCACTCACATAGCATCTGCTAAAAAGTTTGGAGGGTTACGGCAAAAACTGGATGCACTTCGTGTAGAAAATGGACAATCTCTTTCGAAGTATCACGGTTTTGGACGAAAACTCATCTATTACAAAGGGATTTCATTTCCTTGTTCTTTTTGGAACTCCATACTATTTGTGTGTTCAAAATGCATCATTAAAATCCACATCATCAATTTTCAACCCTTTCAGACTTCATTTGGTATTTTTCATGCACTTACTAAATTTTTTTGAGCTAAATAACCCTGAAATAGAAAATCACTTCAACTGAACTCTGAAAAGGTTGAAAGTTGGCATGGTATCATCATTTCACCCACATAGCATGTGCTAAAAAGTTTAGAGGGTTACGGCAAAAACTGGATGCATTTCGTGTACAAAATGGAAAATCTCTTTTGAAGTATCACGGTTTCGGACGAAAACTCATTTGTTACAAAGGGATTTCATTTTCTTGAACTTTTTGTAACTCGATACTTTTTGTGTGTTCAAAATGCACCATTCAAAGCCACATAATCAATTTTCAACCCTTTTTGAGTATATTTGGTATTTTTCAAGCACTTACTGATTGTTTTGAGCTAAATAACCCTGAAAATGAAAAGCACTTCAAATGAACTCTGAAAAGGTTGAAAGTTGGCATGGTATCATCATTTAACCCACATAGCATGTGCTAAAAAGTTGAGAGGGTTATGGCAAAAACTGGATACATTTCGTGTACAAAATGGACAATCTCTTTCGAAGTATCACAATTTCGGAAGAAAACTCATTTGTTAAAAAGGGATTTCATTTTCTTGAACTTTTTGGAACTCCATACTTTTTGTGTGTTCAAAATGCACCATTCAAATCCACGTCATCAATGTTCAACCCTTTCTGACTTCATTTGGTATTTTTCATGCACTTACTGATTTTTTTTGGGCTAAATAACCTTAAATTGAAAAGCACTTCAAATGAACTCTGAAAAGGTTGAAAGTTGGCATGGTATCATCATTTCACCCACGTAGCATGTGGTAAAAGTTGAGAGGGTTACGGCAAAACTAGATGCTTTTCGTGTACAAAATGGACAATCTCTTTCGAAGTATCACGGTTTCGGACGAAAACTCATCTGTAACATAGGGATTTACTTTTGTTGAAATTTTTGGAACTCCATACTTTTTTTGTGTTCAAAATGCATCATTCAAAGCCACATCATCCATTTTAAACCCCTTCTGACTAAATTTGGTATTTTTCATGCACTTACTGATTTTTTTTGAGCTAAATAACCCTGAAATTAAAAAGCACTTCAAATGAACTCTGAAAAGGTTGAAAGTTGGCATGGTATCATCATTTCATCCACATAGCATGTGCTAAAAAGTTTAGAGGGTTAGGGCAAAAACTGGATGCACTTCGTGTAGAAAATTGACAATCTCCTTTGAAGTATCACGGTTTCGGACGAAAACTCATCTGTTACAAAAGGATTTCATTTCCTTGAAATTTTTGGAACTTCATACTATATGAGTGTTCAAAATGCATCATTCAAATCCACATCATCAATTTTCAATCCTTTTTGACTTCATTTGGTATTTTTCATGCACTTACTAATTTTTTTTGAGCTAAATAAACCTGAAATAGAAAAGCAATTCAAATTAACTCTAAAAAGGTTGAAAGTTGGCATGGTATCATAATTTCACCCACACAGCATGTGCTAGAAAGTTTAGAGGGTTACGGCAAAAACTGGATGCATTTCGTGTACAAAATGGACAATCTCTTTTGAAGCATCACGGTTTCGGACGAAAACTCATCTGTTACAAAGGGATTTCATTTTCTTGAACTTTTTGTAACTCCATACTTTTTGTGTGTTCAAAATGCACCATTTAAAGCCACATAATCAATTTTCAACCCTTTTTGAGTACATTTGGTATTTTTCAAGCACTTACTGATTGTTTTGAGCTACATAACCCTGAAATTGTAAAGCACTTCAAATGAACTCTAAAAAGGTTGAAAGTTGGCATGGTATCATCATTTCACCCACATAGAATGGGCTAAAAAGTTGATAGGGTTATGGCAAAATCTGGATGCATTTCGTGTACAAAATGAACAATCTCTTTCGAAGTATCACAATTTCGGACGAAAACTCATTTGTTACAAAGGGATTTCATTTTCTTGAACTTTTTGTAACTCCATACTTTTTGTGTGTTCATAGTGCACCATTCAAAGCCACATAATCCATTTTCAACCCTTTTTGAGTACATTTGGTACTTTTCATGCACTTACTGATTTTTTTGAGCTAAATAACCCTGAAATTGAAAAGCACTTCAAATGAACTCTGAAAAAGGTTGAAAGTTGGCATGGTATCATCATTTCACCCACATAACATGTGCTAAAAAGTTTAGAGGGTTACGGCAAAACTGGATGCACTTCGTGTACAAAAATGACAATCTCTTTTGAGGTATCACGGTTTCGGACGAAAACTCATTTGTTACAAAGGGATTTCATTTTCTTGAACGTTTTCTGACTCCATAATTTTTGTGTGTTCAAAATGCACCATTCAAGACCACATCATCCATTTTCAACCCTTTCTGACTTCATTTGGTATTTTTCATGCACTTACTTATTTTTTTGAGCTAAATAACCCTGAAATTGAAGAGCACTTCAAATGAACTCTGAAAAGGTTGAAAGTTGGCATGGTATCATCATTTCACCCACAGAGCATGTGCTAAACAGTTTAGAGGGTTACGGCAAAAACTGGATGCACTTCGTGTACAAAATGGACAATCTCTTTCGAAGTATCACGCTTTCGTCCGAAAACTCATGAGTTACAAAATGATTTCATTTTTTTGAACTTTTTGGAACTACATACTTTTGTGTGTTCAAAATGCACCAGTCAAACACACATCATCAATTTTCAACGCTTTCTGACTTCATTTGATATTTTTCATGCACTTACTGAATTTTTGGAGCTAAATTACCCTGAAATTGAAAAGCACTTCAAATTAACTCTGAAAAGGTTGAAAGTTGGCATGGTATCATCATTTCACCCACATAGCATGTGGTAAAAAGTTTAAAGGGTTAGGGCAAAAACTGGAAGCACTTCGTGTAGAAAATTGACAATCTCTTTTGAAGTATCACGGTTTCGGACGAAAACTCATTTGTTACAAAGGGATTTCATTTTCTTGAACTTTTTGTAACTCCATACTTTTTGTGTGTTCAAAATGCACCATTCAAAGCCACATAATCAATTTTCAACCCTTTCTGACTTCATTTGGTATTTTTGATGCACTTACTGATTTTTTTTGAGCTAAATAACCCTGAAATTGAAAAGCACTTCAAATGAACTCTGAAAAGGTTGAAAGTTGGCATGGTATCATCATTTCACCCACATAGCATGTGCTAAAAAGTTGAGAGGGTTACGGCAAAAAATATATGCACTTCGTGTACAAAATGGATAATCTCTTTCTATGTATCACGGTTTCGGACAAAAACCCACTTGTTACAAAGGGATTTCATTTTTTTGAACTTTTTGGAACTACATACTTTTGTGTGTTCAAAATGCACCAGTCAAAGCCACATCATCAATTTTCAATGCTTTCTGACTTCATTTGGTATTTTTCATGCACTTATTGATTTTTTTGAGCTAAATAACCCTGAAATTGAAAAGCACTTCAAATGAACTCTGAAAAGGTTGACAGTTGGCATGGTATCATCATTTCACCCACATAGCATGTGCTAAAAAGTTGAGAGGGTTATTGCAAGAACTAGATGCATTTCGTGTACAAAATAGACAATCTCTTTCAAAGTATCACGGTTTCGGACGAAAACTCATTTGTTACAAAGGGTTTTCATTTTTTTCAACTTTGTGGCACTCCATACTTTTCGTGTGTTCAAAATGCACCATTCAAAGCCACATAGTCAATTTTCAACCCTCTCTAACTTCATTTGGTATTTTTGGTGCACTTACTGATTTTTTTGAGCTATATAACCCTGAAATTGAAAAGCTCTTCAAATGAACTCTCAAAAGGTTGAAACTCGGCATGGTATCATTATTTCACCCACATAGCATCTGCTAAAAAGTTGATAGGGTTACGGCAAAAACTAGATGTACTTCGTGTACAAAATGGACAATCTCTTTCGAAGTATCACGGTTTCGGACAAAAACTCATTTGTTACAAAGGGATTTCATTTTTTTGAACTTTTTGGAACTACATACTTGTGTGTGTTCAAAATGCACCAGTCAAAGCCACATCATCAATTTTCAATGCTTTCTGACTTCATTTGGTATTTGTCATGCACTTACTGATTTTTTTGAGCTATATAACCCTGAAATAGAAAAGCACTTCAAATGAACTCTGAAAAGGTTGAAAGTTGGCATGGTAGTATCATTTCACCCACATAGCATGTGCTAAAAAGTTGAGAGGGTTACGGCAATAACTAGATGCATTTCGTGTACAAAATGGACAATCTCTTTCAAAGTATCACGGTTTCGGACGAAAACTCATTTGTTACAAAGGGTTTTCATTTTTTTCAACTTTGTGGGACTCCATACTTTTCGTGTGTTCAAAATGCACCATTCAAAGCCACATAATCAATTTTCAACCCTCTCTGACTTCATTTGGTATTTTTGATGCACTTACAGATTTTTTTTGAGCTATATAACCCTGAAATTGAAAAGCTCTTCAAATGAACTCTCAAAAGGTTGAAACTTGGCATGGTATCATTATTTCACCCACATAGCATCTGCTAAAAAGTTGATAGGGTTACGGCAAAAACTAGATGCACTTGGTGTACAAAATGGACAATCTCTTTCGAAGTATCACGGTTTCGGACAAAAGCTCATTTGTTACAAAGGGATTTCATTTTTTTGAAATTTTTGGAACTACATACTTTTGTGTGTTCAAAATGCACTAGTCAAAGCCACATCATCAATTTTCAACCCTTTCTGACTTCATTTGGTATTTTTCATGCACTTACTGATTTTTTTTGAGCTAAATAACCCTGAAATTGAAAAGCACTTCAAATGAACTCTGAAAAGGTTGAAAGTTGGCATGGTAGTATCATTTCACCCACATAGCATGTGGTAAAAAGTTTAGAGGGTTATGGCAAAAACTAGATGCATTTCGCGTACAAAATGGACAATCTCTTTCGAAGTATCATGGTTTCGGACGAAAACTCATTTGTTACAAAATGATTTCATTTTCTTGAACTTTTTGGAAGTCCATACATTTGTGTGTTCAAAATGCACCATTAAAAGCCACATCATCAATTTTCAACCCATTCTGACAACATTTGGTATTTTTCATGCACTTACTTATTTTTTTGAGCTAAATAACCCTGAAATTGAAAAGCACTTCAAATGAACTCTGAAAAGGTTTAAGTTGGCATGGTATCATCATTTTACCCACATAGCATGTGCTATAAAGTTGATAGGGTTACGGCAAAAACTAGGTGCACTTCGTGTACAAAATGGACA
Organism: Hordeum marinum; assembly: GCA_022496015.1. Taxonomy (NCBI): domain Eukaryota; kingdom Viridiplantae; phylum Streptophyta; class Magnoliopsida; order Poales; family Poaceae; genus Hordeum; species Hordeum marinum. The sequence continues at coordinate 470,631 of JAAAWK010000967.1, forward strand.
ATCTCTTTCGAAGTATCATGGTTCCGGACAAAAACTCATTTGTTACAAAGGGATTTCAGTTTTTTGAACTTTTTGGAACTACACACTTTTTGTGTGTTTAAAATGCACCATTCAAAGCCACATCATCAATTTTCAATGCTTTCTGACTTCATTTGGTATTTTTCATGCACTTACTGATTTTTATTGAGCTAAATAACCCTGAAATTGAAAAGCACTTCAAATGAACTCTGAAAAGGTTGAAAGTTGGCATGGTATCATCATTTCACACACATAGCATGTGCTAAAAAGTTGAGAGGGTTATGGCAAAAACTAGATGCATTTCGTGTACAAAATGGACAATCTCTTTCGAAGTATCACGGTTTCGGACGAAAACTCATTTGTTACAAAGGGATTTCATTTTTTTCAACTTTTTGGAACTCCATACTTTTCTTGTGTTCAAAATGCACCATTCAAAGCCACATAATCAATTTTCGACCCTTTCTCACTTCATTTGGTATTTTTGATGCACATACTGATTTTTTTGAGCTATATAACCCTAAAGTTGAAAAGATCTTCAAATGAACTCTCAAAAGGTTGAAACTTGGCATGGTATCATCATTTCGCCCACATAGCATCTGCTAAAAAGTTTAGAGGGTGACGGCAAAAACTGGATGCACTTCGTGTAGAAAATGGACAATCTCTTTCGAAGTATCACGGTTTCGGATGAAAACTCATCTCTTACAAAGGGATTTCATTTTCTTGAACTTTTTGGAACAACGTACTCTTTGTGTGTTCAAAATGCACCATTCAAAGCCACATAATCAATTTTCAACCCTTTCTGACTTCATTTGGTATTTTTGATGCACTTACTGATTTTTTTTTGAGCTAAATAACCCTGAAATTGAAAAGCACTTCAAATGAACTCTGAAAAGGTTGAAAGTTTGCGTGGTATCATCATTTCACCACATACCTTGTGCTAAATAGTTGAGAGGGTTATGGCAAAAACTGGATGCATTTCGTGTACAAAATACACAATCTCTTTCGAAGTATGACGGTTTCGAACGAAATTCATTTGTTACAAAGGGATTTCATTTTCTTGAACTTTTTGTAACTCCATACTATTTGTGTGTTCAAAATGGACCATTCAAAGCCACATCATGAATTTTCAACCCTTTCTGACTACATTTGGTATTTTTCATGTACTTACTGATTTTTGATCTAAATAACCCTGAAATTGAAAAGCACTTCAAATGAACTCTAAAAAGGTTGAAAGTTGGGATGGTATCATCATTTCACATACATAGCATGTGCTAAAAAGTTTAGAGGATTACGGCAAAAACAAGATGTACTTCGTGTAGAAAATGGACAATCTCTTTTGAAGTATCACGGTTTCGGACGAAAACTCATCTGTTACAAAGGATTTCATTTTCTTGAACTTTTTGTAACTCCATACTTTTTTTGCGTACAAAATGCACCATTCAAACCCACAACATCCATTTTCAACCCTTTCTGACTACATTTGGTATTTTTCATGCACTTACTGATTGTTTTGAGCTAAATAACCCTAAAATTGAAAAGCACTTCAAATGAACTCTGAAAAGGTTGAAAGTTGGCTTGGTATCGTAATTTCACCCACCTAGCATGTGCTAAAAATTTGAGAGGGTTATGGAAAAAACTGGATGCATTTCGTGTACAAAATGGACAATCTCTTTCGAAGTATCACGGCTTCGGACGAAAACTCATTTGTTACAAAGGGATTTCATTTTCTTCAACTTTTTGGAAATCCATACTTTTTGTGTTTTCAAAATGCACCATTCAAAGCAACATAATCAATTTTCAACCCTTCTCACTTCATTTGGTATTTTTCATGCACTTACTGATTTTTTTGAGCTAAATAACCCTGAAATTGAAAATCACTTCAAATGAACTCTAAAACGGTTGAAAGTTCGCATGGCATCATCATTTCACCCACATAGCTTGTGATAAATAGTTGAGAGGATTATGGCAAAAACTGGATGCATTTCGTGTACAAAATGGACAATCTCTTTCGAAGTATCACGGTTTCGGACGAAATTCATTTGTTACAAAGGGATTTCATTTTCTTGAACTTTTTGGAACTCCATACTCTTTGTGTGTTCAAAATGCACCATTCAAAGCCACATAATCAATTATCAACCCTTTCTGACTTCATTTCGTATTTTTGATGCACTTACTGATTTTTTTTGAGCTAAATAACCCTGAAATTGCAAAGCACTTCGAATGAACTCTGAAAAGGTTGAAAGTTGGCATGGTATCATCATTTCACCCACATAGCATGTGCTAAAAAGTTGAGAGGGTTATGGCAAATACTAGATGCATTTCGTGTACAAAATGGACAATATCTTTCGAAGTCTCACGGTTTCGGACGAAAACTCATTTGTTACAAAGGGATTTCAGTTTTTTCAACCTTTTGGAACTCCATACTTTTCGTGTGTTCAAAATGCACCATTCAAAGCCACAATCAATTTTCAACCCTTTCTGACTTCATTTGGTATTTTTGATGCACTTACTGATTTTTTTGAGCTAAATAACCCTGAAATTGAAAAGCACTTCAAATGAACTCTGAAAAGGTTGAAAGTTGGCATGGTATCATCATTTCACCCACATAGAATGTGCTAAAAAGTCGAGAGGGTTATGGCAAAAACTAGAAGCATTTCGTGTACAAAATAGACAATCTCTTTCAAAGTATCACGGTTTCGGACGAAAACTCATTTGTTACAAAGGGATTTCATTTTTTTCAACTTTGTGGGACTCCATACTTTTCGTGTGTTCAAAATGCACCATTCAAAGCCACATAATCAATTTTCAACCCTCTCTGACGTCATTTGGTATTTTTGATGCACTTACTGATTTTTTTGAGCTATATAACCCTGAAATTGAAAATCTCTTCAAATGAACTCTCAAAAGGTTGAAAGTTGGCATGGTATCATCATTTCACCCACATAGCATGTGCTAAGAAGTTGACAGTGTTATGGCAAAAACTAGATGCACTTCGTGTACAAAATGGACAATCTCTTTCGAAGTATCACACTTTCGGACGAAAACTCATCTATTACAAAGGGATTTCATTTTCTTGAACTTTTTGTAACTCCATACTCTTTTTGTGTTCGAAATGCAAGATTCAAAGCCACATCATTCATTTTCAACGCTTTCTGACTACATTTGGTATTTTTCATGCACTTACTGATTGTTTTGAGCTAAATAACCCTGAAATTGAAAAGCACTTCAAATGAACTCTGAAAAGGTTGAAAGTTTGCGTGGTATCATCATTTCACCACATACCTTGTGCTAAATAGTTGAGAGGGTTATGGCAAAAACTGGATGCATTTCGTGTACAAAATACACAATCTCTTTCGAAGTATGACGGTTTCGAACGAAATTCATTTGTTACAAAGGGATTTCATTTTCTTGAACTTTTTGTAACTCCATACTATTTGTGTGTTCAAAATGGACCATTCAAAGCCACATCATGAATTTTCAACCCTTTCTGACTACATTTGGTATTTTTCATGTACTTACTGATTTTTGATCTAAATAACCCTGAAATTGAAAAGCACTTCAAATGAACTCTAAAAAGGTTGAAAGTTGGGATGGTATCATCATTTCACATACATAGCATGTGCTAAAAAGTTTAGAGGATTACGGCAAAAACAAGATGTACTTCGTGTAGAAAATGGACAATCTCTTTTGAAGTATCACGGTTTCGGACGAAAACTCATCTGTTACAAAGGATTTCATTTTCTTGAACTTTTTGTAACTCCATACTTTTTTTGCGTACAAAATGCACCATTCAAACCCACAACATCCATTTTCAACCCTTTCTGACTACATTTGGTATTTTTCATGCACTTACTGATTGTTTTGAGCTAAATAACCCTAAAATTGAAAAGCACTTCAAATGAACTCTGAAAAGGTTGAAAGTTGGCTTGGTATCGTAATTTCACCCACCTAGCATGTGCTAAAAATTTGAGAGGGTTATGGAAAAAACTGGATGCATTTCGTGTACAAAATGGACAATCTCTTTCGAAGTATCACGGCTTCGGACGAAAACTCATTTGTTACAAAGGGATTTCATTTTCTTCAACTTTTTGGAAATCCATACTTTTTGTGTTTTCAAAATGCACCATTCAAAGCAACATAATCAATTTTCAACCCTTTCTCACTTCATTTGGTATTTTTCATGCACTTACTGATTTTTTTGAGCTAAATAACCCTGAAATTGAAAATCACTTCAAATGAACTCTAAAACGGTTGAAAGTTCGCATGGCATCATCATTTCACCCACATAGCTTGTGATAAATAGTTGAGAGGATTATGGCAAAAACTGGATGCATTTCGTGTACAAAATGGACAATCTCTTTCGAAGTATCACGGTTTCGGACGAAATTCATTTGTTACAAAGGGATTTCATTTTCTTGAACTTTTTGGAACTCCATACTCTTTGTGTGTTCAAAATGCACCATTCAAAGCCACATAATCAATTATCAACCCTTTCTGACTTCATTTCGTATTTTTGATGCACTTACTGATTTTTTTTGAGCTAAATAACCCTGAAATTGCAAAGCACTTCGAATGAACTCTGAAAAGGTTGAAAGTTGGCATGGTATCATCATTTCACCCACATAGCATGTGCTAAAAAGTTGAGAGGGTTATGGCAAATACTAGATGCATTTCGTGTACAAAATGGACAATATCTTTCGAAGTCTCACGGTTTCGGACGAAAACTCATTTGTTACAAAGGGATTTCAGTTTTTTCAACCTTTTGGAACTCCATACTTTTCGTGTGTTCAAAATGCACCATTCAAAGCCACAATCAATTTTCAACCCTTTCTGACTTCATTTGGTATTTTTGATGCACTTACTGATTTTTTTGAGCTAAATAACCCTGAAATTGAAAAGCACTTCAAATGAACTCTGAAAAGGTTGAAAGTTGGCATGGTATCATCATTTCACCCACATAGAATGTGCTAAAAAGTCGAGAGGGTTATGGCAAAAACTAGAAGCATTTCGTGTACAAAATAGACAATCTCTTTCAAAGTATCACGGTTTCGGACGAAAACTCATTTGTTACAAAGGGATTTCATTTTTTTCAACTTTGTGGGACTCCATACTTTTCGTGTGTTCAAAATGCACCATTCAAAGCCACATAATCAATTTTCAACCCTCTCTGACGTCATTTGGTATTTTTGATGCACTTACTGATTTTTTTGAGCTATATAACCCTGAAATTGAAAATCTCTTCAAATGAACTCTCAAAAGGTTGAAAGTTGGCATGGTATCATCATTTCACCCACATAGCATGTGCTAAGAAGTTGACAGTGTTATGGCAAAAACTAGATGCACTTCGTGTACAAAATGGACAATCTCTTTCGAAGTATCACACTTTCGGACGAAAACTCATCTATTACAAAGGGATTTCATTTTCTTGAACTTTTTGTAACTCCATACTCTTTTTGTGTTCGAAATGCAAGATTCAAAGCCACATCATCCATTTTCAACGCTTTCTGACTACATTTGGTATTTTTCATGCACTTATTGATTGTTTTGAGCTAAATAACCCTGAAATTGAAAAGCACTTCAAATGAACTCTGAAAAGGTTGAAAGTTTGCATGGTATCATCATTTCACCACATACCTTGTGCTAAATAGTTGAGAGGGTTATGGCAAAAACTGGATGCATTTCGTGTACAAAATACACAATCTCTTTCAAAGTATGACGGTTTCATTTTCTTGAACTTTTTGGAACTCCATACTATTTGCGTGTTCAAAATGGACCATTCAAAGCCACATCATGAATTTTCAACCCTTTCTGACTACATTTGGTATTTTTCATGTACTTACTGATTTTTTGAGCTAAATAACTCTGAAATTGAAAAGCACTTCAAATGAACTCTAAAAAGGTTGAAATTTGGGATGGTATCATCATTTCACATACATAGCATGTGCTAAAAAGTTTAGAGGATTACGGCAAAAACAAGATGTACTTCGTGTAGAAAATGGACAATCTCTTTTGAAGTATCACGGTTTCGGACGAAAACTCATCTGTTACAAAGGATTTCATTTTCTTGAACTTTTTGTAACTCCATACTTTTTTTGCGTACAAAATGCACAATTCAAACCCACAACATCCATTTTCAACCCTTTCTGACTACATTTGGTATTTTCATGCACTTACTGATTGTTTTGCGCTAAATAACCCTAAAATTGAAAAGCACTTCAAATGAACTCTGAAAAGGTTGAAAGTTGGCTTGGTATCATAATTTCACCCACCTAGCATGTGCTAAAAAGTTGAGAGGGTTATGGAAAAAACTGGATGCATTTCGTGTACAAAATGGACAATCTCTTTTGAAGTATCACGGCTTCGGACGAAAACTCATTTGTTACAAAGGGATTTCATTTTCTTCAACTTTTTGGAAATCCATACTTTTTGTGTTTTCAAAATGCACCATTCAAAGCCACATAATCAATTTTCAACCCTTTCTCACTTCATTTGGTATTTTTCATGCACTTACTGATTTTTTTTGAGCTAAATAACCCTGAAATTGCAAAGCACTTCAAATGAACTCTGAAAAGGTTGAAAGTTGGCATGGTATCATCATTTCACCCACATAGCATGTGCTAAAAAGTTGAGAGGGTTATGGCAAAAACTAGATGCATTTCGTGTACAAAATGGACAATATCTTTCGAAGTCTCACGGTTTCGGACGAAAACTCATTTGTTACAAAGGGATTTCAGTTTTTTCATCCTTTTGGAACTCCATACTTTTCGTGTGTTCAAAATGCACCATTCAAAGCCACAATCAATTTTCAACCCTTTGTGACTTCATTTGGTATTTTTGATGCACTTACTGATTTTTTTGAGCTAAATAACCCTGAAATTGAAAAGCACTTCAAATGAACTCTAAAAAGGTTGAAATTTGGGATGGTATCATCATTTCACCCACATAGCATGTGGTAAAAAGTTGAGAGGGTTACGGCAAAAATTGGATGCGCTTCGTGTACAAAATGGACAATCTCTTTCGAAGTATCTCGCTTTCGTACCAAAACTCATGTGTTACCAAATGATTTCATTTTCTTGAACTTTTTGGAACAACATACTTTTGTGTGTTCAAAATGCACCATCAAAAGCCACATCATCAATTTTCAACCCATTCTGACAACATTTGGTATTTTTCATGCACTTACTTATTTTTTTGACCTAAATAACCCTGAAATTGAAAAGCACTTCAAATGAACTCTGAAAAGGTTTAAGTCGGCATGGTATCATCATTTAACCCACATAGCATGCGCTATAAAGTTGATAGGGTTACGGCAAAAACTAGATGCACTTCATGTACAAAATGGACAATCTCTTTCGAAGTGTCATGGTTTCGGACAAAAACTCATTTGTTACAAAGGGATTTCAGTTTTTTGAACTTTTTGGAACTACACACTTTTTGTGTGTTTAAAATGCTCCATTCAAAGCCACATCATCAATTTTCGACGCTTTCTGACTTCATTTGGTATTTTTCATGCACTTACTGATTTTTTTTGAGCTAAATAACCCTGAAATTGAAAAGCACTTCAAATGAACTCTGAAAAGGTTGAAAGTTGGCATGGTATCATCATTTCACCCAAATAGCATGTGGTAAAAAGTTTAGAGGGTTACGGCAAAAATTGGATGCGCTTCATGTACAAAATGGACAATCTCTTTCGAAGAATCTCGCTTTCGTACCAAAACTCATGTGTTACCAAATGATTTCATTTTCTTGAACTTTTTGGAACTCCATACTTTTGTGTGTTCAAAATGCACCATTAAAAGACACATCATCAATTTTCAACCCATTCTGACAACATTTGGTATTTTTCATGCACTTACTTATTTTTTTGAGCTAAATAACCCTGAAATTGAAAAGCACTTCAAATGAACTTTGAAAAGGTTTAAGTTGGCATGGTATCATCATTTAACCCACATAGCATGTGTTATAAAGTTGATAGGGTTACGGCAAAAACTAGATGCACTTCGTGTACAAAATGGACAATCTCTTTCGAAGTATCATGGTTTCGGACAAAAACTCATTTGTTACAAAGGGATTTCAGTTTTTTGAACTTTTTGGAACTACACACTTTTTGTGTGTTTAAAATGTACCATTCAAAGCCACATCATCAATTTTCAACGCTTTCTGACTTCATTTGGTATTTTTCATGCACTTACTGATTTTTTTTAGCTAAATAACCCTGAAATTGAAAAGCACTTCAAATGAACTCTAAAAAGGTTGAAAGTTGGCATTGTATCATCATTTCACTCACATAGCATGTGCTAAAAAGTTGAGAGGGTTATGGCAAAAACTAGATGCATTTCATGTACAAAATGGACAATCTCTTTCGAAGTATCACGGTTTCGGACGAAAACTCATTTGTTACGAAGGGATTTCATTTTTTTCAACTTTCTGGAACTCCATACTTTTCGTGTGTTCAAAATGCACCATTCAAAGCCACATAATCAATTTTCGACCCTTTCTGACTTCATTTGGTATTTTTGATGCACATACTGATTTTTTTGAGCTATATAACCCTGAAATTGAAAAGATCTTCAAATGAACTCTCAAAAGGTTGAAAGTTGGCATGGTATCATCATTTAACCCACATAGCATGTGCTATAAAGTTGATAGGGTTACGGCAAACACTAGATGCACTTCGTGTACAAAATGGACAATCTCTTTCGAAGTATCATGGTTTCGGACAAAAACTCATTTGTTACAAAGGGATTTCAGTTTTTTGAACTTTTTGGAACTACACACTTTTTGTGTGTTTAAAATGTACCATTCAAAGCCACATCATCAATTTTCAACGCTTTCTGACTTCATTTGGTATTTTTCATGCACTTACTGATTTTTTTTAGCTAAATAACCCTGAAATTGAAAAGCACTTCAAATGAACTCTGAAAAGGTTGAAAGTTGGCATTGTATCATCATTTCACTCACATAGCATGTGCTAAAAAGTTGAGAGGGTTATGGCAAAAACTAGATGCATTTCATGTACAAAATGGACAATCTCTTTCGAAGTATCACGGTTTCGGACGAAAACTCATTTGTTACGAAGGGATTTCATTTTTTTCAACTTTCTGGAACTCCATACTTTTCGTGTGTTCAAAATGCACCATTCAAAGCCACATAATCAATTTTCGACCCTTTCTGACTTCATTTGGTATTTTTGATGCACATACTGATTTTTTTGAGCTAAATAACCCTGAGATTGCAAAGCACTTCAAATGAACTCTGAAAAGGTTGAAAGTTGGCATGGTATCATCATTTCACCCACATAGCATGTGCTAAAAAGTTGAGAGGGTTATGGCAAAAACTAGATGCATTTCGTGTACAAAATGGACAATATCTTTCGAAGTCTCACGGTTTCGGACGAAAACTCATTTGTTACAATGGGATTTCAGTTTTTTCAACCTTTTGGAACTCCATACTTTTCGTGTGTTCAAAATGCACCATTCAAAGCCACAATCAATTTTCAACCCTTTCTGACTTCATTTGGTATTTTTGATGCACTTACTGATTTTTTTGAGCTAAATAACCCTAAAATTGAAAAGCACTTCAAATGAACTCTGAAAAGGTTGAAAGTTGGCATGGTATCATCATTTCACCCACATAGCATGTGGTAAAAAGTTTAGAGGGTTACGGCAAAAATTGGATGCGCTTCGTGTACAAAATGGACAATCTCTTTCGAAGTATCTCGCTTTCGTACCAAAACTCATGTGTTACCAAATGATTTCATTTTCTTGAACTTTTTGGAACTCCATACTTTTGTATGTTCAAAATGCACCATTAAAAGCCACATCATCAATTTTCAACCCATTCTGACAACATTTGGTATTTTTCATGCACTTACTTATTTTTTTGACCTAAATAACCCTGAAATTGAAAAGCACTTCAAATGAACTCTGAAAAGGTTTAAGTTGGCATGGTATCATCATTTAACCCACATAGCATGCGCTATAAAGTTGATAGGGTTACGGCAAAAACTAGATGCACTTCGTGTACAAAATGGACAATCTCTTTCGAAGTGTCATGGTTTCGGACAAAAACTCATTTGTTACAAAGGGATTTCAGTTTTTTGAACTTTTTGGAACTACACACTTTTTGTGTGTTTAAAATGCTCCATTCAAAGCCACATCATCAATTTTCGACGCTTTCTGACTTCATTTGGTATTTTTCATGCACTTACTGATTTTTTTTGAGCTAAATAACCCTGAAATTGAAAAGCACTTCAAATGAACTCTGAAAAGGTTGAAAGTTGGCATGGTATCATCATTTCACCCAAATAGCATGTGGTAAAAAGTTTAGAGGGTTACGGCAAAAATTGGATGCGCTTCGTGTACAAAATGGACAATCTCTTTCGAAGAATCTCGCTTTCGTACCAAAACTCATGTGTTACCAAATGATTTCATTTTCTTGAACTTTTTGGAACTCCATACTTTTGTGTGTTCAAAATGCACCATTAAAAGACACATCATCAATTTTCAACCCATTCTGACAACATTTGGTATTTTTCATGGACTTACTTATTTTTTTGAGCTAAATAACCCTGAAATTGAAAAGCACTTCAAATGAACTTTGAAAAGGTTTAAGTTGGCATGGTATCATCATTTAACCCACATAGCATGTGCTATAAAGTTGATAGGGTTACGGCAAACACTAGATGCACTTCGTGTACAAAATGGACAATCTCTTTCGAAGTATCATGGTTTCGGACAAAAACTCATTTGTTACAAAGGGATTTCAGTTTTTTGAACTTTTTGGAACTACACACTTTTTGTGTGTTTAAAATGTACCATTCAAAGCCACATCATCAATTTTCAACGCTTTCTGACTTCATTTGGTATTTTTCATGCACTTACTGATTTTTTTTAGCTAAATAACCCTGAAATTGAAAAGCACTTCAACTGAACTCTGAAAAGGTTGAAAGTTGGCATTGTATCATCATTTCACTCACATAGCATGTGCTAAAAAGTTGAGAGGGTTATGGCAAAAACTAGATGCATTTCATGTACAAAATGGACAATCTCTTTCGAAGTATCACGGTTTCAGACGAAAACTCATTTGTTACAAAGGGATTTCATTTTTTTCAACTTTCTGGAACTCCATACTTTTCGTGTGTTCAAAATGCACCATTCAAAGCCACATAATCAATTTTCGACCCTTTCTGACTTCATTTGGTATTTTTGATGCACATACTGATTTTTTTGAGCTAAATAACCCTGAGATTGCAAAGCACTTCAAATGAACTCTAAAAAGGTTGAAAGTTGGCATGGTATCATCATTTCACCCACATAGCATGTGCTAAAAAGTTGAGAGGGTTATGGCAAAAACTAGATGCATTTCGTGTACAAAATGGACAATATCTTTCGAAGTCTCACGGTTTCGGACGAAAACTCATTTGTTACAAAGGGATTTCAGTTTTTTCAACCTTTTGGAACTCCATACTTTTCGTGTGTTCAAAATGCACCATTCAAAGCCACAATCAATTTTCAACCCTTTCTGACTTCATTTGGTATTTTTGATGCACTTACTGATTTTTTTGAGCTAAATAACCCTGAAATTGAAAAGCACTTCAAATGAACTCTGAAAAGGTTGAAAGTTGGCATGGTATCATCATTTCACCCACATAGCATGTGGTAAAAAGTTTAGAGGGTTACGGCAAAAACTGGATGCGCTTCGTGTACAAAATGGACAATCTCTTTCGAAGTATCTCGCTTTCGTACCAAAACTCATGTGTTACCAAATGATTTCATTTTCTTGAACTTTTTGGAACTCCATACTTTTGTGTGTTCAAAATGCACCATTAAAAGCCACATCATCAATTTTCAACCCATTCTGACAACATTTGGTATTTTTCATGCACTTACTTATTTTTTTGACCTAAATAACCCTGAAATTGAAAAGCACTTCAAATGAACTCTGAAAAGGTTTAAGTTGGCATGGTATCATCATTTAACCCACATAGCATGCGCTATAAAGTTGATAGGGTTACGGCAAAAACTAGATGCACTTCGTGTACAAAATGGACAATCTCTTTCGAAGTGTCATGGTTTCGGACAAAAACTCATTTGTTACAAAGGGATTTCAGTTTTTTGAACTTTTTGGAACTACACACTTTTTGTGTGTTTAAAATGCTCCATTCAAAGCCACATCATCAATTTTCGACGCTTTCTGACTTCATTTGGTATTTTTCATGCACTTACTGATTTTTTTTGAGCTAAATAACCCTGAAATTGAAAAGCACTTCAAATGAACTCTGAAAAGGTTGAAAGTTGGCATGGTATCATCATTTCACCCAAATAGCATGTGGTAAAAAGTTTAGAGGGTTACGGCAAAAATTGGATGCGCTTCGTGTACAAAATGGACAATCTCTTTCGAAGAATCTCGCTTTCGTACCAAAACTCATGTGTTACCAAATGATTTCATTTTCTTGAACTTTTTGGAACTCCATACTTTTGTGTGTTCAAAATGCACCATTAAAAGACACATCATCAATTTTCAACCCATTCTGACAACATTTGGTATTTTTCATGCACTTACTTATTTTTTTGAGCTAAATAACCCTGAAATTGAAAAGCACTTCAAATGAACTTTGAAAAGGTTTAAGTTGGCATGGTATCATCATTTAACCCTCATAGCATGTGCTATAAAGTTGATAGGGTTACGGCAAACACTAGATGCACTTCGTGTACAAAATGGACAATCTCTTTCGAAGTATCATGGTTTCGGACAAAAACTCATTTGTTACAAAGGGATTTCAGTTTTTTGAACTTTTTGGAACTACACACTTTTTGTGTGTTTAAAATGTACCATTCAAAGCCACATTATCAATTTTCAAAGCTTTCTGACTTCATTTGGTATTTTTCATGCACTTACTGATTTTTTTTAGCTAAATAACCCTGAAATTGAAAAGCACTTCAAATGAACTCTGAAAAGGTTGAAAGTTGGCATTGTATCATCATTTCACTCACATAGCATGTGCTAAAGAGTTGAGAGGGTTATGCCAAAAACTAGATGCATTTCATGTACAAAATGGACAATCTCTTTCGAAGTATCACGGTTTCGGACGAAAACTCATTTGTTACGAAGGGATTTCATTTTTTTCAACTTTCTGGAACTCCATACTTTTCGTGTGTTCAAAATGCACCATTCAAAGCCACATAATCAATTTTCGACCCTTTCTGACTTCATTTGGTATTTTTGATGCACATACTGATTTTTTTGAGCTAAATAACCCTGAGATTGCAAAGCACTTCAAATGAACTCTGAAAAGGTTGAAAGTTGGCATGGTATCATCATTTCACCCACATAGCATGTGCTAAAAAGTTGAGAGGGTTATGGCAAAAACTAGATGCATTTCGTGTACAAAATGGACAATATCTTTCGAAGTCTCACGGTTTCGGACGAAAACTCATTTGTTACAAAGGGATTTCAGTTTTTTCAACCTTTTGGAACTCCATACTTTTCGTGTGTTCAAAATGCACCATTCAAAGCCACAATCAATTTTCAACCCTTTCTGACTTCATTTGGTATTTTTGATGCACTTACTGATTTTTTTGAGCTAAATAACCCTGAAATTGAAAAGCACTTCAAATGAACTCTGAAAAGGTTGAAAGTTGGCATGGTATCATCATTTCACCCACATAGCATGTGGTAAAAAGTTTAGAGGGTTACGGCAAAAATTGGATGCGCTTCGTGTCAAAATGGACAATCTCTTTCGAAGTATCTTGCTTTCGTACCAAAACTCATGTGTTACCAAATGATTTCATTTTCTTGAACTTTTTGGAACTCCATACTTTTGTGTGTTCAAAATGCACCATTAAAAGCCACATCATCAATTTTCAACCCATTCTGACAACATTTGGTATTTTTCATGCACTTACTTATTTTTTTGACCTAAATAACCCTGAAATTGAAAAGCACTTCAAATGAACTCTGAAAAGGTTTAAGTTGGCATGGTATCATCATTTAACCCACATAGCATGCGCTATAAAGTTGATAGGGTTACGGCAAAAACTAGATGCACTTCGTGTACAAAATGGACAATCTCTTTCGAAGTGTCATGGTTTCGGACAAAAACTCATTTGTTACAAAGGGATTTCAGTTTTTTGAACTTTTTGGAACTACACACTTTTTGTGTGTTTAAAATGCTCCATTCAAAGCCACATCATCAATTTTCGACGCTTTCTGACTTCATTTGGTATTTTTCATGCACTTACTGATTTTTTTTGAGCTAAATAACCCTGAAATTGAAAAGCACTTCAAATGAACTCTGAAAAGGTTGAAAGTTGGCATGGTATCATCATTTCACCCAAATAGCATGTGGTAAAAAGTTTAGAGGGTTACGGCAAAAATTGGATGCGCTTCGTGTACAAAATGGACAATCTCTTTCGAAGAATCTCGCTTTCGTACCAAAACTCATGTGTTACCAAATGATTTCATTTTCTTGAACTTTTTGGAACTCCATACTTTTGTGTGTTCAAAATGCACCATTAAAAGACACATCATCAATTTTCAACCCATTCTGACAACATTTGGTATTTTTCATGCACTTACTTATTTTTTTGAGCTAAATAACCCTGAAATTGAAAAGCACTTCAAATGAACTTTGAAAAGGTTTAAGTTGGCATGGTATCATCATTTAACCCACATAGCATGTGCTATAAAGTTGATAGGGTTACGGCAAACACTAGATGCACTTCGTGTACAAAATGGACAATCTCTTTCGAAGTATCATGGTTTCGGACAAAAACTCATTTGTTACAAAGGGATTTCAGTTTTTTGAACTTTTTGGAACTACACACTTTTTGTGTGTTTAAAATGTACCATTCAAAGCCACATCATCAATTTTCAACGCTTTCTGACTTCATTTGGTATTTTTCATGCACTTATTGATTTTTTTTAGCTAAATAACCCTGAAATTGAAAAGCACTTCAAATGAACTCTGAAAAGGTTGAAAGTTGGCATTGTATCATCATTTCACTCACATAGCATGTGCTAAAAAGTTGAGAGGGTTATGGCAAAAACTAGATGCATTTCATGTACAAAATGGACAATCTCTTTCGAAGAATCTCGCTTTCGTACCAAAACTCATGTGTTACCAAATGATTTCATTTTCTTGAACTTTTTGGAACTCCATACTTTTGTGTGTTCAAAATGCACCATTAAAAGCCACATCATCAATTTTCAACCCATTCTGACAACATTTGGTATTTTTCATGCACTTACTTATTTTTTTGACCTAAATAACCCTGAAATTGAAAAGCACTTCAAATGAACTCTGAAAAGGTTTAAGTTGGCATGGTATCATCATTTAACCCACATAGCATGTGCTATAAAGGTGATAGGGTTACGGCAAAAACTAGATGCACTTCGTGTACAAAATGGACAATCTCTTTCGAAGTATCATGGTTTCGGACAAAAACTCATTTGTTACAAAGGGATTTCAGTTTTTTGAACTTTTTGGAACTACAGACTTTTTGTGTGTTCAAAATGCTCCATTCAAAGCCACATCATCAATTTTCAACGCTTTCTGACTTCATTTGGTATTTTTGATGCACTTACTGATTTTTTTGAGCTAAATAACCCTGAAATTGAAAAGCACTTCAAATGAACTCTGAAAAGGTTGAAAGTTGGCATGGTATCATCATTTCACCCACATACCATGTGGTAAAAAGTTTAGAGGGTTACGGCAAAAATTGGATGCGCTTCGTGTACAAAATGGACAATCTCTTTCGAAGTATCTCGCTTTCGTACCAAAACTCATGTGTTACCAAATGATTTCATTTTCTTGAACTTTTTGGAACTCCATACTTTTGTGTGTTCAAAATGCACCATTAAAAGCCACATCATCAATTTTCAGCCCATTCTGACAAGATTTGGTATTTTTCATGCACTTACTTATTTTTTTGACCTAAATAACCCTGAAATTGAAAAGCACTTCAAATGAACTCTGAAAAGGTTCAAGTTGGCATGGTATCATCATTTAACCCACATAGCATGCGCTATAAAGTTGATAGGGTTACGGCAAAAACTAGATGCACTTCGTGTACAAAATGGACAATCTCTTTCGAAGTGTCATGGTTTCGGACAAAAACTCATTGGTTACAAAGGGATTTCCGTTTTTTGAACTTTTTGGAACTACACACTTTTTGTGTGTTTAAAATGCTCCATTCAAAGCCACATCATCAATTTTTGACGCTTTCTGACTTCATTTGGTATTTTTCATGCACTTACTGATTTTTTTTGAGCTAAATAATCCTGAAATTGAAAAGCACTTCAAATGAACTCTGAAAAGGTTGAAAGTTGGCATGGTATAATCATTTCACCCAAATAGCATGTGGTAAAAAGTTTAGATGGTTACGGCACAAATTGGATGCGCTTCGTGTAAATAATGGACAATCTCTTTCGAAGTATCTCGCTTTCGTACCAAAACTCATGTGTTACCAAATGATTTCATTTTCTTGAACTTTTTGGAACTCCATACTTTTGTGTGTTCAAAATGCACCATTAAAAGACACATCATCAATTTTCAACCCATTCTGACAACATTTGGTATTTTTCATGCACTTACTTATTTTTTTGACCTAAATAACCCTGAAATTGAAAAGCACTTCAAATGAACTTTGAAAAGGTTTAAGTTGGCATGGTATCATCATTTAAACCACATAGCATGTGCTATAAAGTTGATAGGGTTACGGCAAAAACTAGATGCACTTCGTGTACAAAATGGACAATCTCTTTCGAAGTATCATGGTTTCGGACAAAAACTCATTTGTTACAAAGGGATTTCAGTTTTTTGAACTTTTTGGAACTACACACTTTTTGTGTGTTTAAAATGCTCCATTCAAAGCCACATCATCAATTTTCAACGCTTTCTGACTTCATTTGGTATTTTTGATGCACTTACTGATTTTTTTGACCTAAATAACCCTGAAATTGAAAAGCACTTCAAATGAACTCTGAAAAGGTTGAAAGTTGGCATGGTATCATCATTTCACCCACATAGCATGTGGTAAAAAGTTTAGAGGGTTACGGCAAAAATTGGATGTGCTTCGTGTACAAAATGGACAATCTCTTTCGAAGTATCTCGCTTTCGTACCAAAACTCATGTGTTACCAAATAATTTCATTTTCTTCAACTTTTTGGAACTCCATACTTTTGTGTGTTCAAAATGCACCATTAAAAGACACATCATCAATTTTCAACCCATTCTGACAACATTTGGTATTTTTCATGCACTTACTTATTTTTTTGAGCTAAATAACCCTGAAATTGAAAAGCACTTCAAATGAACTCTGAAAAGGTTTAAGTTGGCATGGTATCATCATTTAACCCACATAGCATGTGCTATAAAGTTGATAGGGTTACGGCAGAAACTAGATGCACTTCGTGTACAAAATGGACAATCTCTTTCGAAGTATCATGGTTTCGGACAAAAACTCATTTGTTACAAAGGGATTTCAGTTTTTTGAACTTTTTGGAACTACACACTTTTTGTGTGTTTAAAATGCTCCATTCAAAGCCACATCATCAATTTTCAACGCTTTCTGACTTCATTTGGTATTTTTCATGCACTTAATGATTTTTTTTAAGCTAAATAACCCTGAAATTGAAAAGCACTTCAAATGAACTCTGAAAAGGTTGAAAGTTGGCATTGTATCATCATTTCACTCACATAGCATGTGCTAAAAAGTTGAGAGGGTTATGGCAAAAACTAGATGCATTTCATGTACAAAATGGACAATCTCTTTCGAAGTATCACGGTTTCGGTCGAAAACTCATTTGTTACGAAGGGATTTCATTTTTTTCAACTTTCTGGAACTCCATACTTTTCGTGTGTTCAAAATGCACCATTCAAAGCCACATAATCAATTTTCGACCCTTTCTGACTTCATTTGGTATTTTTGATGCACATACTGATATTTTTGAGCTATATAACCCTGAAATTGAAAAGATCTTCAAATGAACTCTCAAAAGGTTGAAAGTTGGCATGGTATCATCATTTCACCCACATGGCATGTGGTAAAAAGTTTAGACGGTTACGGCAAAAATTGGATGCACTTCGTGTACAAAAATGGACAATCTCTTTCGAAGTATCTCGCTTTCGTACCAAAACTCATGAGTTACCAAATGATTTCATTTTCTTGAACTTTTTGGAACTCCATACTTTTGTGTGTTCGAAATGCACCATTAAAAGCCACATCATCAATTTTCAACCCATTCTGACAACATTTGGTATTTTTCATGCACTTACTTATTTTTGTGAGCTAAATAACCCTGAAATTGAAAAGCACTTCAAATGAACTCTGAAAAGGTTTAAGTTGACATGGTATCATCATTTAACCCACATAGCATGTGCTATAAAGGTGATAGGGTTACGGCAAAAACTAGATGCACTTCGTGTACAAAATGGACAATCTCTTTCGAAGTATCATGGTTTCGGACAGAAACTCATTTGTTACAAAGGGATTTCAGTTTTTTGAACTTTTTGGAACTACAGACTTTTTGTGTGTTTAAAATGCTCCATTCAAAGCCACATCATTTATTTTCAACGCTTTCTCACTTCATTTGGTATTTTGGATGCACTTACTGATTTTTTTGAGCTAAATAACCCTGAAATTGAAAAGCACTTCAAATGAACTCTGAAAAGGTTGAAAGTTGGCATGGTATCATCATTTCACCCACATACCATGTGGTAAAAAGTTTAGAGGGTTACGGCAAAAATTGGATGCGCTTCGTGTACAAAATGGACAATCTCTTTCGAAGTATCTCGCTTTCGTACCAAAACTCATGTGTTACCAAATGATTTCATTTTCTTGAACTTTTTGGAACTCCATACTTTTCGTGTTTTCAAAATGCACCATTCAAAGCCACATAATCAATTTTCAACCCTTTCTCACTTCATTTCGTATTTTTCGTGCACTTACTGATTTTTTTGAGCTAAATAACCCTGAAATTGAAAAGCACTTCAAATGAACTTTGAAAAGGTTTAAGTTGGCATGGTATCATCATTTAACCCACATAGCATGTGCTATAAAGTTGATAGGGTGACGGCAAAAACTAGATGCACTTCGTGTACAAAATGGACAATCTCTTTCGAAGTATCATGGTTTGGGACAAAAACTCATTTGTTAGAAAGGGATTTCTGTTTTTTGAACTTTTTGGAACTACACACTTTTTGTGTGTTTAAAATGTACCATTCAAAGCCACATCATCAATTTTCAACGCTTTCTGACTTCTTTTGGTATTTTTCATGCACTTACTGATTTTTTTTAGCTAAATAACCCTGAAATTGAAAAGCACTTCAAATGAACTCTGAAAAGGTTGAAAGTTGGCATTGTATCATCATTTCACTCACATAGCATGTGCTAAAAAGTTGAGAGGGTTATGGCAAAAACTAGATGCATTTCATGTACAAAATGGACAATCTCTTTCGAAGTATCACGGTTTCGGACGAAAACTCATTTGTTACGAAGGGATTTAATTTTTTTCAACTTTCTGGAACTCCATACTTTTCGTGTGTTCAAAATGCACCATTCAAAGCCACATAATCAATTTTCCACCCTTTCTGACTTCATTTGGTATTTTTGATGCACATATTGATTTTTTTGAGCTATATAACCCTGAAATTGAAAAGATCTTCAAATGAACTCTCAAAAGGTTGAAAGTTGGCATGGTATCATCATTTCACCCACATAGCATGTGCTAAAAAGTTTATACGGTTACGGCAAAAATTGGATGCACTTCGTGCACAAAATGGACAATCTCTTTCGAAGTATCTCGCTTTGGTACCAAAACTCATGAGTTACCAAATGATTTCATTTTCTTGAACTTTTTGGAACTCCATACTTTTGTGTGTTCAAAATGCACCATTAAAAGCCACATCATCAATTTTCAACCCATTCTGACAACATTTGGTATTTTTCATGCACTTACTTGTTTTTTTGAGCTAAATAACCCTGAAATTGAAAAGCACTTCAAATGAACTCTGAAAAGGTTTAAGTTGGCATGGTATCATCATTTAACCCACATAGCATGTGCTATAAAGGTGATAGGGTTACGGCAAAAACTAGACGCACTTCGTGTACAAAATGGACAATCTCTTTCGAAGTATCATGGTTTCGGACAAAAACTCATTTGTTACAAAGGGATTTCAGTTTTTTGAACTTTTTGGAACTACACACTTTTTGTATGTTTAAAATGTACCATTCAAAGCCACATCATCAATTTTCAACGCTTTCTGACTTCATTTGGTATTTTTGATGCACTTACTGATTTTTTTTAGCTAAATAACCCTGAAATTGAAAAGCACTTCAAATGAACTCTGAAAAGGTTGAAAGTTGGCATTGTATCATCATTTCACTCACATAGCATGTGCTAAAAAGTTGAGAGGGTTATGGCAAAAACTAGATGCATTTCATGTACAAAATGGACAATCTCTTTCGAAGTATCACGGTTTCGGACGAAAACTCATTTGTTACGAAGGGATTTCATTTTTTTCAACTTTCTGGAACTCCATACTTTTCGTGTGTTCAAAATGCACCATTCAAAGCCACATAATCAATTTTTGACCCTTTCTGACTTCATTTGGTATTTTTGATGCACATACTGATATTTTTGAGCTATATAACCCTGAAATTGAAAAGATCTTCAAATGAACTCTCAAAAGGTTGAAAGTTGGCATGGTATCATCATTTCACCCACATGGCATGTGGTAAAAAGTTTAGACGGTTACGGCAAAAATTGGATGCACTTCGTGTACAAAAATGGACAATCTCTTTCGAAGTATCTCGCTTTCGTACCAAAACTCATGAGTTACCAAATGATTTCATTTTCTTGAACTTTTTGGAACTCCATACTTTTGTGTGTTTAAAATGCACCATTAAAAGCCACATCATCAATTTTCAACCCATTCTGGCAACATTTGGTATTTTTCATGCACTTACTTATTTTTGTGAGCTAAATAACCCTGAAATTGAAAAGCACTTCAAATGAACTCTGAAAAGGTTTAAGTTGACATGGTATCATCATTTAACCCACATAGCATGTGCTATAAAGGTGATAGGGTTACGGCAAAAACTAGATGCACTTCGTGTACAAAATGGACAATCTCTTTCGAAGTATCATGGTTTCGGACAAAAACTCATTTGTTACAAAGGGATTTCAGTTTTTTGAACTTTTTGGAACTACAGACTTTTTGTGTCTTTAAAATGCTCCATTCAAAGCAACATCATCAATTTTCAACGCTTTCTGACTTCATTTGGTATTTTTGATGCACTTATTGATTTTGTTGAGCTAAATAACCCTGAAATTGAAAAGCACTTCAACTGAACTCTGAAAAGGTTGAAAGTTGGCATGGTATCATTTCACCCACATAGCATATCGTAAAAAGTTTAGAGGGTTACGGCAAAAATTGGATGCGCTTCGTGTACAAAATGGACAATCTCTTTCGAAGTATCTCGCTTTCGTACCAAAACTCATGTGTTACCAAATGATTTCATTTTCTTGAACTTTTTGGAACTCCATACTTTTGTGTTTTCAAATGCACCATTAAAAAACACATCATCAATTTTCAACCCATTCTGACAACATTTGGTATTTTTCATGTACTTACTTATTTTTGTGAGCTAAATAACCCTCAAATTGAAAAGCACTTTAAATGAACTTTGAAAAGGTTTAAGTTGGCATGGTATCATCATTTAACCCACATAGCATGTGCTATAAAGTTGATACGGTGACGGCAAAAACTAGATGCACTTCGTGTACAAAATGGACAATCTCTTTCGAAGTATCATGGTTTGGGACAAAAACTCATTTGTTACAAAGGGATTTCAGTTTTTTGAACTTTTTGGAACTACACACTTTTTGTGTGTTTAAAATGTACCATTCAAAGCCACATCATCAATTTTCAACGCTTTCTGACTTCATTTGGTATTTTTCATGCACTTACTGATTTTTTTTAGCTAAATAACCCTGAAATTGAAAAGCACTTGAAATGAACTCTGAAAAGGTTGAAAGTTGGCATTGTATCAAAATTTCACTCACATAGCATGTGCTAAAAAGTTGAGAGGGTTATGGCAAAAACTAGATGCATTTCATGTACAAAATGGACAATCTCTTTCGAAGTATCACGGTTTCGGATGAAAACTCAGTTGTTACGAAAAGATTTCCTTTTTTTCAACTTTCTGGAACTCCATACTTTTCGTGTGTTCAAAATGCACCATTCAAAGCCACATAATCAATTTTCGACCCTTTCTGACTTCATTTGGTATTTTTTATGCACATACTGATTTTTTTGAGCTACATAACCCTGAAATTGAAAAGATCTTCAAATGAACTCTCAAAAGGTTGAAAGTTGGCATGGTATCATCATTTCACCCACATAGCATGTGCCAAAAAGTTTATACGGTTACGGCAAAAATTGGATGCACTTCGTGTACAAAATGGACAATCTCTTTCGAAGTATCTCGCTTTCGTACCAAAACTCATGAGTTACCAAATGATTTCATTTTCTTGAACTTTTTGGAACTCCATACTTTTGTGTGTTCAAAATGCACCATTAAAAGCCACATCATCAATTTTCAACCCATTCTGACAACATTTGGTATTTTTCTTGCACTTACTTGTTTTTTTGAGCTAAATAACCCTGAAATTGAAAAGCACTTCAAATGAACTCTGAAAAGGTTTAATTTGGCATGGTATCATCATTTAACCCACATAGCATGTGCTATAAAGGTGATAGGGTTACGATAAAAACTAGACGCACTTCGTGTACAAAATGGACAATCTCTTTCGAAGTATCATGGTTTCGGACAAAAACTCATTTGTTACAAAGGGATTTCAGTTTTTTGAACTTTTTGGAACTACAGACTTTTTGTGTGTTTAAAATGCTCCATTCAAAGCCACATCATCAATTTTCAACGCTTTCTGACTTCATTTGGTATTTTTGATGCACTTACTGATTTTTTTGAGCTAAATAACCCTGAAATTGAAAAGCACTTCAAATGAACTCTGAAAAGGTTGAAAGTTGGCATGGTATCATCATTTCACCCACATAGCATGTGGTAAAAAGTTTAGAGGGTTACGGCAAAAATTGGATGCGCTTCGTGTACAAAATGGACAATCTCTTTCGAAGTATCTCGCTTTCGTACCAAAACTCATGTGTTACCAAATGATTTCATTTTCTTGAACTTTTTGGAACTCCATACTTTGTGTGTTCAAAATGCACCATTAAAAGACACATCATCAATTTTCAACCCATTCTGACAACATTTGGTATTTTTCATGCACTTACTTATTTTTGTGAGCTAAATAACCCTGAAATTGAAAAGCACTTCAAATGAACTTTGAAAAGGTTTAAGTTGGCATGGTATCATCATTTAACCCACATAGCATGTGCTATAAAGTTGATAGGGTTACGGCAAAAACTAGATGCACTTAGTGTACAAAATGGACAATCTCTTTCGAAGTATCATGGTTTGGGACAAAAACTCATTTGTTGCAAAGAGATTTCAGTTTTTTGAACTTTTTGGAACTACACACTTTTTGTGTGTCTAAAATGTACCATTCAAAGCCACATCATCAATTTTCAACGCTTTCTGACTTCATTTGGTATTTTTCATGCACTTAATGATTTTTTTTAGCTAAATAACCCTAAAATTGAAAAGCACTTCAAATGAACTCTGAAAAGGTTGAAAGTTGGCATTGTATCATCATTTCACTCACATAGCATGTGCTAAAAAGTTGAGAGGGTTATGGCAAAAACTAGATGCATTTCATGTACAAAATGGACAATCTCTTTCGAAGTATCACGGTTTCGGACGAAAACTCATTTGTTACGAAGGGATTTCATTTTTTTCAACTTTCTGGAACTCCATACTTTTCGTGTGTTCAAAATGCACCATTCAAAGCCACATAATCAATTTTCGACCCTTACTGACTTCATTTGGTATTTTTTATGCACATACTGATTTTTTTGAGCTATATAACCCTGAAATTGAAAAGATCTTCAAATGAACTCTCAAAAGGTTGAAAGTTGGCATGGTATCATCATTTCACCCACATAGCATGTGGTAAAAAGTTTATACGGTTACGTCAAAAATTGGATGCACTTCGTGTACAAAATGGACAATCTCTTTCGAAGTATCTCGCTTCCGTACCAAAACTCATGAGTTACCAAATGATTTCATTTTCTTGAACTTTTTGGAACTCCATACTTTTGTGTGTTCAAAATGCACCATTAAAAGCCACATCATCAATTTTCAACCCATTCTGACAACATTTGGTATTTTTCATGCACTTACTTGTTTTTTTGAGCTAAATAACCCTAAAATTGAAAAGCACTTCAAATGAACTCTGAAAAGGTTTAAGTTGGCATGGTATCATCATTTAACCCACATAGCATGTGCTATAAAGGTGATAGGGTTACGGCAAAAACTAGATGCACTTCGTGTACAAAATGGACAATCTCTTTCGAAGTATCATGGTTTCGGACAAAAACTCATTTGTTACAAAGAGATTTCAGTTTTTTGAACTTTTTGGACCTACAGACTTTTTGTGTGTTTAAAATGCTCCATTCAAAGCCACATCATCAATTTTCAATGCTTTCTGACTTCATTTGGTATTTTTGATGCACTTAATGATTTTTTTGAGCTAAATAACCCTGAAATTGAAAAGCACTTCAAATGAACTCTGAAAAGGTTGAAAGTTGGCATGGTATCATCATTTCACCCACATAGCATGTGGTAAAAAGTTTAGAGGGTTACGGCAAAAATTGGATGCGCTTCGTGTACAAAATGGACAATCTCTTTCGAATTATCTCTCTGTCGTACCAAAACTCATGTGTTACGAAATGAGTTCATTTTGTTGAACTTTTTGGAACTCCATACTTTTGTGTGTTCAAAATGCACCATTAAAAGACACATCATCAATTTTCAACCCATTCTGACAACATTTGGTGTTTTTCATGCACTTACTTATTTTTTTGAGCTAAATAACCCTGAAATTGAAAAGCACTTCAAATAAACTTTGAAAAGGTTTAAGTTGGCATGGTATCATCATTTAACCCACATAGCATGTGCTATAAAGTTGATAGGGTTACGGCAAAAACTAGATGCACTTCATGTACAAAATGGACAATCTCTTTCGAAGTATCATGGTTTTGGACAAAAACTCATTTGTTACAAAGGGATTTCAGTTTTTTGAACTTTTTGGAACTACACAATTTTTGTGTGTTTAAAATGTACCATTCAAAGCCACACCATCAATTTTCAACGCTTTCTGACTTCATTTGGTATTTTTCATGCACTTACTGATTTTTTTTAGCTAAATAACCCTGAAATTGAAAAGCACTTCAAATGAACTCTGAAAAGGTTGAAAGTTGGCATGGTATCATCATTTCACTCACATAGCATGTGCTAAAAAGTTGAGAGGGTTATGGCAAAAACTAGATGCATTTCATGTACAAAATGGACAATCTCTTTCGAAGTATCACGGTTTCGAACGAAAACTCATTTGTTACGAAGGGATTTCATTTTTTTCAACTTTCTGGAACTCCATACTTTTCGTGTGTTCAAAATGCACCATTCAAAGCCACATAATCAATTTTCGACCCTTTCTGACTTCATTTGGTATTTTTGATGCACATACTGATTTTTTTGAGCTATATAACCCTGAAATTGAAAAGATCTTCAAATGAACTCTCAAAAGGTTGAAAGTTGGCATGGTATCATCATTTCACCCACATAGCATGTGGTAAAAAGTTTAGACGGTTACAGCAAAAATTGGATGCACTTCGTGTACAAAATGGACAATCTCTTTCGAAGTATCTCGCTTTCGTACCAAAACTCATGAGTTACCAAATGATTTCATTTTCTTGAACTTTTTGGAACTCCATACTTTTGTGTGTTCAAAATGCACCATTAAAAGCCACATCATCAATTTTCAACCCATTCTGACAACATTTGGTATTTTTCATGCACTTACTTATTTTTTTGACCTAAATAACCCTGAAATTGAAAAGCACTTCAAATGAACTCTGAAAAGGTTTAAGTTGGCATGGTATCGTCATTTAACCCACATAGCATGTGCTATAAAGGTGATAGGGTTACGGCAAAAACTAGATGCACTTCGTGTACAAAATGGACAATCTCTTTCGAAGTATCATGGTTTCGGACAAAAACTCATTTGTTACAAAGGGATTTCATTTTTTTGAACTTTTTGGAACTACAGACTTTTTGTGTGTTTAAAATGCTCCATTCAAAGCCACATCATCAATTTTCAACGCTTTCTGACTTCATTTGGTATTTTTGATGCACTTACTGATTTTTTTGAGCTAAATAACCCTTAAATTGAAAAGCACTTCAAATGAACTCTGAAAAGGTTGAAAGTTGGCATGGTATCATCATTTCACCGACATAGCATGTGGTAAAAAGTTTAGAGGGTTACGGCAAAAATTGGATGCGCTTCGTGTACAAAATGGACAATCTCTTTCGAAGTATCTCGCTTTCGTACCAAAACTCATGTGTTACCAAATGATTTCATTTTCTTGAACTTTTTGGAACTCCATACTTTTGTGTGTTCAAAATGCACCATTAAAAGACACATCATCAATTTTCAACCCATTCTGACAACATTTGGTATTTTTCATGCACTTACTTATTTTTTTGAGCTAAATAACCCTGAAATTGAAAAGCACTTCAAATGAACTTTGAAAAGGTTTAAGTTGGCATGGTATCATCATTTAACCCACATAGCATATGCTATAAAGTTGATAGGGTTACGGCAAAAACTAGATGCACTTCGTGTACAAAATGGACAATCTCTTTCGAAGTATCATGGTTTCGGACAAAAACTCATTTGTTACAAAGGGATTTCAGTTTTTTGAACTTTTTGGAACTACACACTTTTTGTGTGTTTAAAATGTACCATTCAAAGCCACATCATCAATTTTCAACGCTTTCTGACTTCATTTGGTATTATTCATGCACTTACTGATTTTTTTAGCTAAATAACCCTGAAATTGAAAAGCACTTCAAATGAACTCTGAAAAGGTTGAAAGTTGGCATTGTATCATCATTGCACTCACATAGCATGTGCTAAAAAGTTGAGAGGGTTATGGCAAAAACTAGATGCATTTCATGTACAAAATGGACAATCTCTTTCGAAGTATCTCGGTTTCGGACGAAAACTCATTTGTTACGAAGGGATTTCATTTTTTTCAACTTTCTGGAACTCCATACTTTTCGTGTGTTCAAAATGCACCATTCAAAGCCACATAATCAATTTTCGACCCTTTCTAACTTCATTTGGTATTTTTGATGCACATACTGATTTTTTTGAGCTATATAACCCTGAAATTGAAAAGATCTTCAAATGAACTCTCAAAAGGTTGAAAGTTGGCATGGTATCATCATTTCACCCACATAGCATGTGGTAAAAAGTTTAGAGGGTTACGGCAAAAATTGGATGCGTTCGTGTACAAAATGGACAATCTCTTTCGAATTATCTCTCTTTCGTACCAAAACTCATGTGTTACCAAATGAGTTCATTTTCTTGAACTTTTTGGAACTCCATACTTTTGTGTGTTCAAAATGCACCATTAAAAGACACATCATCAATTTTCAACCCATTCTGACAACATTTGGTGTTTTTCATGCACTTACTTATTTTTTTGAGCTAAATAACCCTGAAATTGAAAAGCACTTCAAATGAACTTTGAAAAGGTTTAAGTTGGCATGGTATCATCATTTAACCCACATAGCATGTGCTATAAAGTTGATAGGGTTACGGCAAAAACTAGATGCACTTCATGTACAAAATGGACAATCTCTTTCGAAGTATCATGGTTTCGGACAAAAACTCATTTGTTACAAAGGGATTTCAGTTTTTTGAACTTTTTGGAACTACATACTTTTTGTGTGTTTAAAATGCACCATTCAAAGCCACATCATCAATTTTCAACGCTTTCTGACTTCATTTGGTATTTTTCATGCACTTACTGATTTTTTTTGACGTAAATAACCCTGAAATTGAAAAGCACTTCAAATGAACTCTCAAAAGGTTGAAAGTTCGCATGGTATCATCATTTCACTCACATAGCATGTGCTAAAAAGTTGAGAGGGCTATGGCAAAAACTAGATGCATTCCGTGTACAAAATGGACAATCTCTTTCGAAGTATCTCGCTTTCGTACCAAAAATCAATGTGTTACCAAATGATTTCATTTTCTTGAACTTTTTGGAACTCCATACTTTTGTGTGTTCAAAATGCACCATTAAAAGCCACATCATCAATTTTCAACCCATTCTGACAACATTTGGTATTTTTCATGCACTTACTTATTTTTTTCACCTAAATAACCCTGAAATTGAAAAGCACTTCAAATGAACTCTGAAAAGGTTTAAGTTGGCATGGTATCATCATTTAACCCACATAGCATGCGCTATAAAGTTGATAGGGTTACGGCAAAAATTGGATGCACTTCGGGTACAAAATGGACAATCTCTTTCGAAGTGTCATGGTTTCGGACAAAAACTCATTTGTTACAAAGGGATTTCAGTTTTTTGAACTTTTCGGAACTACACACTTTTTGTGTGTTTAAAATGCTCCATTCAAAGCCACATCATCAATTTTCAACGCTTTCTGACTTCATTTGGTATTTTTCATGCACTTACTGATTTTTTTTGAGCTAAATAACCTTGAAATTGAAAAGCACATCAAATGAACTCTGAAAAGGTTGAAAGTTGGCATGGTATCATCATTTCACCCACATAGCATGTGGTAAAAAGTTTATAGGGTTACGGCAAAAATTGGATGCACTTCGTGTACAAAATGGACAATCTCTTTCGAAGTATCTCTCTTTCGTACCAAAACTCATGAGTTACCAAATGATTTAATTTTCTTGAACTTTTTGGAACTCCATACTTTTGTGTGTTCAAAATGCACCATTAAAAGACACATCATCAATTTTCAACCCATTGTGACAACATTTGGTATTTTTCATGCACTTACTTATTTTTTTGAGCTAAATAACCCTGAAATTGAAAAGCACTTCAAATGAACTCTGAAAAGGTTTAAGTTGGCATGGTATCATCATTTAACCCACATAGCATGTGCTATAAAGTTGATAGGGTTACGGCAAAAACTAGATGCACTTCGTGTACAAAATGGACAATCTCTTTCGAAGTATCATGGTTTCGGACAAAAACTCATTTGTTACAAAGGGATTTCAGTTTTTTGAACTTTTTGGAACTACACACTTTTTGTGTGTTTAAAATGTACCATTCAAAGCCACATCATCAATTTTCAATGCTTTCTGACTTCATTTGGTATTTTTCATGCACTTACTGATTTTTTTTAGCTAAATAACCCTGAAATTGAAAAGAACTTCAAATGAACTCTGAAAAGGTTGAAAGTTGGCATGGTATCATCATTTCACTCACATAGCATGTGCTAAAAAGTTGAGAGGGTTTATGGCAAAAACTAGATGCATTTCATGTACAAAATGGACAATCTCTTTCGAAGTATCATGGTTTCGGGCGAAAACTCATTTGTTACGAAGGGATTTCATTTCTTTCAACTTTTTGGAACTCCATACTTTTCGTGTGTTCAAAATGCACCATTCAAAGCCACATAATCAATTTTCGACCCTTTCTGACTTCATTTGGTAT
Organism: Hordeum marinum; assembly: GCA_022496015.1. Taxonomy (NCBI): domain Eukaryota; kingdom Viridiplantae; phylum Streptophyta; class Magnoliopsida; order Poales; family Poaceae; genus Hordeum; species Hordeum marinum. The sequence continues at coordinate 500,344 of JAAAWK010000967.1, forward strand.
TTTTGATGCACATACTGATTTTTTTGAGCTATATAACCCTGAAATTGAAAAGATCTTCAAATGAACTCTCAAAAGGTTGAAAGTTGGCATGGTATCATCATTTCACCCACATAGCATGTGGTAAAAAGTTTAGACGGTTACGGCAAAAATTGGATGCACTTCGTGTACAAAATGGACAATCTCTTTCGAAGTATCTCGCTTTCGTACCAAAACTCATGAGTTACCAAATGATTTCATTTTCTTGAACTTTTTGGAACTCCATACTTTTGTGTGTTCAAAATGCACCATTAAAAGCCACATCATCAATTTTCAACCCATTCTGACAACATTTGGTATTTTTCATGCACTTACTTATTTTTTTGAGCTAAATAACCCTGAAATTGAAAAGCACTTCAAATGAACTCTGAAAAGGTTTAAGTTGGCATGGTATCATCATTTAACCCACATAGCATGTGCTATAAAGGTGATAGGGTTACGGCAAAAACTAGATGCACTTCGTGTACAAAATGGACAATCTCTTTCGAAGTATCATGGTTTCGGACAAAAACTCATTTGTTACAAAGGGATTTCAGTTTTTTGAACTTTTTGGAACTACAGACTTTTTGTGTGTTTAAAATGCACCATTCAAAGCCACATCATCAATTTTCAACGCTTTCTGACTAAATTTGGTATTTTTCATGCACTTACTGATTTTTTGAGCTAAATAACCCTGAAATTGAATAGCACTTCAAATGAACTCTGAAAAGGTTGAAAGTTGGCATGCTATCATCATTTCACCCACATAGCATGTGCTAAAAGTTTAGAGGGTTAGGGCAAAAACTGGATGCACTTCGTGTAGAAAATGGACAATCTCTTTTGAAGTATAACGGTTTCGGACGAAAACTAATTTGTTACAAAGGGATTTCATTTTCTTGAACTTTTTGTAACTCCATACTTTTTTTGTGTTCAAAATGCACCATTCAAAGCCACATCATCCATTTTCAACCCTTTCTGACTACATTTGGTATTTTTCATGCACTTACTGATTTTTTGAGCTAAATAACCCTGAAATTGAATAGCACTTCAAATGAACTCTGAAAAGGTTGAAAGTTGGCATGGTATCATCATTTCACCCACATAGCATGTGCTAAAAAGTTTAGAGGGTTAGGGCAAAAACTGGATGCACTTCGTGTAGAAAATAGACAATCTCTTCCAAAGTATCACGGTTTCGGACGAAAACTCATCTGTTACAAAGGGATTTCATTTTCTTGAACTTTTTGTAACTCCATACTTTTTTTGTGTTCAAATTGGACCATTCAAAGCCAAATCATCCATTTTCAACCCTTTCTGACTATATTTGGTATTTTTCATGCACTTACTGATTTTCTTTGAGCTAAATAACCCTGAAATTGAAAAGCACTTCAAATAAACTCTAAAAAGGTTGCAAGTTGGTATGGTATCATCATTTCACCCACGTAGCATGTGCTAAAAAGTTGAGAGGGTTATGGCAAAAGCTGGAAGCATTTCGTGTACAAAATGGACAATCTCTTTCGAAGTATCACGGTTTCAGACGAAAACTCATCTGTTACAAAGGGATTTCATTTTCTTGAACTTTTTGTAACTCCATACTTTTTTGTGTTCAAAATGCACCATTCCTAGCCACATCGTCCATTTTCAACCCTTTATGACTACGTATGGTATTTTTCATGCACTTAGTGATTGTTTTGAGCTAAATAACCCTGAAATTGAAAAGCGCTTCAAATAAACTCTGAAAAGGTTGAAAGTTGGCATGGTATCATCATTTCACCCACATAGCATGTGCTAAAACGTTTAGAGGGTTACGGCAAAAACTGGATGCACTTCGTGTAGAAAAGGGACACTCTCTTTTGAAGTATCACGGTTTCGGACGAAAACTCATCTGTTAAAAAAGGATTTCATTTTGTTGAACATTTTGTAACTCCATACTTTTTTTGTGTTCGAAATGCACCATTCAAAGCCACATCATCCATTTTCAACGCTTTCTGACTACATTTGGTATTTTTCATGCACTTACTGATTGTGTTGAGCTAAATAACCCTGAAATTGAAAAGCACTTCAAATGAAGTCTGAAACGGTTTAAAGTTGGCAAGGTATCATCATTTCACCCACATAGCATGTGCTAAAAAGTTGAGAGGGTTATGGCAAAAACTGGAAGCATTTCGTGTACAAAATGGACAATCTCTTCCGAAGTATCACGGTTTCGGACAAAAACTCATTTGTTACAAAGGGATTTCATTTTCTTTAACTTTTTGAAACTCCATACTTTTTGTGTGTTCAGAGTGCAAATTTCAAAGCCACATCATCAATTTTCAACCCTTTCTGACTACATTTGTTATTTTTCATGCACTTACTGATTTTTTTGAGCTAAATTACCCTGAAATTAAAATCTCTTCAAATGAACTCTCAAAAGGTTGAAAGTTGGCATGGTATCATCATTTCACCCACATAGCATGTGCTAAAAAGTTGAGAGGGTTATGGCAAAAACTGGATGCATTTCGTGTACAAAATGGACAATGTCTTTCGAAGTATCACAGTTTCACATGAAAACTCATTTGTTACAAAGGGATTTCATTTTCTTGAACTTTTTGTAACTCCATACTTTTTTTGTGTTCAAAATGCACCATTCAAAGCCACATCGTCCATTTTCAACCCTTTTTGACTACATTTGGTATTTTTCATGCACTTACTGATTTTTTTGAGCTAAATGACCCTAAAATTAAAAGCTCTTCAAATGAACTCTCAAAAGGTTGAAAGTTGGCATGGTATCATCATTTCACCCACATAGCATCTGCTAAAAAGTTTAGAGGGTGACGGCAAAAACTAGATGCACAACGTGTAGAAAATGGACAATATCTTTCGAAGTATCACGATTTCGGATGAAAACTCATTTGTTACAAAGGGATTTCATTTTCTTGAACTTTTTGGTACTCCATACTTTTTGGGTGTTCAAAATGCACCATTCAAATCCACATCATCAATTTTCGACCCTTTCTAAGTACATTTGCTATTTTTCATGCACTTACTAATTTTTTTGAGCTAAATAACCCTGAAATTGAAAAGCACTTCAAATGAACTCTGAAAAGGTTGAAAGTTGGCATGGTATCATCATTTCACCCACATAGAATGTGCTAAAAAGTTTAGAGGATTATGGCAAAAACTGTATGCTTTTCGTGTACAAAATAGACAATCTCTTTCGATGTATCACGGTTCAGGACGAAAACTCATCTGTTACATAGGGATTTAATTTTCTTGAACTTTTTGGAACTCCATACTGTTTGCCTGTTCAAAATGCACCATTCAAAGCCACATCATCCATTTTCAACCCTTTCTGACTACATTTGGTATTTTCCACACACTTAATGAGTTTTTTGAGCTAAGTAACCCTAAAAATGAAAAGCACTTCAAATGAACTCTGAAAAGGTTGAAAGTTGGCATGGTATCATCATTTCACCCACATAGCATGTGCTAAGAAGTTGAGAGGGTTATGGCAAAAACTGGATGCACTTCATGTACAAAATGGACAATCTCTTTCGAAGTATCATGCTTTCGGACGAAAACTCATCTGTTACAAAGGGATCTCCTTTTCTTGAACTTTTTTTAACTCCATACTTTTTCTGTGTTCAAAATGCACCATTGAAATCCACATGGTCCATTTTCAACCCTTTCTGACTACATTTGGGATTTTTCATGCACTTACTGAATGTTTTGAGATAAATAACCCTGAAATTGAAAACCACTTCAAATGAACTCTGTAAAGGTTGAAAGTTGGCATGGTATCATAATTTCACCCACATAGCATGTGCTAAAAATTTTAGAGGATGACGGCAAAAACTGGATGCACTTCGTGTAGAAAATGGACAATCTCTTTTGAAGTATCACGATTTCGGACGAAAACTCATCTGTTACAAAGGGATGTCATTTTCTTGAACTTTTTGTAACTCCATACTTTTTTTGTGTTCAAAATGCACCATTCAAAGCCACATCATCCATTTTCAACCCTTTCTGACTACATTTGGTATTTTTCATGCACTTACTGATTGTTTTGAGCTAAATAACCCTGAAATTGAAAAGCACTTCAAATGAACTCTGAAAAGGTTTAAGGTTGGCATGGTATCATCATTTCATCCACATAGCACGTGCTAAAAAGTCGAGAGGGTTATGGCAAAAACTGGAAGCATTTCGTGTACAAAATGGAGAATCTCTTTCGAAGTATCATGGTTTCGGACGAAAACTCATTTGTTACAAAGGGATTTCATTTTCTTTAACTTTTTGAAACTCCACCCTTTTTGTGTGTTCAAAATGCACAATTCAAAGCCACATCATCAATTTTCAACCCTTTCTGACTACATTTGGTATTTTTCATGCACTTACTGATTTTTTGAGCTAAATAACCCTGAAATTAAAAGCTCTTCAAATGAACTCTCAAAAGGTTGAAAGTTGGCATGGTATCATCATTTCACCCACATAGCATCTTCTAAAAAGTTTAGAGGGTGACGGCAAAAACTGGATGCACTTCGTGTAGAAAATGGACAATCTCGTTCGAAGAATCACAGTTTCGAACGAAAACTCATCTGTTACAAAGGGATTTCATTTTCTTGAACTTTTTGGCACTCCATACTTTTTGTGTGTTCAAAATGCACAATTCAAATCCACATCATCAATTTTCAACCCTTTCTGAGTACATCTGGTATTTTTCATGCACTTACTAATTTTTTTGAGCTAAATAACCCTGAAATTGAAAAGCACTTCAAATGAGCTCTGAAAAGGTTGAAAGTTGGCATGGTATCATCATTTCACCCACATAGAATGTGCTAAAAAGTTGAGAGGATTATGGCAAAAACTGGATGCACTTCGTGTACAAAATGGACAATCTCTTTCGAAGTATCACGGTTTCGGACGTAAACTCATCTGTTACATAGGGATTTAATTTTCTTGAACTTTTTGGAACTCCATACTGTTTGTCTGTTCAAAATGCACCATTCAAAGCCACATCATCCATTTTCAACCCTTTCTGACTACATTAGGTATTTTCCACGCACTTAATGAGTTTTTTGAGCTAAGTAACCATGAAATTGAAAAGCACTTCAAATGAACTCTGAAAAGGTTGAAAGTTGGCATGGTATCATCATTTCACCCATATAGCATGTGCTAAGAAGTTGAGAGGGTTATGGCAAAAACTGGATGCACTTCGTGTACAAAATGGACAATCTCTTTCGAAGTATCACGCTTTCGGACGAAAACTCATCTGTGACAAAGGGATTTACTTTTCTTGAACTGTTGTAACTCCATACTTTTTTTGTGTTCAAAATGCACCATTCAAAGCCACATCGTCCATTTTCAACAGTTTCTGACTACACTTGGGATTTTTCATGCACTTACTGATTGTTTTGAGCTAAATAACCTTGATATTGGAAAGCACTTCAAATGAACTCTGAAAAGGTTGAAAGTAGGTATGGTATCATCATTTCACCCACATAGCTTGTGCTAAATAGTTGAGAGGGTTATGGCAAAAACGGGATGCACTTTGTATACAAAATGGCAGTCTCTTTCGAAGTATCACGCTTTCGGACGAAAACTCATTTGTTACAAAGGGGTTTCATTTTTTTGAACTTTTTGGAACTCCATACTTTTTGTGTGTTCAAAATGCACCATTCAAAGCCACATAATCAATTTTCAACCCTTTCTGACTAAATTTGGTATTTTTCATGCACTTACTGATTTTTTGAGCTAAATAACCCTGAAATTGAATAGCACTTCAAATGAACTCTGAAAAGGTTGAAAGTTGGCATGCTATCATCATTTCACCCACATAGCATGTGCTAAAAGTTTAGATGGTTAGGGCAAAAACTAGATGCACTTCGTGTAGAAAATGGACAATCTCTTTTGAAGTATAAAGGTTTCGGACGAAAACTAATTTGTTACAAAGGGATTTCATTTTCTTGAACTTTTTGTAACTCCATACTTTTTTTGTGTTCAAAATGCACCATTCAAAGCCACATCATCCATTTTCAACCCTTTCTGACTACATTTGGTATTTTTCATGCACTTACTGATTTTTTGAGCTAAATAACCCTGAAATTGAATAGCACTTCAAATGAACTCTGAAAAGGTTGAAAGTTGGCATGGTATCATCATTTCACCCACATAGCATGTGCTAAAAAGTTTAGAGGGTTAGGGCAAAAACTGGATGCACTTCGTGTAGAAAATAGACAATCTCTTCCGAAGTATCACGGTTTCGGACGAAAACTCATCTGTTACAAAGGGATTTCATTTTCTTGAACTTTTTGTAACTCCATACTTTTTTTGTGTTCAAATTGGACCATTCAAAGCCACATCATCCATTTTCAACCCTTTCTGACTATATTTGGTATTTTTCATGCACTTACTGATTTTCTTTGAGCTAAATAACCCTGAAATTGAAAAGCACTTCAAATAAACTCTAAAAAGGTTGCAAGTTGGTATGGTATCATCATTTCACCCACGTAGCATGTGCTAAAAAGTTGAGAGGGTTATGGCAAAAGCTGGAAGCATTTCGTGTACAAAATGGACAATCTCTTTCGAAGTATCACGGTTTCAGACGAAAACTCATTTGTTACAAAGGGATTTCATTTTCTTTAACTTTTTGGAACTCCATACTTTTTGTGTGTTCAAAATGCACAATTCAAAGCCACATCATCAATTTTCAACCCTTTCTGACTACATTTGGTATTTTTCATGCACTTACTTATTTTTTTGAGCTAAATAACCCTGAAATTGAAAAGCTCTTCAAATGAACTCTCAAAAGGTTTAAAGTTGGCATGTTATCATCATTTCACCCACATAGCATCTTCTAAAAAGTTTAGAGGGTGATGGCAAAAACCGATGCACTTCGTGTAGAAAAGTGACACTCTCTTTCTAAGTATCACGGTTTCGGGAGAAAACTCATCGTTACAAAGGGATTTCATTTTCTTGAAATTTTTGGAACTCCATACTATTTGTCTGTTCAAAATGCACCATTCAAAGCCACATCATCCATTTTCAACCCTTTCTGACTACATTTGGTATTTTCAACACACTTACTGAGTTTGAAAATGAAAAGCACTTCAAATGAACTCTGGAAAGGTTGAAAGTTGGCATGGTATCATCATTTCACCCACATAGCATGTGCTAAGAAGTTGAGAGGGTTATGGCAAAAACTGGATGCACTTCGTGTACAAAATGGACAATCTCTTTCGAAGTATCATGCTTTCGGACGAAAACTCATCTGTTACAAAGGGATTTCATTTTCTTGAACTTTTTTTAACTCCATACTTTTTTTGTGTTCCAAATGCAACATTCAAATCCACATGGTCCATTTTCAACCCTTTCTGACTACATTTGGGATTTTTCATGCACTTACTGATTGTTTTGAGATAAATAACCCTGAAATTGAAAAGCACTTCAAATGAACTCTGAAAAGGTTGAAGGTTGGCATGGTATCATCATTTCAGCCACATAGCATGTGCTAAAAAGTCGAGAGGGTTATGGCAAAAACTGGAAGCATTTCGTGTAAAAAATGGACAATCTCTTTCGAAGTATCACTATTTCGGACGAAAACTCATTTGTTACAAAGGGATTTCATTTTCTTTAACGTTTTGAAACTCCACCCTTTTTGTGTGTTCAAAATGCACAATTGAAAGCCACATCATCAATTTTCAACCCTTTCTGACTACATTTGGTATTTTTCATGCACTTACTGATTTTTTTGAGCTAAATAACCCTGAAATTAAAAGCTCTTCAAATGAACTCTCAAAAGGTTGAAAGTTGGCATGGTATCACCATTTCACCCACATAGCATCTACTAAAAAGTTTAGAGGGTGACATCAAAAACTGGATGCACTTCGTGTAGAAAATGGACAATCTCGTTCGAAGTATCACGGTTTCGGACGAAAACTCATCTGTTACATAGGGATTTCATTTTCTTGAACTTTTTGGCACTCCATACTTTTTGTGTGTTCAAAATGCACAATTCAAATCCACATCATCAATTTTCATCCCTTTCTGAGTACATTTGGTATTTTTGATGCACTTACTAGTTTTTTTGAGCTAAATAACCCTGAAATTGAAAAGCACTTCAAATGAGCTCTGAAAAGGTTGAAAGTTGGCATGGTATCATCATTTCACCCACATAGAATGTGCTAAAAAGTTGAGAGGATTATGGCAAAACCCGTATGCTTTTGTTGTACAAAATAGACAATCTCTTTCGAAGTATCACGGTTTCGGACGTAAACTCATCTGTTACATAGGGATTTAATTGTCTTGAACTTTTTGGAACTCCATACTGTTTGTCTGTTCAAAATGCACCATTCAAAGCCACATCATCCATTTTCAACCCTTTCTGACTACATTTGGTATTTTCCACGCACTTACTGAGTTTTTTGAGCTAAGTAACCATGAAATTAAAAGCACTTCAAATGAACTCTGAAAAGGATGAAAGTTGGCATGGTATCATCATTTCTCCCATATAGCATGTGCTAAGAAGTTGAGAGGGTTATGGCAAAAACTGGATGCACTTCGTGTACAAAATGGACAATCTTTTTCGAAGTATCACGCTTTCGGACGAAAACTCATCTGTGACAAAGGGATTTAATTTTCTTGAACTTGTTGTAACTCCATACTTTTTTTCGGTTCAAAATGCACCATTCAAAGCCACATCGTCCATTTTCAACTGTTTCTGACTACATTTTGGATTTTTCATGCACTTACTGATTGTTTTGAGCTAAATAACCCTGAAATTGGAAAGCACTTCAAATGAACTCTGAAAAGGTTGAGAGTTGGCATGGTATCATCATTTCACCCACATAGCTTCTGCTAAATAGTTGAGAGGGTTATGGCAAAAACTGGATGCACTTTGTATACAAAATGGCAGTCTCTTTCGAAGTATCACGCTTTTAGACGAAAACTCATCTGTTACAAAGGGGTTTCATTTTTTTGAACTTTTTGGAACTCCATACTTTTTGTGTGTTCAAAATGCACCATTCAAAGCCACATCATCAATTTTCAACCCTTTCTGACTAAATTTGGTATTTTTCATGCACTTACTGATTTTTTGAGCTAAATAACCCTGAAATTGAATAGCACTTCAAATGAACTCTGAAAAGGTTGAAAGTTGGCATGCTATCATCATTTCACCCACATAGCATGTGCTAAAAGTTTAGAGGGTTAGGGCAAAAACTGGATGCACTTCGTGTAGAAAATGGAAAATCTCTTTTGAAGTATAACGGTTTCGGACGAAAACTAATCTGTTACAAAGGGATTTCATTTTCTTGAACTTTTTGTAACTCCATACTTTTTTTGTCTTCAAAATGCACCATTCAAAGCCACATCATTCATTTTCAACCCTTTCTGACTACATTTGGTATTTTTCATGCACTTACTGATTTTTGAGCTAAATAACCCTGAAATTGAATAGCACTTCAAATGAACTCTGAAAAGGTTGAAAGTTGGCATGGTATCATCAGTTAACCCACATAGCATGTGCTAAAAAGTTTAGAGGGTTAGGGCAAAAACTAGATGCACTTCGTGTAGAAAATAGACAATCTCTTCCGAAGTATCACGGTTTCGGACGAAAACTCATCTGTTACAAAGGGATTTCATTTTCTTGAACTTTTTGTAACTCCATACTTTTTTTGTGTTCAAAATGGACCATTCAAAGCCACATCATCCATTTTCAACCCTTTCTGACTACATTTGGTATTTTTCATGCACTTACTGATTTTCTTTGAGCTAAATAACCCTGAAATTGAAAAGCACTTCAAATAACTCTAAAAAGGTTGAAAGTTGGTATGGTATCATCATTTCACCCACGTAGCATGTGCTAAAAAGTTGAGAGGGTTATGGCAAAAGCTGGAAGCATTTCGTGTACAAAATGGACAATCTCTTTCGAAGTATCACGGTTTCGGACGAAAACTCATTTGTTACAAAGGGATTTCATTTTCTTTAACTTTTTGGAACTCCATACTTTTTGTGTGTTCAAAATGCACAATTCAAAGCCACATCATCAATTTTCAACCATTTCTGACTACATTCGGTATTTTTCATGCACTTACTTATTTTTTTGAGCTAAATAACCCTGAAATTGAAAAGCTCTTCAAATGAACTCTCAAAAGGTTTAAAGTTGGCATGTTATCATCATTTCACCCACATAGCATCTTCTAAAAAGTTTAGAGGGTGACGGCAAAAACCGATGCACTTCGTGTAGAAAAGTGACACTCTCTTTCGAAGTATCACGGTTTCGGGAGAAAACTCATCGTTACAAAGGGATTTCATTTTCTTGAAATTTTTGGAACTCCATACTATTTGTCTGTTCAAAATGCACCATTCAAAGCCACATCATCCATTTTCAACCCTTTCTGAGTACATTTGGTATTTTCAACACACTTACTGAGTTTGAAAATGAAAAGCACTTCAAATGAACTCTAAAAAGGTTGAAAGTTGGCATGGTATCATCATTTCACCCACATAGCATGTGCTAAGAAGTTGAGAGGGTTATGGCAAAAACTGGATGCACTTCGTGTACAAAATGGACAATCTCTTTCGAAGTATCATGCTTTCGGACGAAAATTCATCTGTTACAAAGGGATTTCATTTTCTTGAACTTTTTTTAACTCCATACTTTTTTTGTGTTCCAAATGCAACATTCAAATCCACATGGTCCATTTTCAACCCTTTCTGACTACATTTGGGATTTTTCATGCACTTACTGATTGTTTTGAGATAAATAACCCTGAAATTGAAAAGCACTTCAAATGAACTCTGAAAAGGTTGAAGGTTGGCATGGTATCATCATTTCAGCCACATAGCATGTGCTAAAAAGTCGAGAGGGTTATGGCAAAAACTGGAAGCATTTCGTGTAAAAAATGGACAATCTCTTTCGAAGTATCACGGTTCCGGACGAAAACTCATTTGTTACAAAGGGATTTCATTTTCTTTAACTTTTTGAAACTCCACCCTTTTTGTGTGTTCAAAATGCACAATTGAAAGCCACATCATCAATTTTCAACCCTTTCTGACTACATTTGGTATTTTTCATGCACTTACTGATTTTTTTGAGCTAAATAACCCTGAAATTAAAAGCTCTTCAAATGAACTCTCAAAAGGTTGAAAGTTGGCATGGTATCACCATTTCACCCACATAGCATCTGCTAAAAAGTTTAGAGGGTGACGGCAAAAACTGGATGCACTTCGTGTAGAAAATGGACAATCTCGTTCGAAGTATCACGGTTTCGGACGAAAACTCATCTGTTACAAAGGGATTTAATTTTCTTGAACTTTTTGGCACTCCATACTTTTTGTGTGTTCAAAATGCACAATTCAAATCCACATCATCAATTTTCATCCCTTTCTGAGTACATTTGGTATTTTTCATGCACTTACTAGTTTTTTTGAGCTAAATAACCCTGAAATTGAAAAGCACTTCAAATGAGCTCTGAAAAGGTTGAAAGTTGGCATGGTATCATCATTTCACCCACATAGAATGTGCTAAAAAGTTGAGAGGATTATGGCAAAACCCGTATGCTTTTGTTGTACAAAATAGACAATCTCTTTCGAAGTATCACGGTTTCGGACGTAAACTCATCTGTCACATAGGGATTTAATTGTCTTGAACTTTTTGGAACTCCATACTGTTTGTCTGTTCAAAATGCACCATTCAAAGCCACATCATCCATTTTCAACCCTTTCTGACTACATTTGGTATTTTCCACGCACTTACTGAGTTTTTTGAGCTAAGTAACCATGAAATTAAAAGCACTTCAAATGAACTCTGAAAAGGATGAAAGTTGGCATGGTATCATCATTTCTCCCATATAGCATGTGCTAAGAAGTTGAGAGGGTTATGGCAAAAACTGGATGCACTTCGTGTACAAAATGGACAATCTTTTTCGAAGTATCACGCTTTCGGACGAAAACTCATCTATGACGAAGGGATTTAATTTTCTTGAACTTGTTGTAACTCCATACTTTTTTTCTGTTCAAAATGCACCATTCAAAGCCACATCGTCCATTTTCAACTGTTTCTGACTACATTTTGGATTTTTCATGCACTTACTGATTGTTTTGAGCTAAATAACCCTGAAATTGGAAAGCACTTCAAATGAACTCTGAAAAGGTTGAGAGTTGGCATGGTATCATCATTTCACCCACATAGCTTGTGCTAAATAGTTGAGAGGGTTATGGCAAAAACTGGATGCACTTTGTATACAAAATGGCAGTCTCTTTCGAAGTATCACGCTTCCAGACGAAAACTCATCTGTTACAAAGGGGTTTCATTTTTTTGAACTTTTTGGAACTCCATACTTTTTGTGTGTTCAAAATGCACCATTCAAAGCCACATCATCAATTTTCAACACTTTCTGACTAAATTTGGTATTTTTCATGCACTTACTGATTTTCTGAGCTAAATAACCCTGAAATTGAATAGCACTTCAAATTAACTCTGAAAAGGTTGAAAGTTGGCATGCTATCATCATTTCACCAACATAGCATGTGCTAAAGGTTTAGAGGGTTAGGGCAAAAACTGGATGCACTTCGTGTAGAAAATGGAAAATCTGTTTTGAAGTATAACGGTTTCGGACGAAAACTAATCTGTTACAAAGGGATTTCATTTTCTTGAACTTTTTGTAACTCCATAATTTTTTGTGTTCAAAATGCACCATTCAAAGCCACATCATTCATTTTCAACCCTTTCTGACTACATTTGGTATTTTTCATGCACTTACTGATTTTTTGAGCTAAATAACCCTGAAATTGAATAGCACTTCAAATGAAATCTGAAAAGGTTGAAAGTTGGCATGGTATCATCAGTTAACCCACATAGCATGTGCTAAAAAGTTTAGAGGGTTAGGGCAAAAACTAGATGCACTTCGTGTAGAAAATAGACAATCTCTTCCGAAGTATCACGGTTTCGGACGAAAACTCATCTGTTACAAAGGGATTTCATTTTCTTGAACTTTTTGTAACTCCATACTTTTTTTGTGTTCAAAATGGACCATTCAAAGCCACATCATCCATTTTCAACCCTTCCTGACTACATTTGGTATTTTTCATGCACTTACTGATTTTCTTTGAGCTAAATAACCCTGAAATTGAAAAGCACTTCAAATAAACTCTAAAAAGGTTGAAAGTTGGTATGGTATCATCATTTCACCCACGTAGCATGTGCTAAAAAGTTGAGAGGGTTATGGCAAAAGCTGGAAGCATTTCGTGTACAAAATGGACAATCTCTTTCGAAGTATCACGGTTTCGGACGAAAACTCATTTGTTACAAAGGGATTTCATTTTCTTTAACTTTTTGTAACTCCATACTTTTTGTGTGTTCAAAATGCACAATTCAAAGCCACATCATCAATTTTCAACCATTTCTGACTACATTTGGTATTTTTCATGCAGTTACTGATTTTTTTGAGGTAAATAACCCCGAAATTGAAAAGCTCTTCAAATGAACTCTCAAAAGGTTGAAAGTTGGCACGTTATCATCATTTCACCCAGATAGCATCTTCTAAAAAGTTTAGAGGGTTACGGCAAAAACTGGATGCACTTCGTGTAGAAAATGGACAATCTCTTTCGAAGTATCACGGTTTCGGACGAACACTCATCTGTTACAAAGGGATTTCACTTTCTTGAAATTTTTGGAACTCCATACTGTTTGTCTGTTCAAAATGCACCATTCAAAGCCACATCATCCATTTTCAACCCTTTCTGACTACATTTGGTATTTTCCACACACTTAATCAGTTTTTTGAGCTAAGTAACCCTAAAAATGAAAAGCACTTCAAATGAACTCTGAAAAGGTTGAAAGTTGGCATGGTATCATCATTTCACCCACATAGCATGTGCTAAGAAGTTGAGAGGGTTATGGCAAAAACTGGATGCACTTCGTGTACAAAATGGACAATCTCTTTCGAAGTATCATGCTTTCGGACGAAAACTCATCTGTTACAAAGGGATTTCATTTTCTTGAACTTTTTTTAACTCCATACTTTTTTTGTGTTCAAAATGCACCATTCAAATCCACATGGTCCATTTTCAACCCTTTCTGACTACATTTGGGATTTTTCATGCACTTACTGATTGTTTTGAGATAAATAACCCTGAAATTGAAAAGCACTTCAAATGAACTCTGAAAAGGTTGAAGGTTTGCATGGTATCATCATTTCAGCCACATAGCATGTGCTAAAAAGTCGAGAGGGTTATGGCAAAAACTGGAAGCATTTCGTGTAAAAAATGGACAATCTCTTTCGAAGTATCACTGTTTCGGACGAAAACTTATTTGTTACAAAGGGATTTCATTTTCTTTAACTTTTTGAAACTCCACCCTTTTTGTGTGTTCAAAATGCACAATTCAAAGCCACATCATCAATTTTCAACCCTTTCTGACTACATTTGGTATTTTTCATGCACTTACTGATTTTTTTGAGCTAAATAACCCTGAAATTAAAAGCTCTTCAAATGAACTCTCAAAAGGTTGAAAGTTGGCATGGTATCATCATTTCACCCACATAGCATCTGCTAAAAAGTTTAGAGGGTGACGGCAAAAACTGGATGCACTTCGTGTAGAAAATGGACAATCTCGTTCGAAGTATCACGGTTCCGGACGAAAACTCATCTGTTACAAAGGGATTTCATTTTCTTGAACTTTTTGGCACTCCATACTTTTTGTGTGTTCAAAATGCACAATTCAAATCCACATCATCAATTTTCAACCCTTTCTGAGTACATTTGGTATTTTTCATGCACTTGCTAATTTTTTTGAGCTAAATAACCCTGAAATTGAAAAGCACTTCAAATGAGCTCTGAAAAGGTTAAAAGTTGGCATGGTATCATCATTTCACCCACATAGAATGTCCTAAAAAGTTGAGAGGATTATGGCAAAAACCGTATGCTTTTCGTGTACAAAATAGACAATCTCTTTCGAAGTATCACGGTTTCGGACGTAAACTCATCTGTTGCATAGGGATTTAATTTTCTTGAACTTTTTGGAACTCCATACTGTTTGTCTGTTCAAAATGCACCATTCAAAGCCACATCATCCATTTTCAACCCTTTCTGACTACATTTGGTTTTTTCCACGCACTTATTGAGTTTTTTGAGCTAAGTAACCATGAAATTGAAAAGCACTTCAAATGAACTCTGAAAAGGTTGAAAGTTGGCATGGTATCATCATTTGACCCATATAGCATGTGCTAAGAAGTTGAGAGGGTTATGGCAAAAATTGGATGCACTTCGTGTACAAAATGGACAATCTCTTTCGAAGTATCACGCTTTCGGACAAAAACTCATCTGTGACAAAGGGATTTAATTTTCTTGAACTTGTTGTAACTCCATACTTTTTTTGTGTTCAAAATGCACCTTTCAAAGCCACATCGTCCATTTTCAACCGTTTCTGACTACATTTGGGATTTTTCATGCACTTACTGATTGTTTTGAGCTACATAACCCTGAAATTGAAAAGCACTTCAAATGAACTCTGAAAAGGTTGACAGTTGGCATGGTATCATCATTTCACCCACATAGCTTGTGCTAAATTGTTGAGAGGGTTATGGCAAAAACTGGATGCACTTTGTATACAAAATGGCAGTCTCTTTCGAAGTATCACGCTTTCGGACGAAAACTCATCTGTTACAAAGGGGTTTCATTTTTTTGAACTTTTTGGAACTCCATACTTTTTGTGTGTTCAAAATGCACCATTCAAAGCCACATCATCAATTTTCAACCCTTTCTGACTAAATTTGGTATTTTTCATGCACTTACTGATTTTTTGAGCTAAATAACCCTGAAATTGAATAGCACTTCAAATGAACTCTGAAAAGGTTGAAATTTGGCATGCTATCATCATTTCTCCCACATAGCATGTGTTAAAAGTTTAGAGGGTTAGGGCAAAAACTGGATGCACTTCGTGTAGAAAATGGACAATCTCTTTTGAAGTATAACGGTTTCGGACGAAAACTAATGTGTTACAAAGGGATTTCATTTTCTTGAACTTTTTGTAACACCATGCTTTTTTGTGTTCCAAATGCACCATTCAAAGCCACATCATCCATTTTCAACCCTTTCTGACTACATTTGGTATTTTTCATGCACTTACTGATTTTTTGAGCTAAATAACCCTGAAATTGAATAGCACTTCAAATGAACTCTGAAAAGGTTGAAAGTTGGCATGGTATCATCATTTAACCCACCTAGCATGTGCTAAAAAGTTTAGAGGGTTAGGGCAAAAACTAGATGCACTTCGTGTAGAAAATAGACAATCTCTTCCGAAGTATCACGGTTTCAGACGAAAACTCATCTGTTACAAAGGGATTTCATTTTCTTGAAGTTTTTGTAACTCCATACTTTTTTTGTGTTCAAAATGGACCATTCAAAGCCACATCATCCATTTTCAACCCTTTCTGACTACATTTGGTATTTTTCATGCACTTACTGATTTTCTTTGAGCTAAATAACCCTGAAATTGAAAAGCACTTCAAATAAACTCTAAAAAGGTTGAAAGTTGCTATGGTATCATCATTTCACCCACGTAGCATGTGCTAAAAAGTTGAGAGGGTTATGGCAAAAGCTGGAAGCATTTCGTGTACAAAATGGACAATCTCTTTCGAAGTATCACGGTTTCGGACGAAAACTCATTTGTTACAAAGGGATTTCATTTTCTTTAACTTTTTGGAACTGCATACTTTTTGTGCGTTCAAAATGCACAATTCAAAGCCACATCATCCGTTTTCAACCCTTTCTGACTACATTTGGTATTTTTCATGCACTTACTGGTTTTTTTGAGCTAAATAACCCTGAAATTGAAAAGCTCTTCAAATGAACTCTCAAAAGGTTGAAAGTTGGCATGTTATCATCATTTCACCCACATAGCATCTTCTAAAAAGTTTAGAGGGTTACGGCAAAAACTGGATGCACTTCGTGTAGAAAATGGACAATCTCTTTCGAAGTATCACGGTTTCGCACGAAAACTCATCTGTTACAAAGGGATTTCATTTTCTTGAAATTTTTGGAACTCCATACTGTTTGTCTGTTCAAAATGCACCATTCCAAGCCACATCATCCATTTTCAACCCTTTCTGACTACATTTGGTATTTTCCACACACTTAATCAGTTTTTTGAGCTAAGTAACCCTAAAAATGAAAAGCACTTCAAATGAACTCTGAAAAGGTTGAAAGTTGGCATGGTATCATCATTTCACCCACATAGCATGTGCTAAGAAGTTGAGAGGGTTATGGCAAAAACTGGATGCACTTCGTGTACAAAATGGACAATCTCTTTCGAAGTATCATGCTTTCGGACGAAAACTCATCTGTTACAAAGGGATTTCATTTTCTTGAACTTTTTTTAAGTCCATACTTTTTTTGTGTTCAAAATGCACCACTCAAACCCACATGGTCCATTTTCAACCCTTTCTGACTACATTTGGGATTTCTCATGCACTTACTGATTGTTTTGAGATAAATAACCCTGAAATTGAAATGCACTTCAAATGTACTCTGAAAAGGTTGAAGGTTGGCATGGTATCATCATTTCAGCCACATAGCATGTGCTAAAAAGTCGAGAGGGTTATGGCAAAAACTGGAAGCATTTCGTGTAAAAAATGGACAATCTCTTCCGAAGTATCACTATTTCGAACGAAATCTCATTTGTTACAAAGGGATTTCATTTTCTTAAACTTTTTGAAACTCCACCCTTTTTGTGTGTTCAAAATGCACAATTCAAAGCCACATCATCAATTTTCAATCCTTTCTGACTAAATTTGGTATTTTTCATGCACTTACTGATTTTTTTGAGCTAAATAACCCTGAAATTAAAAGCTCTTCAAATGAACTCTCCAAAGGTTGAAAGTTGGCATGGTATCATCATTTCACCCACATAGCATCTGCTAAAAAGTTTAGAGGGTGACGGCAAAAACTGGATGCACTTCGTGTAGAAAATGGACAATCTCGGTCGAAGTATCACGGTTTCAGACGAAAACTCATCTGTTACAAAGGGATTTCATTTTCTTGAATTTTTTTAACTCCATACTTTTTTTGTGTTCAAAATGCACCATTCAAATCCACATGGTCCATTTTCAACCCTTTCTGACTACATTTGGGATTTCTCATGCACGTACTGATTGTTTTGAGATAAATAACCCTGAAATTGAAAAGCACTTCAAATGAACTCTGAAAAGGTTGAAGGTTGGCATGGTACCATCATTTCAGCCACATAGCATGTGCTAAAAAGTCGACAGGGTTATGGCAAAAACTGGAAGCATTTCGTGTAAAAAATGGACAATCTCTTTCGAAGTATCACTATTTCGGACGAAAACTCATTTGTTACAAAGGGATTTCATTTTCTTTAACTTTTTGAAACTCCACCCTTTTTGTGTGTTCAAAATGCACAATTCAAAGCCACATCATAAATTTTCAACCCTTTCTGACTACATTTGGTATTTTTCATGCACTTACTGATTTTTTTGAGCTAAATAACCCTGAAATTAAAAGCTCTTCAAATGAACTCTCCAAAGGTTGAAAGTTGGCATGGTATCATCATTTCACCCACATAGCATCTGCTAAAAAGTTTATAGGGTGACGGCAAAAACTGGATGCACTTCGTGTAGAAAATGGACAATCTCGTTCGAAGTATCACGGTTTCGGACGAAAACTCATCTGTTACAAAGGGATTTCATTTTCTTGAACTTTTTGGCACTCCATACTTTTTGTGTGTTCAAAATGCACAATTCAAGTCCACATCATCAATTTTCAATCCTTTCTGAGTACATTTGGTATTTTTCATGCACTTACTAATTTTTTTGAGCTAAATAACCCTGAAATTGAATAGCACTTCAAATGAGCTCTGAAAAGGTTGAAAGTTGGCATGGTATCATCATTTCACCCACATAGAATGTGCTAAAAAGTTGAGAGGATTATGGCAAAAACCGTATGCTTTTCGTGTACAAAATAGACAATCTCTTTCGAAGTATCACGGTTTCGGACGTAAACTCATCTGTTGCATAGGGATTTAATTTTCTTAAACTTTTTGGAAATCCATACTGTTTGTCTGTTCAAAATGCACCATTCAAAGCCACATCATCCATTTTCAACCCTTTCTGACTACATTTGGTTTTTTCCACGCACTTACTGAGTTTTTTGAGCTAAGTAACCATGAAATTGAAAAGCACTTCAAATGAACTCTGAAAAGGTTGAAAGTTGGCATGGTATCATCATTTGACCCATATAGCATGTGCTAAGAAGTTGAGAGGGTTATGGCAAAAATTGGATGCACTTCGTGTACAAAATGGACAATCTCTTTCGAAGTATCACGCTTTCGGACGAAACTCATCTGTGACAAAGGGATTTAATTTTCTTGAACTTGTTGTAACTCCATACTTTTTTTGTGATCAAAATGCACCATTCAAAGCCACATCGTCCATTTTCAACCCTTTCTGACTACATTTGGGATTTCTCATGCACTTACTGATTGTTTTGAGATAAATAACCCTGAAATTGAAAGGCACTTCAAATGAACTCTGAAAAGGTTGAAGGTTGGCATGGTATCATCATTTCAGCCACATAGCATGTGCTAAAAAGTCGAGAGGGTTATGGCAAAAACTGGAAGCATTTCGTGTAAAAAATGGACAATCTCTTTCGAAGTATCACTATTTCGGACGAAATCTCATTTGTTACAAAGGGATTTCATTTTCTTAAACTTTTTGAAACTCCACCCTTTTTGTGTGTTCAAAATGCACAATTCAAAGCCACATCATCAATTTTCAACCCTTTCTGACTAAATTTGGTATTTTTCATGCACTTACTGATTTTTTTTGAGCTAAATAACCCTGAAATTAAAAGCTCTTCAAATGAACTCTCCAAAGGTTGAAAGTTGGCATGGTATCATCATTTCACCCACATAGCATCTGCTAAAAAGTTTAGAGGGTGACGGCAAAAACTGGATGCACTTCGTGTAGAAAATGGACAATCTCGGTCGAAGTATCACGGTTTCAGACGACAACTCATCTGTTACAAAGGGATTTCATTTTCGTGAAATTTTTTTAACTCCATACTTTTTTTGTGCTCAAAATGCACCATTCAAATCCACATGGTCCATTTTCAACCCTTTCTGACTACATTTGGGATTTCTCATGCACGTACTGATTGTTTTGAGATAAATAACCCTGAAATTGAAAAGCACTTCAAATGAACTCTGAAAAGGTTGAAGGTTGGCATGGTACCATCATTTCAGCCACATAGCATGTGCTAAAAAGTCGAGAGGGTTATGGCAAAAACTAGAAGCATTTCGTGTAAAAAATGGACAATCTCTTTCGAAGTATCACTATTTCGGACGAAAACTCATTTGTTACAAAGGGATTTCATTTTCTTTAACTTTTTGAAACTCCACCCTTTTTGTGTGTTCAAAATGCACAATTCAAAGCCACATCATAAATTTTCAACCCTTTCTGCCTACATTTGGTATTTTTCATGCACTTACTGATTTTTTTGAGCTAAATAACCCTGAAATTAAAAGCTCTTCAAATGAACTCTCCACAGGTTGAAAGTTGGCATGGTATCATCATTTCACCCACATAGCATCTGCTAAAATGTTTATAGGGTGACGGCAAAAACTGGATGCACTTCGTGTAGAAAATGGACAATCTCGTTCGAAGTATCACGGTTTCGGACGAAAACTCATCTGTTACAAAGGGATTTCATTTTCTTGAACTTTTTGGCACTCCATACTTTTTGTGTGTTCAAAATGCACAATTCAAGTCCACATCATCAATTTTCAACCCTTTCTGAGTACATTTGGTATTTTTCATGCACTTACTAATTTTTTTGAGCTAAATAACCCTGAAATTGAATAGCACTTCAAATGAGCTCTGAAAAGGTTGAAAGTTGGCATGGTATCATCATTTCACCCACATAGAATGTGCTAAAAAGTTGAGAGGATTATGGCAAAAACCGTATGCTTTTCGTGTACAAAATAGACAATCTCTTTCGAAGTATCACGGTTTCGGACGTAAACTCATCTGTTGCATAGGGATTTAATTTTCTTAAACTTTTTGGAAATCCATACTGTTTGTCTGTTCAAAATGCACCATTCAAAGCCACATCATCCATTTTCAACCCTTTCTGACTACATTTGGTTTTTTCCACGCACTTACTGAGTTTTTTGAGCTAAGTAACCATGAAATTGAAAAGCACTTCAAATGAACTCTGAAAAGGTTGAAAGTTGGCATGGTATCATCATTTGACCCATATAGCATGTGCTAAGAAGTTGAGAGGGTTATGGCAAAAATTGGATGCACTTCGTGTACAAAATGGACAATCTCTTTCGAAGTATCACGCTTTCGGACGAAACTCATCTGTGAGAAAGGGATTTAATTTTCTTGAACTTGTTGTAACTCCATACTTTTTTTGTGTTCAAAATGCACCATTCAAAGCCACATCGTCCATTTTCAACCCTTTCTGACTACATTTGGGATTTCTCATGCACTTACTGATTGTTTTGAGATAAATAACCCTGAAATTGAAAAGCACTTCAAATGAACTCTGAAAAGGTTGAAGGTTGGCATGGTATCATCATTTCAGCCACATAGCATGTGCTAAAAAGTCGAGAGGGTTATGGCAAAAACTGGAAGCATTTCGTGTAAAAAATGGACAATCTCTTTCGAAGTATCACTATTTCGGACGAAATCTCATTTGTTACAAAGGGATTTCATTTTCTTAAACTTTTTGAAACTCCATCCTTTTTGTGTGTTCAAAATGCACAATTCAAAGCCACATCATCAATTTTCAACCCTTTCTGACTAAATTTGGTATTTTTCATGCACTTACTGATTTTTTTTGAGCTAAATAACCCTGAAATTAAAAGCTCTTCAAATGAACTCTCCAAAGGTTGAAAGTTGGCATGGTATCATCATTTCACCCACATAGCATATGCTAAAAAGTTTAGAGGGTGACGGCAAAAACTGGATGCACTTCGTGTAGAAAATGGACAATCTCGGTCGAAGTATCACGGTTTCAGACGAAAACTCATCTGTTACAAAGGGATTTCATTTTCTTGAATTTTTTTAACTCCATACTTTTTTTGTGTTCAAAATGCACCATTCAAATCCACATGGTCCATTTTCAACCCTTTCTGACTACATTTGGGATTTCTCATGCACGTACTGATTGTTTTGAGATAAATAACCCTGAAATTGAAAAGCACTTCAAATGAACTCTGAAAAGGTTGAAGGTTGGCATGGTACCATCATTTCAGCCACATAGCATGTGCTAAAAAGTCGACAGGGTTATGGCAAAAACTGGAAGCATTTCGTGTAAAAAATGGACAATCTCTTTCGAAGTATCACTATTTCGGACGAAAACTCATTTGTTACAAAGGGATTTCATTTTCTTTAACTTTTTGAAACTCCACCCTTTTTGTGTGTTCAAAATGCACAATTCAAAGCCACATCATAAATTTTCAACCCTTTCTGACTACATTTGGTATTTTTCATGCACTTACTGATTTTTTTGAGCTAAATAACCCTGAAATTAAAAGCTCTTCAAATGAACTCTCCAAAGGTTGAAAGTTGGCATGGTATCATCATTTCACCCACATAGCATCTGCTAAAAAGTTTATAGGGTGACGGCAAAAACTGGATGCACTTCGTGTAGAAAATGGACAATCTCGTTCGAAGTATCACGGTTTCGGACGAAAACTCATCTGTTACAAAGGGATTTCATTTTCTTGAACTTTTTGGCACTCCATACTTTTTGTGTGTTCAAAATGCACAATTCAAGTCCACATCATCAATTTTCAACCCTTTCTGAGTACATTTGGTATTTTTCATGCACTTACTAATTTTTTTGAGCTAAATAACCCTGAAATTGAATAGCACTTCAAATGAGCTCTGAAAAGGTTGAAAGTTGGCATGGTATCATCATTTCACCCACATAGAATGTGCTAAAAAGTTGAGAGGATTATGGCAAAAACCGTATGCTTTTCGTGTACAAAATAGACAATCTCTTTCGAAGTATCACGGTTTCGGACGTAAACTCATCTGTTGCATAGGGATTTAATTTTCTTAAACTTTTTGGAAATCCATACTGTTTGTCTGTTCAAAATGCACCATTCAAAGCCACATCATCCATTTTCAACCCTTTCTGACTACATTTGGTTTTTTCCACGCACTTACTGAGTTTTTTGAGCTAAGTAACCATGAAATTGAAAAGCACTTCAAATGAACTCTGAAAAGGTTGAAAGTTGGCATGGTATCATCATTTGACCCATATAGCATGTGCTAAGAAGTTGAGAGGGTTATGGCAAAAATTGGATGCACTTCGTGTACAAAATGGACAATCTCTTTCGAAGTATCACGCTTTCGGACGAAACTCATCTGTGACAAAGGGATTTAATTTTCTTGAACTTGTTGTAACTCCATACTTTTTTTGTGATCAAAATGCACCATTCAAAGCCACATCGTCCATTTTCAACCCTTTCTGACTACATTTGGGATTTCTCATGCACTTACTGATTGTTTTGAGATAAATAACCCTGAAATTGAAAGGCACTTCAAATGAACTCTGAAAAGGTTGAAGGTTGGCATGGTATCATCATTTCAGCCACATAGCATGTGCTAAAAAGTCGAGAGGGTTATGGCAAAAACTGGAAGCATTTCGTGTAAAAAATGGACAATCTCTTTCGAAGTATCACTATTTCGGACGAAATCTCATTTGTTACAAAGGGATTTCATTTTCTTAAACTTTTTGAAACTCCACCCTTTTTGTGTGTTCAAAATGCACAATTCAAAGCCACATCATCAATTTTCAACCCTTTCTGACTAAATTTGGTATTTTTCATGCACTTACTGATTTTTTTTGAGCTAAATAACCCTGAAATTAAAAGCTCTTCAAATGAACTCTCCAAAGGTTGAAAGTTGGCATGGTATCATCATTTCACCCACATAGCATCTGCTAAAAAGTTTAGAGGGTGACGGCAAAAACTGGATGCACTTCGTGTAGAAAATGGACAATCTCGGTCGAAGTATCACGGTTTCAGACGACAACTCATCTGTTACAAAGGGATTTCATTTTCGTGAAATTTTTTTAACTCCATACTTTTTTTGTGCTCAAAATGCACCATTCAAATCCACATGGTCCATTTTCAACCCTTTCTGACTACATTTGGGATTTCTCATGCACGTACTGATTGTTTTGAGATAAATAACCCTGAAATTGAAAAGCACTTCAAATGAACTCTGAAAAGGTTGAAGGTTGGCATGGTACCATCATTTCAGCCACATAGCATGTGCTAAAAAGTCGAGAGGGTTATGGCAAAAACTGGAAGCATTTCGTGTAAAAAATGGACAATCTCTTTCGAAGTATCACTATTTCGGACGAAAACTCATTTGTTACAAAGGGATTTCATTTTCTTTAACTTTTTGAAACTCCACCCTTTTTGTGTGTTCAAAATGCACAATTCAAAGCCACATCATAAATTTTCAACCCTTTCTGACTACATTTGGTATTTTTCATGCACTTACTGATTTTTTTGAGCTAAATAACCCTGAAATTAAAAGCTCTTCAAATGAACTCTCCAAAGGTTGAAAGTTGGCATGGTATCATCATTTCACCCACATAGCATCTGCTAAAATGTTTATAGGGTGACGGCAAAAACTGGATGCACTTCGTGTAGAAAATGGACAATCTCGTTCGAAGTATCACGGTTTCGGACGAAAACTCATCTGTTACAAAGGGATTTCATTTTCTTGAACTTTTTGGCACTCCATACTTTTTGTGTGTTCAAAATGCACAATTCAAGTCCACATCATCAATTTTCAACCCTTTCTGAGTACATTTGGTATTTTTCATGCACTTACTAATTTTTTTGAGCTAAATAACCCTGAAATTGAATAGCACTTCAAATGAGCTCTGAAAAGGTTGAAAGTTGGCATGGTATCATCATTTCACCCACATAGAATGTGCTAAAAAGTTGAGAGGATTATGGCAAAAACCGTATGCTTTTCGTGTACAAAATAGACAATCTCTTTCGAAGTATCACGGTTTCGGACGTAAACTCATCTGTTGCATAGGGATTTAATTTTCTTAAACTTTTTGGAAATCCATACTGTTTGTCTGTTCAAAATGCACCATTCAAAGCCACATCATCCATTTTCAACCCTTTCTGACTACATTTGGTTTTTTCCACGCACTTACTGAGTTTTTTGAGCTAAGTAACCATGAAATTGAAAAGCACTTCAAATGAACTCTGAAAAGGTTGAAAGTTGGCATGGTATCATCATTTGACCCATATAGCATGTGCTAAGAAGTTGAGAGGGTTATGGCAAAAATTGGATGCACTTCGTGTACAAAATGGACAATCTCTTTCGAAGTATCACGCTTTCGGACGAAACTCATCTGTGACAAAGGGATTTAATTTTCTTGAACTTGTTGTAACTCCATACTTTTTTTGTGTTCAAAATGCACCATTCAAAGCCACATCGTCCATTTTCAACCCTTTCTGACTACATTTGGGATTTCTCATGCACTTACTGATTGTTTTGAGATAAATAACCCTGAAATTGAAAAGCACTTCAAATGAACTCTGAAAAGTTTGAAGGTTGGCATGGTATCATCATTTCAGCCACATAGCATGTGCTAAAAAGTCGAGAGGGTTATGGCAAAAACTGGAAGCATTTCGTGTAAAAAATGGACAATCTCTTTCGAAGTATCACTATTTCGGACGAAATCTCATTTGTTACAAAGGGATTTCATTTTCTTAAACTTTTTGAAACTCCACCCTTTTTGTGTGTTCAAAATGCACAATTCAAAGCCACATCATCAATTTTCAACCCTTTCTGACTAAATTTGGTATTTTTCATGCACTTACTGATTTTTTTTGAGCTAAATAACCCTGAAATTAAAAGCTCTTCAAATGAACTCTCCAAAGGTTGAAAGTTGGCATGGTATCATCATTTCACCCACATAGCATCTGCTAAAAAGTTTAGAGGGTGACGGCAAAAACTGGATGCACTTCGTGTAGAAAATGGACAATCTCGGTCGAAGTATCACGGTTTCAGACGAAAACTCATCTGTTACAAAGGGATTTCATTTTCTTGAAATTTTTTTAACTCCATACTTTTTTTGTGCTCAAAATGCACCATTCAAATCCACATGGTCCATTTTCAACCCTTTCTGACTACATTTGGGATTTCTCATGCACGTACTGATTGTTTTGAGATAAATAACCCTGAAATTGAAAAGCACTTCAAATGAACTCTGAAAAGGTTGAAGGTTGGCATGGTACCATCATTTCAGCCACATAGCATGTGCTAAAAAGTCGAGAGGGTTATGGCAAAAACTGGAAGCATTTCGTGTAAAAAATGGACAATCTCTTTCGAAGTATCACTATTTCGGACGAAAACTCATTTGTTACAAAGGGATTTCATTTTCTTTAACTTTTTGAAACTCCACCCTTTTTGTGTGTTCAAAATGCACAATTCAAAGCCACATCATAAATTTTCAACCCTTTCTGACTACATTTGGTATTTTTCATGCACTTACTGATTTTTTTGAGCTAAATAACCCTGAAATTAAAAGCTCTTCAAATGAACTCTCCAAAGGTTGAAAGTTGGCATGGTATCATCATTTCACCCACATAGCATCTGCTAAAAAGTTTATAGGGTGACGGCAAAAACTGGATGCACTTCGTGTAGAAAATGGACAATCTCGTTCGAAGTATCACGGTTTCGGACGAAAACTCATCTGTTACAAAGGGATTTCATTTTCTTGAACTTTTTGGCACTCCATACTTTTTGTGTGTTCAAAATGCACAATTCAAGTCCACATCATCAATTTTCAACCCTTTCTGAGTACATTTGGTATTTTTCAGGCACTTACTAATTTTTTTGAGCTAAATAACCCTGAAATTGAAAAGCACTTCAAATGAGCTCTGAAAAGGTTGAAAGTTGGCATGGTATCATCATTTCACCCACATAGAATGTGCTAAAAAGTTGAGAGGATTATGGCAAAAACCGTATGCTTTTCGTGTACAAAATAGACAATCTCTTTCGAAGTATCACGGTTTCGGACGTAAACTCATCTGTTGCATAGGGATTTAATTTTCTTAAACTTTTTGGAACTCCATACTGTTTGTCTGTTCAAAATGCACCATTCAAAGCCACATCATGCATTTTCAACCCTTTCTGACTACATTTGGTTTTTTCCACGCACTTACTGAGTTTTTTGAGCTAAGTAACCATGAAATTGAAAAGCACTTCAAATGAACTCTGAAAAGGTTGAAAGTTGGCATGGTATCATCCTTTGACCCATATAGCATGTGCTAAGAAGTTGAGAGGGTTATGGCAAAAATTGGATGCACTTCGTGTACAAAATGGACAATCTCTTTCGAAGTATCACGCTTTCGGACGAAAACTCATCTGTGACAAAGGGATTTAATTTTCTTGAACTTGTTGTAACTCCATACTTTTTTTGTGTTCAAAATGCACCATTCAAAGCCACATCGTCCATTTTCAACCGTTTCTGACTACATTTGGGATTTTTCATGCACTTATTGATTGTTTTGAGCTACATAACCCTGAAATTGAAAAGCACTTCAAATGAACTGTGAAAAGGTTGAAAGTCGGCATGGTATCATCATTTCACCCACATAGCTTGTGCTAAATAGTTGAGAGGGTTATGGCAAAAACTAGATGCACTTTGTATACAAAATGGCAGTCTCTTTCGAAGTATCACGCTTTCGGACGAAAACTCATCTGTTACAAAGGGGTTTCATTTTTTTGAACTTTTTGGAACTCCATACTTTTTGTGTGTTCAAAATGCACCATTCAAAGCCACATCATCAATTTTCAACCCTTTCTGACTAAATTTGGTATTTTTCATGCACTTACTGATTTTTTGAGCTAAATAACCCTGAAATTGAATAGCACTTCAAATGAACTCTGAAAACGTTGAAATTTGGCATGCTATCATCATTTCACCCACATAGCATGTGCTAAAAGTTTAGAGGGTTAGGGCAAAAACTGGATGCACTTCGTGTAGAAAATGGACAATCTCTTTTGAAGTATAACGGTTTCGGACGAAAACTAATCTGTTACAAAGGGATTTCATTTTCTTGAACCTTTTGTAACTCCATACTTTTTTTGTGTTCAAAATGCACCATTCAAAGCCACATCATCCATTTTCAACCCTTTCTGACTACATTTGGTATTTTTCATGCACTTACTGATTTTTTGAGCTAAATAACCCTGAAATTGAATAACACTTCAAATGAACTCTGAAAAGGTTGAAAGTTGGCATCGTATCATCATTTCACCCACATAGAATGTGCTAAAAAGTTTAGAGGGTTAGGGCAAAAACTGGATGCACTTCGTGTAGAAAATAGACAATCTCTTCCGAAGTATCACGGTTTCGGACGAAAACTCATCTGTTACAAAGGGATTTCATTTTCTTGAACTTTTTGTAACTCCATACTTTTTTTGCGTTCAAATTGGACCATTCAAAGCCACATCATCCAGTTTCAACCCTTTCTGACTACATTTGGTATTTTTCATGCACTTACTGATTTTCTTTGAGCTAAATAACCCTGAAATTGAAAAGCACTTAAAATAAACTCCAAAAAGGTTGACAGTTGGTATGGTATCATCATTTCACCCACGTAGCATGTGCTAAAAAGTTGAGAGGGTTATGGCAAAAGCTGGAAGCATTTCGTGGACAAAATGGACAATCTCTTTCGAAGTATCACGGTTTCGGACGAAAACTCATTTGTTACAAAGGGATTTCATTTTCTTTAACTTTTTGGAACTCCATACTTTTTGTGTGTTCAAAATGCACAATTCAAAGCCACATCATCAATTTTCAACCCTTTCTGACTACATTTGGTATTTTTCATGCACTTACTGAATTTTTTGAGCTAAATAACCCTGAAATTGAAAAGCTCTTCAAATGAACTCTCAAAAGGTTGAAAGTTGGCATGTTATCATGATTTCACCCACATAGCATCTTCTAAAAAGTTTAGAGGGTTACGGCAAAAGCTGGATGCACTTCGTGTAGAAAATGGACAATCTCTTTCGAAGTATCACGGTTTCGGACGAAAACTCATCTGTTACAAAGAGATTTCATTTTCTTGAAATTTTTGGAACTCCATATTGTTTGTCTGTTCAAAATGCACCATTCAAAGCCACATCATCCATTTTCAACCTTTTTTGACTACATTTGGTATTTTCCGCACACTTAATCAGTTTTTTGAGCTAAGTAACCCTAAAAATGAAAAGCACTTCAAATGAACTCTGAAAAGGTTGAAAGTTGGCATGGTATCATCATTTCACCCACATAGCATGTGCTAAGAAGTTGAGAGGGTTATGGCAAAAACTGGATGCACTTCGTGTACAGAATGGACAATCTCTTTCGAAGTATCATGCTTTCGGACGAAAACTCATCTGTTACAAAGGGATTTCATTTTCTTGAACTTTTTTTAACTCCATACTTTTTTGTGTTCAAAATGCACCATTCAAATCCACATGGTCCATTTTCAACCCTTTCTAACTACATTTGGGATTTTTCATGCACTTACTGATTGTTTTGAAATAAATAACCCTGAAATTGAAAAGCACTTCAAATGAACTCTGAAAAGGTTGAAGGTTGGCATGGTATCATCATTTCAGCCAAATAGCATGTGCTAAAAAGTCGAGAGGGTTATGGCAAAAACTGGAAGCATTTCGTGTAAAAAATGGACCATCTCTTTCGAAGTATCACGGTTTCGGACGAAAACTCATTTGTTACAAAGGGATTTCATTTTATTTAACTTTTTGAAACTCCACCCTTTTTGTGTGTTCAAAATGCACAATTCAAAGCCACACCATCAATTTTCAACCCTTTCTGACTACATTTGGTATTTTTCATGCACTTACTGATTTTTTTGAGTTAAATAACCCTGGAATTAAAAGTCATCAAATGAACTCTCAAAAGGTTGAAATTTGGCATGGTATCATCATTTCACCCACATAGCATCTGCTAAAAAGTTTAGAGGGTGACGGCAAAAACTGGATGCACTTCGTGTAGAAAATGGACAATCTCGTTCGAAGTATCACGGTTTCGGACGAAAACTCATCTGTTACAAAGGGATTTCATTTTCTTGAACTTTTTGGCACTCTATACTTTTTGTGTGTTCAAAATGCACAATTCAAATCCACATCATCAATTTTCATCCCTTTCTGAGTACATTTGGTATTTTTCATGCACTTACTAATTTTTTTGTGCTAAATAACCCTGAAATTGAAAAGCACTTCAAATGAGCTCTGAAAAGGCTGAAAGTTGGCATGGTATCATCATTTCACCCACATAGAATGTGCTAAAAAGTTGAGAGGATTATGGCAAAAACCGTATGCTTTTCGTGTACAAAATACACAATCTCTTTC
Source organism: Hordeum marinum (assembly GCA_022496015.1). Taxonomy (NCBI): domain Eukaryota; kingdom Viridiplantae; phylum Streptophyta; class Magnoliopsida; order Poales; family Poaceae; genus Hordeum; species Hordeum marinum. Next base: position 530,772 of record JAAAWK010000967.1, read on the forward strand.
GAAGTATCACGGTTTCGGACGTAAACTCATCTGTTACATAGGGATTTAATTTTCTTGAACTTTTTGGAACTCCATACTGTTTGTCTGTTCAAAATGCACCATTCAAAGCCACATCATCCATTTTCAACCCTTTCTGACTATATTTGGTATTTTCCACGCACTTACTGAGTTTTTTGAGCTAAGTAACCATGAAATTGAAAAGCACTTCAAATGAACTCTGAAAAGGTTGAAAGTTGGCATGGTATCATCATTTCACCCATATAGCATGTGCTAAGAAGTTGAGAGGGTTATGGCAAAAACTGGATGCACTTCGTGTACAAAATGGACAATCTCTTTCGAAGTATCACGCTTTCGGATGAAAACTCATCTGTGACAAACGGATTTAATTTTCTTGAACTTGTTGTAACTCCATACTTTTTTTGTGTTCAAAATGCACCATTCAAAGCCACATCGTCCATTTTCAACCCTTTCTGACTACATTTGGGATTTCTCATGCACTTACTGATTGTTTTGAGATAAATAACCCTGAAATTGAAAAGCACTTCAAATGAACTCTGAAAAGGTTGAAGGTTGGCATGGTATCATCATTTCAGCCACATAGCATGTGCTAAAAAGTCGAGAGGGTTATGGCAAAAACTGGAAGCATTTCGTGTAAAAAATGGACAATCTCTTTCGAAGTATCACTATTTCGGACGAAATCTCATTTGTTACAAAGGGATTTCATTTTCTTAAACTTTTTGAAACTCCACCCTTTTTGTGTGTTCAAAATGCACAATTCAAAGCCACATCATCAATTTTCAACCCTTTCTGACTAAATTTGGTATTTTTCATGCACTTACTGATTTTTTTTGAGCTAAATAACCCTGAAATTAAAAGCTCTTCAAATGAACTCTCCAAAGGTTGAAAGTTGGCATGGTATCATCATTTCACCCACATAGCATCTGCTAAAAAGTTTAGAGGGTGACGGCAAAAACTGGATGCACTTCGTGTAGAAAATGGACAATCTCGGTCGAAGTATCACGGTTTCAGACGACAACTCATCTGTTACAAAGGGATTTCATTTTCGTGAAATTTTTTTAACTCCATACTTTTTTTGTGCTCAAAATGCACCATTCAAATCCACATGGTCCATTTTCAACCCTTTCTGACTACATTTGGGATTTCTCATGCACGTACTGATTGTTTTGAGATAAATAACCCTGAAATTGAAAAGCACTTCAAATGAACTCTGAAAAGGTTGAAGGTTGGCATGGTACCATCATTTCAGCCACATAGCATGTGCTAAAAAGTCGAGAGGGTTATGGCAAAAACTGGATGCATTTCGTGTAAAAAATGGACAATCTCTTTCGAAGTATCACTATTTCGGACGAAAACTCATTTGTTACAAAGGGATTTCATTTTCTTTAACTTTTTGAAACTCCACCCTTTTTGTGTGTTCAAAATGCACAATTCAAAGCCACATCATAAATTTTCAACCCTTTCTGACTACATTTGGTATTTTTCATGCACTTACTGATTTTTTTGAGCTAAATAACCCTGAAATTAAAAGCTCTTCAAATGAACTCTCCAAAGGTTGAAAGTTGGCATGGTATCATCATTTCACCCACATAGCATCTGCTAAAATTTTTATAGGGTGACGGCAAAAACTGGATGCACTTCGTGTAGAAAATGGACAATCTCGCTCGAAGTATCACGGTTTCGGACGAAAACTCATCTGTTACAAAGGGATTTCATTTTCTTGAACTTTTTGGCACTCCATACTTTTTGTGTGTTCAAAATGCACAATTCAAGTCCACATCATCAATTTTCAACCCTTTCTGAGTACATTTGGTATTTTTCATGCACTTACTAATTTTTTTGAGCTAAATAACCCTGAAATTGAATAGCACTTCAAATGAGCTCTGAAAAGGTTGAAAGTTGGCATGGTATCATCATTTCACCCACATAGAATGTGCTAAAAAGTTGAGAGGATTATGGCAAAAACCGTATTCTTTTCGTGTACAAAATAGACAATCTCTTTCGAAGTATCACGGTTTCGGACGTAAACTCATCTGTTGCATAGGGATTTAATTTTCTTAAACTTTTTGGAAATCCATACTGTTTGTCTGTTCAAAATGCACCATTCAAAGCCACATCATCCATTTTCAACCCTTTCTGACTACATTTGGTTTTTTCCACGCACTTACTGAGTTTTTTGAGCTAAGTAACCATGAAATTGAAAAGCACTTCAAATGAACTCTGAAAAGGTTGAAAGTTAGCATGGTATCATCATTTGACCCATATAGCATGTGCTAAGAAGTTGAGAGGGTTATGGCAAAAATTGGATGCACTTCGTGTACAAAATGGACAATCTCTTTCGAAGTATCACGCTTTCGGACGAAACTCATCTGTGACAAAGGGATTTAATTTTCTTGAACTTGTTGTAACTCCATACTTTTTTTGTGTTCAAAATGCACCATTCAAAGCCACATCGTCCATTTTCAACCCTTTCTGACTACATTTGGGATTTCTCATGCACTTACTGATTGTTTTGAGATAAATAACCCTGAAATTGAAAAGCACTTCAAATGAACTCTGAAAAGGTTGAAGGTTGGCATGGTATCATCATTTCAGCCACATAGCATGTGCTAAAAAGTCGAGAGGGTTATGGCAAAAACTGGAAGCATTTCGTGTAAAAAATGGACAATCTCTTTCGAAGTATCACTATTTCGGACGAAATCTCATTTGTTACAAAGGGATTTCATTTTCTTATACTTTTTGAAACTCCACCCTTTTTGTGTGTTCAAAATGCACAATTCAAAGCCACATCATCAATTTTCAACCCTTTCTGACTAAATTTGGTATTTTCCATGCACTTACTGATTTTTTTTGAGCTAAATAACCCTGAAATTAAAAGCTCTTCAAATGAACTCTCCAAAGGTTGAAAGTTGGCATGGTATCATCATTTCACCCACATAGCATCTGCTAAAAAGTTTAGAGGGTGACGGCAAAAACTGGATGCACTTCGTGTAGAAAATGGACAATCTCGGTCGAAGTATCACGGTTTCAGACGAAAACTCATCTGTTACAAAGGGATTTCATTTTCTTGAATTTTTTTTAACTCCATACTTTTTTTGTGCTCAAAATGCACCATTCAAATCCACATGGTCCATTTTCAACCCTTTCTGACTACATTTGGGATTTCTCATGCACGTACTGATTGTTTTGAGATAAATAACCCTGAAATTGAAAAGCACTTCAAATGAACTCTGAAAAGGTTGAAGGTTGGCATGGTACCATCATTTCAGCCACATAGCATGTGCTAAAAAGTCGAGAGGGTTATGGCAAAAACTGGAAGCATTTCGTGTAAAAAATGGACAATCTCTTTCGAAGTATCACTATTTCGGACGAAAACTCATTTGTTACAAAGGGATTTCATTTTCTTTAACTTTTTGAAACTCCACCCTTTTTGTGTGTTCAAAATGCACAATTCAAAGCCACATCATAAATTTTCAACCCTTTCTGACTACATTTGGTATTTTTCATGCACTTACTGATTTTTTTGAGCTAAATAACCCTGAAATTAAAAGCTCTTCAAATGAACTCTCCAAAGGTTGAAAGTTGGCATGGTATCATCATTTCACCCACATAGCATCTGCTAAAAAGTTTATAGGGTGACGGCAAAAACTGGATGCACTTCGTGTAGAAAATGGACAATCTCGTTCGAAGTATCACGGTTTCGGACGAAAACTCATCTGTTACAAAGGGATTTCATTTTCTTGAACTTTTTGGCACTCCATACTTTTTGTGTGTTCAAAATGCACAATTCAAGTCCACATCATCAATTTTCAACCCTTTCTGAGTACATTTGGTATTTTTCAGGCACTTACTAATTTTTTTGAGCTAAATAACCCTGAAATTGAAAAGCACTTCAAATGAGCTCTGAAAAGGTTGAAAGTTGGCATGGTATCATCATTTCACCCACATAGAATGTGCTAAAAAGTTGAGAGGATTATGGCAAAAACCGTATGCTTTTCGTGTACAAAATAGACAATCTCTTTCGAAGTATCACGGTTTCGGACGTAAACTCATCTGTTGCATAGGGATTTAATTTTCTTAAACTTTTTGGAACTCCATACTGTTTGTCTGTTCAAAATGCACCATTCAAAGCCACATCATGCATTTTCAACCCTTTCTGACTACATTTGGTTTTTTCCACGCACTTACTGAGTTTTTTGAGCTAAGTAACCATGAAATTGAAAAGCACTTCAAATGAACTCTGAAAAGGTTGAAAGTTGGCATGGTATCATCCTTTGACCCATATAGCATGTGCTAAGAAGTTGAGAGGGTTATGGCAAAAATTGGATGCACTTCGTGTACAAAATGGACAATCTCTTTCGAAGTATCACGCTTTCGGACGAACACTCATCTGTGACAAAGGGATTTAATTTTCTTGAACTTGTTGTAACTCCATACTTTTTTTGTGTTCAAAATGCACCATTCAAAGCCACATCGTCCATTTTCAACCGTTTCTGACTACATTTGGGATTTTTCATGCACTTATTGATTGTTTTGAGCTACATAACCCTGAAATTGAAAAGCACTTCAAATGAACTGTGAAAAGGTTGAAAGTTGGCATGGTATCATCATTTCACCCACATAGCTTGTGCTAAATAGTTGAGAGGGTTATGGCAAAAACTGGATGCACTTTGTATACAAAATGGCAGTCTCTTTCGAAGTATCACGCTTTCGGACGAAAACTCATCTGTTACAAAGGGGTTTCATTTTTTTGAACTTTTTGGAACTCCATACTTTTTGTGTGTTCAAAATGCACCATTCAAAGCCACATCATCAATTTTCAACCCTTTCTGACTAAATTTGGTATTTTTCATGCACTTACTGATTTTTTGAGCTAAATAACCCTGAAATTGAATAGCACTTCAAATGAACTCTGAAAACGTTGAAATTTGGCATGCTATCATCATTTCACCCACATAGCATGTGCTAAAAGTTTAGAGGGTTAGGGCAAAAACTGGATGCACTTCGTGTAGAAAATGGACAATCTCTTTTGAAGTATAACGGTTTCGGACGAAAACTAATCTGTTACAAAGGGATTTCATTTTCTTGAACCTTTTGTAACTCCATACTTTTTTTGTGTTCAAAATGCACCATTCAAAGCCACATCATCCATTTTCAACCCTTTCTGACTACATTTGGTATTTTTCATGCACTTACTGATTTTTTGAGCTAAATAACCCTGAAATTGAATAACACTTCAAATGAACTCTGAAAAGGTTGAAAGTTGGCATCGTATCATCATTTCACCCACATAGAATGTGCTAAAAAGTTTAGAGGGTTAGGGCAAAAACTGGATGCACTTCGTGTAGAAAATAGACAATCTCTTCCGAAGTATCACGGTTTCGGACGAAAACTCATCTGTTACAAAGGGATTTCATTTTCTTGAACTTTTTGTAACTCCATACTTTTTTGCGTTCAAATTGGACCATTCAAAGCCACATCATCCATTTTCAACCCTTTCTGACTACATTTGGTATTTTTCATGCACTTACTGATTTTCTTTGAGCTAAATAACCCTGAAATTGAAAAGCACTTAAAATAAACTCCAAAAAGGTTGACAGTTGGTATGGTATCATCATTTCACCCACGTAGCATGTGCTAAAAAGTTGAGAGGGTTATGGCAAAAGCTGGAAGCATTTCGTGGACAAAATGGACAATCTCTTTCGAAGTATCACGGTTTCGGACGAAAACTCATTTGTTACAAAGGGATTTCATTTTCTTTAACTTTTTGGAACTCCATACTTTTTGTGTGTTCAAAATGCACAATTCAAAGCCACATCATCAATTTTCAACCCTTTCTGACTACATTTGGTATTTTTCATGCACTTACTGAATTTTTTGAGCTAAATAACCCTGAAATTGAAAAGCTCTTCAAATGAACTCTCAAAAGGTTGAAAGTTGGCATGTTATCATCATTTCACCCACATAGCATCTTCTAAAAAGTTTAGAGGGTTACGGCAAAAGTTGGATGCACTTCGTGTAGAAAATGGACAATCTCTTTCGAAGTATCACGGTTTCGGACGAAAACTCATCTGTTACAAAGAGATTTCATTTTCTTGAAATTTTTGGAACTCCATATTGTTTGTCTGTTCAAAATGCACCATTCAAAGCCACATCATCCATTTTCAACCTTTTTTGACTACATTTGGTATTTTCCGCACACTTAATCAGTTTTTTGAGCTAAGTAACCCTAAAAATGAAAAGCACTTCAAATGAACTCTGAAAAGGTTGAAAGTTGGCATGGTATCATCATTTCACCCACATAGCATGTGCTAAGAAGTTGAGAGGGTTATGGCAAAAACTGGATGCACTTCGTGTACAAAATGGACAATCTCTTTCGAAGTATCATGCTTTCGGACGAAAACTCATCTGTTACAAAGGGATTTCATTTTCTTGAACTTTTTTTAACTCCATACTTTTTTTGTGTTCAAAATGCACCATTCAAATCCACATGGTCCATTTTCAACCCTTTCTAACTACATTTGGGATTTTTCATGCACTTACTGATTGTTTTGAAATAAATAACCCTGAAATTGAAAAGCACTTCAAATGAACTCTGAAAAGGTTGAAGGTTGGCATGGTATCATCATTTCACCCAAATAGCATGTGCTAAAAAGTCGAGAGGGTTATGGCAAAAACTGGAAGCATTTCGTGTAAAAAATGGACCATCTCTTTCGAAGTATCACGGTTTCGGACGAAAACTCATTTGTTACAAAGGGATTTCATTTTCTTTAACTTTTTGAAACTCCACCCTTTTTGTGTGTTCAAAATGCACAATTCAAAGCCACACCATCAATTTTCAACCCTTTCTGACTACATTTGGTATTTTTCATGCACTTACTGATTTTTTTGAGTTAAATAACCCTGGAATTAAAAGTCATCAAATGAACTCTCAAAAGGTTGAAATTTGGCATGGTATCATCATTTCACCCACATAGCATCTGCTAAAAAGTTTAGAGGGTGACGGCAAAAACTGGATGCACTTCGTGTAGAAAATGGACAATCTCGTTCGAAGTATCACGGTTTCGGACGAAAACTCATCTGTTACAAAGGGATTTCATTTTCTTGAACTTTTTGGCACTCTATACTTTTTGTGTGTTCAAAATGCACAATTCAAATCCACATCATCAATTTTCATCCCTTTCTGAGTACATTTGGTATTTTTCATGCACTTACTAATTTTTTTGTGCTAAATAACCCTGAAATTGAAAAGCACTTCAAATGAGCTCTGAAAAGGCTGAAAGTTGGCATGGTATCATCATTTCACCCACATAGAATGTGCTAAAAAGTTGAGAGGATTATGGCAAAAACCGTATGCTTTTCGTGTACAAAATACACAATCTCTTTCGAAGTATCACGGTTTCGGACGTAAACTCATCTGTTACATAGGGATTTAATTTTCTTGAACTTTTTGGAACTCCATACTGTTTGTCTGTTCAAAATGCACCATTCAAAGCCACATCATCCATTTTCAACCCTTTCTGACTATATTTGGTATTTTCCACGCACTTACTGAGTTTTTTGAGCTAAGTAACCATGAAATTGAAAAGCACTTCAAATGAACTCTGAAAAGGTTGAAAGTTGGCATGGTATCATCATTTCACCCATATAGCATGTGCTAAGAAGTTGAGAGGGTTATGGCAAAAACTGGATGCACTTCGTGTACAAAATGGACAATCTCTTTCGAAGTATCACGCTTTCGGATGAAAACTCATCTGTGACAAACGGATTTAATTTTCTTCAACTTGTTGTAACTCCATACTTTTTTTGTGTTCAAAATGCACCATTCAAAGCCACATCGTCCATTTTCACCTGTTTCTGACTACATTTGGGATTTTTCATGCACTTACTGATTGTTTTGAGCTAAATAACCCTGAAATTGGAAAGCACTTGAAATGAACTCTGAAAAGGTTGACAATTGGCATGGTATCATCATTTCACCCACATAGCTTGTGCTAAATAGTTGAGAGGGTTATGGCAAAAACTGGATGCACTTTGTATACAAGATGGCAGTCTCTTTCGAAGTATCACGGTTTCGGACGAAAACTCATCTGTTACAAAGGGGTTTCATTTTTTTGAAATTTTTGGAACTCCATACTTTTTGTGTGTTCAAAATGCACCATTCAAAGCCACATCATCAATTGTCAACCCTTTCTGACTAAATTTGGTATTTTTCATGCACTTACTGATTTTTTGAGCTAAATAACCCTGAAATTGAATAGCACTTCAAATGAACTATGAAAAGGTTGAAAGTTGGCATGCTATCATCATTTCACCCACATAGCATGTGCTAAAAGTTTAGAGGGTTAGGGAAAAAACTGGATGCACTTCGTGTAGAAAATGGACAATCTCTTTTGAAGTATAACAGTTTCGGACGAAAACTAATCTGTTACAAAGGGATTTCATTTTCTTGAAATTTTTGTAACTCCATACTTTTTTTGTGTTCAAAATGCACCATTAAAAGCCACATCATCCATTTTCAACCCTTTCTGACTACATTTGGTATTTTTCATGCACTTACTCATTTTTTGAGCTAAATAACCCTGAAATTGAATAGCACTTCAAATGAACTCTGAAAAGGTTGAAAGTTGGCGTGGTATCATCATTTCACCCACATAGCATGTGCTAAAAAGTTTAGATGGTTAGCGCAAAAACTGGATGCACTTCGTGTAGAAAATAGACAATCTCTTCCAAAGTATCACGGTTTCGGACGAAAACTCATCTGTTACAAAGGGATTTCATTTTCTTGAACTTTTTGTAACTCCATACTTTTTTTGCGTTCAAAATGGACCATTCAAAGCCACATCATCCATTTTCAACCCTTTCTGACTACATTTGGTATTTTTCATGCACTCACTGATTTTCTTTGAGCTAAATAACCCTGAAATTGAAAAGCACTTCAAATAAACTCTAAAAAGGATGACAGTTGGTATGGTATCATCATTTCACCCACGTAGCATGTGCTAAAAAGTTGAGAGGGTTATGGCAAAAGATGGAAGCATTTCGTGGACAAAATGGACAATCTGTTTCGAAGTATCACGGTTTCGGACGAAAACTCATTTGTTACAAAGGGATTTCATTTTCTTTAACTTTTTGGAACTCCATACTTTTTGTGTGTTAAAAATGCACAATTCAAAGCCACATCATCAATTTTCAACCCTTTCTGACTACATTTGGTATTTTTCATGCACTTACTGATTTTTTTGAGCTAAATAACCCTGAAATTGAAAAGCTCTTCAAATGAACTCTCAAAAGGTTGAAAGTTGGCATGTTATCATCATTTCACCCACATAGCATCTTCTAAAAAGTTTAGAGGGTTACGGCAAAAACTGGATGCACTTCGTGTAGAAAATGGACAATCTCTTTCGAAGTATCACCGTTTCGGACGAAAACTCATCTGTTACAAAGAGATTTCATTTTCTTGAAATTTTTGGAACTCCATATTGTTTGTTTGTTCAAAATGCACAACTCAAATCCACATCATCAATTTTCATCCCTTTTTGAGTACATTTGGTATTTTTCATGCACTTACTAATTTTTTTGAGCTAAGTAACCATGAAATTGAAAAGCACTTCAAATGAACTCTGAAAAGGTTGAAAGTTGGCATGGTATCATCATTTCACCCATATAGCATGTGCTAAGAAGTTGAGAGGGTTATGGCAAAAACTGGATGCACTTCGTGTACAAAATGGACAATCTCTTTCGAAGTATCACGCTTTCGGACGAAAACTCATCTGTGACAAAGGGATTTAATTTTCTTGAACTTGTTGTAACTCCATACTTTTTGTGTGTTCAAAATGCACCATTCAAAGCCACATCGTCCATTTTCAACCGTTTCTGACTACATTTGGGATTTCTCATGCACTTACTGATTGTTTTGAGATAAATAACCCTGAAATTGAAAAGCACTTCAAATGAACTCTGAAAAGGTTGAAGGTTGGCATGGTATCATCATTTCAGCCACATAGCATGTGCTAAAAAGTCGAGAGGGTTATGGCAAAAACTGGAAGCATTTCGTGTAAAAAATGGACCATCTCTTTCGAAGTATCACGGTTTCGGACGATAACTCATTTGTTACAAAGGGATTTCATTTTCTTTAACTTTTTGAAACTCCACCCTTTTTGTGTGTTCAAAATGCACAATTCAAAGCCACACCATCAATTTTCATCCCTTTCTAACTACATTTGGTATTTTTCATGCACTTACTGATTTTTTTGAGCTAAATAACCCAAAAATTAAAAGTCTTCAAATGAACTCTCAAAAGGTTGAAATTTGGCATGGTATCATCATTTCACCCACATAGCATCTGCTAAAAAGTTTAGAGGGTGACGGCAAAAACTGGATGCACTTCGTGTAGAAAATGGACAATCTCGTTCGAAGTATCACGGTTTCGGACGAAAACTCATCTGTTACAAAGGGATTTCATTTTCTTGAATTGGCACTCCATACTTTTTGTGTGTTCAAAATGCACAATTCAAATCCACATCATCAATTTTCATCCCTTTCTGAGTACATTTGGTATTTTTCATGCACTTACTAATTTTTTTGAGCTAAGTAACCATGAAATTGAAAAGCACTTCAAATGAACTCTGAAAAGGTTGAAAGTTGGCATGGTATCATCATTTCACCCATATAGCATGTGCTAAGAAGTTGAGAGGGTTATGGCAAAAACTGGATGCACTTCGTGTACAAAATGGACAATCTCTTTCGAAGTATCACGCTTTCGGACGAAAACTCATCTGTGACAAAGGGATTTAATTTTCTTGAACTTGTTGTAACTCCATACTTTTTGTGTGTTCAAAATGCACCATTCAAAGCCACATCGTCCATTTTCAACCGTTTCTGACTACATTTGGGATTTTTCATGCACTTACTGATTGTTTTGAGCTAAATAACCCTGAAATTGAAAAGCACTTCAAATGAACTCTGAAAAGGCTGAAAGTTGGCATGGTATCATAATTTCACCCACATAGCTTGTGCTAAATAGTTGAGAGGGTTATGGCAAAAACTGGATGCACTTTGTATACAAGATGGCAGTCTCTTTCGAAGTATCACGCTTTCGGACGAAAACTCATCTGTTACAAAGGGGTTTCATTTTTTTGAACTTTTTGGAACTCCATACTTTTTGTGTGTTCAAAATGCACCATTCAAGGCCACATCATCTATTTTCAACCCTTTCTGACTAAATTTGGTATTTTTCATGCACTTACTGATTTTTTGAGCTCAATAACCCTGAAATTGAATAGCACTTCAAATGAACTCTGAAAAGGTTGAAAGTTGGCATGATATCATCATTTCACCCACATAGCATGTGCTAAAAGTTTAGAGGGTTAGGGAAAAAGCTGGATGCACTTCGTGTAGAAAATGGACAATCTCTTTTGAAGTATTACGGTTTCGGACGAAAACTAATCTGTTACAAAGGGATTTCATTTTCTTGAACTTTTTGTAACTCCATACTTTTTTTGTGTTCAAAATGCACCATTCAAAGCCACATCATCCATTTTCAACCCTTTCTGACTACATTTGGTATTTTTCATGCACTTACTCATTTTTTGAGCTAAATAACCCTGAAATTGAATAGCACTTCAAATGAACTCTGAAAAGGTTGAAAGTTGGCGTGGTATCATCATTTCACCCACGTAGCATGTGCTAAAAAGTTGAGAGGGTTATGGCAAAAGCTGGAAGCATTTCGTGTACAAAATGGACAATCTCTTTCGAAGTATCACGGTTTCGGACGAAAACTCATTTGTTACAAAGGGATTTCATTTTCTTTAACTTTTTGGAACTCCATACTTTTTGTGTGTCCAAAATGCACAATTCAAAGCCACATCATCAATTTTCAACGCTTTCTGACTACATTTGGTATTTTTCATGCACTTACTGATTTTTTTGAGCTAAATAACCCTGAAATTGAAAAGCTCTTCAACTGAACTCTCAAAAGGTTGAAAGTTCGCATGTTATCATCATTTCACCCACATAGCATCTTCTAAAAAGTTTAGAGGGTTACGGCAAAAACTGGATGCACTTCGTGTAGAAAATGGACAATCTCTTTCGAAGTATCATGGTTTCGGACGAAAACTCATCTGTTACAAAGAGATTTCATTTTCTTGAAATTTTTGGAACTCCATATTGTTTGTCTCTTCAAAATGCACCATTCAAAGCCACATCATCCATTTTCAACCCTTTTTGACTACATTTGGTATTTTCCACACACTTAATCAGTTTTTTGAGCTAAGTAACCCTAAAAATGAAAAGCACTTCAAATGAACTCTGAAAAGGTTGAAAGTTGGCATGGTATAATCATTTCAACCACATAGCATGTGCTAAGAAGTTGAGAGGGTTATGGCAAAAACTGGATGCACTTCGTGTACAAAATGGACAATCTCTTTCGAAGTATCACGCTTTCGGACGAAAACTCATCTGTTACAAAGGGATTTCATTTTCTTGAACTTTTTTTAACTCCATACTTTTTTTGTGTTCAAAATGCACCATTCAAATCCACATGGTCCATTTTCAACCCTTTTTGACTACATTTGGGATTTTTCATGCACTTACTGATTGTTTTGAGATAAATAACCCTGAAATTGAAAAGCACTTCAAATGAACTCTGAAAAGGTTGAAGGTTGGCATGGTATCATCATTTCAGTCACATAGCATGTGCTAAAAAGTCGAGAGGGTTATGGCAAAAACTGGAAGCATTTCGTGTAAAAAATGGACCATCTCTTTCGAAGTATCACGGTTTCGGACAAAAACTCATTTGTTACAAAGGGATTTCATTTTCTTTAACTTTTTGAAACTCCACCCTTTTTGTGTGTTCAAAATGCACAATTCAAAGCCACACCATCAATTTTCAACCCTTTCTGACTACATTTGGTATTTTTCATGCACTTACTGATTTTTTTGAGCTAAATAACCCTGAAATTAAAAGTCTTCAAATGAACTCTCAAAATGTTGAAATTTGGCATGGTATCATCATTTCACCCACATAGCATCTGCTAAAAAGTTTAGAGGGTGACGGCAAAAACTGGATGCACTTCGTGTAGAAAATAGACAATCTCGTTCGAAGTATCACGGTTTCGGACGAAAACTCATCTGTTACAAAGGGATTTCATTTTCTTGAACTTTTTGGCAGTCCATAATTTTTGTGTGTTCAAAATGCACAATTCAAATCCACATCATCAATTTTCATCCCTTTCTGAGTACATTTGGTATTTTTCATGCACTTACTATTTTTTTTGAGCTAAATAACCCTGAAATTGAAAAGCACTTCAAATGAGCTCTGAAAAGGCTGAAAGTTGGCATGGTATCATCATTTCACCCACATAGAATGTGCTAAAAAGTTGAGAGGATTATGGCAAAAACCGTATGCTTTTCGTGTACAAAATGGACAATCTCGTTCGAAGTATCACGGTTTCGGACGTAAACTCATCTGTTACATAGGGATTTAATTTTCTTGAACTTTTTGGAACTCCATACTGTTTGTCTGTTCAAAATGCACAATTCAAATCCACATCATCCATTTCCAACCCTTTCTGACTACATTTGGTATTTTCCACGCACTTACTGAGTTTTGTGAGCTAAGTAACCATGAAATTGAAAAGCACTTCAAATGAACTCTGAAAAGGTTGAAAGTTGGCATGGTATCATCATTTCACCCACATAGCATGTGCTAAGAAGTTGAGAGGGTTATGGCAAAAACTGGATGCACTTCGTGTACAAAGTGGACAATCTCTTTCGAAGTATCACGCTTTCAGACGAAAACTCATCTGTGACAAAGGCATTTAATTTTATTGAACTTGTTGTAACTCCATACTTTTTGTGTGTTCAAAATGCACCATTCAAAGCCACATCGTCCATTTTCAACCGTTTCTGACAAAATTTAGGATTTTTCATGCACTTACTGATTGTTTTGAGCTAAATAACCCTGAAATTGAAAAGCACTTCAAATGAACTCTGAAAAGGTTGAAAGTTGGCATGGTATCATAATTTCACCCACATAGCTTGTGCTAAATAGTTGAGAGGGTTACGGCAAAAACTGGATGCACTTTGTATACAAAATGGCAGTCTCTTTCGAAGTATCACGCTTTCGGACGAAAACTCATCTGTTACAAAGGGGCTTCATTTTTTTGAACTTTTTGGAACTCCATACTTTTTGTTAGTTAAAAATGCACCATTCAAGGCCACATCATCAATTTTCAACCCTTTCTGACTAAATTTGGTATTTTTCATGCACTTAATGATTTTTTTGAGCTAAATAACCCTGAAATTGAATAGCACTTCAAATGAACTCTGAAAAGGTTGAAAGTTGGCATGCTATCATCATTTCACCCACATAGCATGTGCTAAAAGTTTAGAGGGTTAGGGCAAAAACTGTATGCACTTCGTGTAGAAAATGGACAATCTCTTTTGAAGTATAACGGTTTCGGACGAAAACTAATCTGTTACAAAGGGACTTCATTTTCTTGAACTTTTTGTAACTCCATACTTTTTTTGTGTTCAAAATGCACCATTCAAAGCCACATCATCCATTTTCAACCCTTTCTGACTACATTTGGTATTTTTCATGCACTTACTGATTTTTTGAGCTAAATAACCCTGAAATTGAATAACACTTCAAATGAACTCTGAAAAGGTTGAAAGTTGGCGTGGTATCATCATTTCACCCAGATAGCATGTGCTAAAAAGTTTAGAGGGTTAGGGCAAAAATTGGATGCACTTCGTGTAGAAAATAGACAATCTCTTCCAAAGTATCACGGTTTCGGACGAAAACTCATCTGTTACAAAGGGATTTCATTTTCTTGAACTTTTTGTAACTCCATACTTTTTTTGTGTTCAAAATGGACCATTCAAAGCCACATCATGCATTTTGAACCCTTTCTGACTACATTTGGTATTTTTCATGCACTTACTGATTTTCTGTGAGCTAAATAACCCTGAAATTGAAAAGCACTTCAAATAAACTCTAAAAAGGTTGAAAGTTGGTATGGTCTCATCATTTCACCCACGTAGCATGTGCTAAAAATTTGAGAGGGTTATGGCAAAAGCTGGAAGCATTTCGTGTACAAAATGGACAATCTCGTTCGAAGTATCACGGTTTCGGACGAAAACTCATTTGTTACAAAGGGATTTCATTTTCTTTAACTTTTTGGAACTCCATACTTTTTGTGTGTTCAAAATGCACAATTCAAATCCACATCATCAATTTTCAACCCTTTCTGACTACATTTGGTATTTTTCATGCACTTACTGATTTTTTTTTAGCTAAATAACCCTGAAATTGAAAAGCTCTTCAAATGAACTCTCAAAAGGTTGAAAGTTGGCATGTTATCATCATTTCACCCACATAGCATCTTCTAAAAAGTTTAGAAGGTTACGGCAAAAACTGGATGCACTTCGTGTAGAAAATAGACAATCTCTTTCGATGTATCACGGTTTTGGATGTAAACTCATCTGTTACAAAGGGATTTCATTTTCTTGAAATTTTTGGAACTCCATACTGTTTGTGTGTTCAAAATGCACCATTCGAAGCCACATCATCCATTTTCAACCCTTTCTAACTACAGTTGGTATTTTCCACACACTTAATCAGTTTTTTGAGCTAAGTAACCCTGAAATTGAAAAGCAATTCAAATGAACTATGAAAAGGTTGATAGTTGGCATGGTATCATCATTTCACCCTCATAGCATGTGCTAAGAAGTTGAGAGGGTTATGGCAAAAACTGGATGCGCTTCGTGTACAAAATGGACAATCTCTTTCGAAGTATCATGCTTTCGGACGAAAACTCATCTGTTACAAAGGGACTTCATTTTCTAGAACTTTTTTTAACTCCATACTTTTTTTGTGTTCAAAATGCACCATTCAAATCCACATGGTCCATTTTCAACCCTTTCTGACTACATTTGGTATTTTTCATGCACTTACTGATTTTTTTGAGCTAAATAACCCTGAAATTAAAAGCTCTTCAAATGAACTCTCAAAAGGTTGAAATTTGGCATGGTATCATCATTTCACCCACATAGCATCTGCTAAAAAGTTTAGAGGGTGATGGCAAAAACTGGATGCACTTTGTGTAGAAAATGGACAATCTCGTTCGAAGTATCACGATTTCGGACGAAAACTCATCTGTTACAAAGGGATTTCATTTTCTTGAACTTTTTGGCACTCCATACTTTTTGTGTGTTCAAAATGCACAATTCAAATCCACATCATCCATTTTCAACCCTTTCTTACTACATTTGGTATTTTCCACGCACTTACTGAGTTTTGTGAGCTAAGTAACCATGAAATTGAAAAGCACTTCAAATGAACTCTGAAAAGGTTGAAAGTTGGCATGGTATCATCATTTCACCCATATAGCATGTTCTAAGAAGTTGAGAGGGTTATGGCAAAAACTGGATGCACTTCGTGTACAAAGTGGACAATCTCTTTCGAAGTATCACGCTTTCAGACGAAAACTCATCTGTGACAAAGGCATTTAATTTTATTGAACTTGTTGTAACTCCATACTTTTTGTGTGTTCAAAATGCACCATTCAAAGCCACATCGTCCATTTTCAACCGTTTCTGACAAAATTTGGGATTTTTCATGCACTTACTGATTGTTTTGAGCTAAATAACCCTGAAATTGAAAAGCACTTCAAATGAACTCTGAAAAGGTTGAAATTTGGCATGGTATCATAATTTCACCCACATAGCTTGTGCTAAATAGTTGAGAGGGTTATGGCAAAAACTGGATGCACTTTGTATACAAAATGGCAGTCTCTTTCGAAGTATCACGCTTTCGGACGAAAACTCATCTGTTACAAAGGGGCTTCATTTTTTTGAACTTTTTGGAACTCCATACTTTTTGTTAGTTCAATATGCACCATTCAAGGCCACATCATCAATTTTCAACCCTTTCTGACTAAATTTGGTATTTTTCATGCACTTACTGATTTTTTGAGCTAAATAACCCTGAAATTGAATAGCATTTCAAATGAACTCTGAAAAGGTTGAAAGTTGGAATGCTATCATCATTTCACCCACATAGCATGTGCTAAAAGTTTAGAGGGTTAGGGCAAAAACTGGATGCACTTCGTGTAGAAAATGGACAATCTCTTTCGAAGTATAACGGTTTCGGACGAAAACTAATCTGTTACAAAGGGATTTCATTTTCTTGAACTTTTTGTAACTCCATACTTTTTTTGTGTTCAAAATGCACCATTCAAAGCCACATCATCCATTTTCAACCCTTTCTGACTACATTTGGTATTTTTCATGCACTTACTGATTTTTTGAGCTAAATAACCCTGAAATTGAATAGCACTTCAAATGAACTCTGAAAAGGTTGAAAGTTGGCATGGTATCATCATTTCACCCACATAGCATGTGCTAAAAAGTTTAGAGAGTTAGGGCAAAAACTGGATGCACTTCGTGTAGAAAATAGACAATCTCTTCCGAAGTATCACGGTTTCGGACGAAAACTCATCTGTGACAAAGGGATTTCATTTTCTTGAACTTTTTGTAACTCCATACTTTTTTTGTGTTCAAAATGGACCATTCAAAGCCACATCATCCATTTTCAACCCTTACTGACTACATTTGGTATTTTTCATGCACTTACTGATTTTCTTTGAGCTAAATTACCCCGAAATTGAAAAGCACTTCAAATAAACTCTAAAAAGGTTGAAAGTTGGTATGGTATCATCATTTCACACACGTAGCATGTGCTAAAAAGTTGAGAGGGTTATGGCAAAAGCTAGAAGCATTTCGTGTACAAAATGGACAATCTCTTTTGAAGTATCAAGGTTTCGGACGAAAACTCATTTGTTACAAAGGGATTTCATTTTCTTTAACTTTTTGGAACTCCATACTTTTTGTGTGTTCGAAATGCACAATTCAGAGCCACATCATCAATTTTCAACCCTTTCTGACTACATTTGGTATTTTTCATGCACTTACTGATTTTTTTGAGCTAAATAACCCTGAAATTGAAAAGCTCTTCAAATGAACTCTCAAAAGGTTGAAAGTTGGCATGTTATCATCATTTCACCCACATAGCATCTTCTAAAAAGTTTAGAGGGTTACGGCAAAAACTGGATGCACTTCGTGTAGAAAATGGACAATCTCTTTCGAAGTATCACGGTTTCGGACGAAAACTCATTTGTTACAAAGGGATTTCATTTTCTCGAAATTTTTGGAACTCCATACTGTTTGTCTGTTCAAAATGCACCATTCAAAGCCACATCATCCATTTTCAACCCTTTCTGACTACATTTGGTATTTTCCACACACTTAAGCAGTTTTTTGAGCTAAGTAACCCTAAAAATGAAAAGCACTTCAAATGAACTCTGAAAAGGTCGAAAGTTGGCACGGTATGATCATTTCACCCACATAGCATGTGCTAAGAAGTTGAGAGGGTTATGGCAAAAACTGGATGCACTTCGTGTACAAAATGGACAATCTCTTTCGAAGTATCATGCTTTCGGACGAAAACTCATCTGTTACAAAGGGATTTCATTTTCTTGAATTTTTTTTAACTCCATACTTTTTTTGCGTTCGAAATGCACCATTCAAATCCACATGGTCCATTTTCAACCCTTTCTGACTACATTTGGGATTTTTCATGCACTTACTGATTGTTTTGAGATAAATAACCATGAAATTGAAAAGCACTTCAAATGAACTCTGAAAAGGTTGAAAGTTGGCATGGTATCATCATTCCACCACATAGCTTGTGCTAAATAGTTGAGAGGGTTATGGCAAAAACTGGATGCATTTCGTGTACAAAATGGACAATCTCTTGCGAAGTATCACGCTTTCGGGCGAAAAGTCATCTGTTACGTAGGGATTTCAATTTTTTGAACTTTTTGGAGCTCCATACTTTTTGTGTGTTCAAAATGCACCATTCAAATCCACAGCATCAATTTTAAACTCTTTCTGGCTACTTTTTGTATTTTTCATGCACTTACTAATTTTTAGAGCTAAATAACCCTGAAATTGAAAAGCACTTCAAATGATCTCTGAAAAGGTTGAAAGTTGGCATGGTATCATAATTTCACCCACATAGCATGTGCTAAAATGTTTAGAGGATGATGGCAAAAACTGGATGCACTTCGTGTACAAAAATGGACAATCTGTTTTGAAGTATCACGGTTTCGGACGAAAACTCATCTGTTACAAAGGGATTTCCTTTTCTTGAACTTTTTGTAACTCCATACTTTTTTTGTGTTCAAAATGCACCATTCAAAGCCACATCATCCATTTTCAACCCTTTCTGACTACATTTGGTATTTTTCATGCACTTACTGATTGTTTTGAGCTAAATTACCCTGAAATTGAAAAGCACTTCAAATGAACTCTGAAAAGGTTTAAGGTTGGCATGGTATCATCATTTCAGCCATATAGCATGTGCTAAAAAGTTGAGAGGGTTATGGCAAAAAATGGAAGCATTTCGTGTACAAAATGGACAATCTCTTTCGAAGTATCACGGTTTCGGACGAAAATTCATTTGTTACAAAGGGATTTCATTTTCTTTAACTTTTTGAAACTCCACCCTTTTTGTGTGTTCAAAATGCACAATTCAAAGCCACATCATCAATTTTCAACCCTTTCTAACTACATTTGGTATTTTTCATGCACTTACTGATTTTTTGGAGGTAAATAATCCTGAAATTAAAAGCTCTTCAAATGAAGTCTCAAAAGATTGAAAGTTGGCATGGTATCATCATTTCACCCACATAGCATCTGCTAAAAAGTTTAGAGGGTGACGGCAAAAACTTGTTGCACTTCGTGTAGAAAATGGACAATCTCGTTCGAAGTATCACGGTTTCGGACGAAAACTCATCTGTTACAAAGGGATTTCATTTTCTTGAACTTTTTGGCACTCCATACTTTTTTCGTGTTCAAAATGCACCATTCAATTCCACATCATCAATTTTCAACCCTTTCTGAGTACATTTGGTATTTTTCATGCACTTACTAATTTTTTTTGAGCTAAATAACCCTGAAATTGAAAAGCACTTCAAATGAGCTCTGAAAAGGTTGAAAGTTGGCATGGTATCATCATTTCGCCCACATAGAATGTGCGAAAAAGTTGAGAGGATTATGGCAAAAACTGTATGCTTTTCGTGTACAAAATAGACAATCTCTTTCGAAGTATCACGGTTTCGGACGTAAACTCATCTGTTTCATAGGGATTTAATTTTCTTGAACTTTTTGGAACTCCATACTGTTTGTCTGTTCAAAATGCACCATTCAACGCCACATCATCCATTTTCAACCCTTTCTGACTACATTTGGTATTTTTCACGCACTTACTGAGTTTTTTGAGCTAAGTAACCATGAAATTGAAAAGCACTTCAAATGAACTCTGAAAAGGTTTAAAGTTGGCATGGTATCATCATTTCACCCATATAGCATGTGCTAAGAAGTTGAGAGGGTTATGGCAAAAACTGGATGCACTTCGTGTACAAAATGGACAATCTCTTTCGAAGTATCACGCTTTCGAACGAAAACTCATCTGTTACAAAGGGATTTAATTTTCTTGAACTTTTTGTAACTCCATACTTTTTTTGTGTTCAAAATGCACCATTCAAAGCCACATCGTCCATTTTCAACCCTTTCTGACTACATTTGGTATTTTTCATCCACTTACTGATTTTCTTTGAGCTAAATAACCCTGAAATTGAAAAGCACTTCAAATAAACTCTAAAAAGGTTGAAAGTTGGTATGGTATCATCATTTCACCCACGTAGCATGTGCTAAAAAGTTGAGAGGGTTATGGCAAAACTTGGAAGCATTTCGTGTACAAAATGGACAATCTCTTTCGAAGTATCACGGTTTCGGACGAAAACTCATCTGTTACAAAGGGATCTCATTTTCTTGAAATTTTTGGAACTCCATACTTTTTGTGTTCAAAATGCACAATTCAAATAACCCTGAGCTAAATAACCCTGAAATTGAAAAGCACTTCAAATGAACTCTAAAAAGGTTGAAAGTTGGCATTGTATCATCATTTCACCCACATAGAATGTGCTTAAAAGTTGAGATGATTATGGCAAAAACTGTATGATTTTCGTGTACAAAATAGACAATCTCTTTTGAAGTATCACGGTTTCGGACGTAAACTCATCTGTTACATAGGGATTTAATTTGATTGAATTTTTTGGGACTCCATACTGTTTGTCTGTTCAAAATGCACCATTCAAAGCCACATCATCCATTTTCAACCTTTTCTGACTACATTTGGTATTTTCCACGCACTTACTGAGTTTTTTGAGCTAAGCAACCCTGAAATTGAAAAGCACTTCAAATGAACTCTGAAAAGGTTGAAAGTTGGCATGGTATCATCATTTCACCCACATAGCATGTGCTAAGATGTTGAGAGGGTTATGGAAAAAACTGGATGCACTTCGTGTACAAAATGGACAATCTCTTTCGAAGTATCATGCTTTCGGACGAAAACTCATCTGTTACAAAGGGATTTCATTTTCTTGAACTTTTTGTAACTCCATACTTTTTTTGTGTTCAAATTCACCATTGAAAGCCACATCGTCCATTTTCAACCGTTTCTGACTACATTTGGGATTTTTCATGCACTTACTGATTTTTTTGAGCTAAATAACCCTGAAATTAAAAGCTCTTCAAATGAACTCTCAAAAGGTTGAGAGTTGGCATGTTATCATCATTTCACCCACATAGCATCTGCTAAAAAGTTTAGAGGGTTACGGCAAAAACTGGATGCACTTCGTGTAGAAAATGGACAATCTCTTTCGAAGTATCACGATTTCGAACGAAAACTCATCTGTTACAAAGGGATATCATTTTCTTGAAATTTTTGGAACTCCATACTTTTCGTGTGTTCAAGATGCACCATTCAAATCCACATCATCAATTTTCAACCCATTCTGACTTCATTTGGTATTTTTCATGCACTTACTATTTTTTTTGAGCTAAATAACCCTGAAATTGAAAAGCACTTCAAATGAACTCTGAAAAGGTTGAAAGTTGGCATGGTATCATCATTTCACCCACATAGAATGTTCTAAATAGTTGAGAGGGTTATGGCAAAAACTGGATGCACTTCGTGTACAAAATGGACAATCTCTTTCGAAGTATCACGCTTTCGGACGAAAACTCATCTGTTACAAAGGGATTTCATTTTCTTGAAATTTTTGGAACTCCATACTTTTTGTGTGTTCAAAATGCACCATTCAAATCCACATCATCAATTTTCAACCATTTCTGACTTCATTTGGTATTTTTCATGCACTTACTATTTTTTTGAGCTAAATAACCCTGAAATTGAAAAGCACTTCAAATGAACTCTGAAAAGGTTGAAAGTTGGCATGGTATCATCATTTCACCCATATAGCTTGTGCTAAGAAGTTGAGAGGGTTATGGCAAAAACTAGATGCACTTCGTGTACAAAATGGACAATCTCTTTCGAAGTATCACGCTTTCGGACGAAAACTCATCTGTTACAAAGGGATTTAATTTTCTTGAACTTTTTGTAACTCCATAGTTTTTTTGTGTTCAAAATGCACCATTCAAAGCCACAACGTCCATTTTCAACCGTTTCTTACTACATTTGGGATTTTTCATGCACTTACTGATTGTTTTGAGCTAAATAACCCTGAAATTGAAAAGCACTTCAAATGAACTCTGAAAAGGTTGAAAGTTGGCATGGTATCATTATTTCACCCACATAGAATGTGCTTAAAAGTTGAGAGGATTATTGCAAAAACTGTATGCTTTTCGTGTACAAAATAGACAATCTCTTTTGAAGTATCACGGTTTCGGACGTAAACTCATCTGTTACATAGGGATTTAATTTTCTTCAATTTTTTGGAACTCCATACTGTTTGTCTGTTCAAAATGCACCATTCAAAGCCACATCATCCATTTTCAACCCTTTCTGACTACATTTGGTATTTTCCACGCACTTATTGAGTTTTTTGAGCTAAGTAACCCTGAAATTGAAAAGCACTTCAAATGAACTCTGAAAAGGTTGAAAGTTGGCATGGTATCATCATTTCACCCACATAGCATGTGCTAAGAAGTTGAGAGGGTTATGGCAAAAGCTGGATGCACTTCGTGTACAAAATGAACAATCTCTTTCGAAGTATCATGCTTTCGAACGAAAACTCATCTATTACAAAGGGATTTCATTTTCTTGAACTTTTTGTAAATCCATACTTTTTTTGTGTTCAAAATTCACCATTGAAAGCCACATCGTCCATTTTCAACCGTTTCTGACTACATTTGGGATTTTTCATGCTCTTACTGATTTTTTTGAGCTAAATAACCCTGAAATTAAAAGCTCTTCAAATGATATCTCAAAAGGTTGAAAGTTGGCATTGTATCATCATTTCACCCACATACAATCTGCTAAAAAGTTTAGAGGGTGACGGCAAAAACTGGATGCACTTCGTGTAGAAAATCGACAATCTCGTTCGAAGTATCATGGTTCCGGACGAAAACTCATCTGTTACAAAGGGATTTCATTTTCTTGAAATTTTTGGCACTCCATACTTTTTGTGTGTTCAAAATGTACCATTAAAATCCACATCATCAATTTTCAACCCTTTCTGAGTACATTTGGTATTTTTCATGCACTTACTAATTTTTTTGAGCTAAATAACCCTGAAGTTGAAAATTACTTCAAATGAGCTCTGAAAAGGTTGAAAGTTGGCATGGTATCATCATTTCACCCATATAGCTTGTGCTAAGAAGTTGAGAGGGTTATGGCAAAAACTAGATGCACTTCGTGTACAAAATGGACAATTTCTTTCGAAGTATCACGCTTTCGGACGAAAACTCATCTGTTACAAAGGGATTTAATTTTCTTGAACTTTTTGTAACTCCATAGTTTTTTTGTGTTCAAAATGCACCATTCAAGGCCACAACGTCCATTTTCAACCGTTTCTTACTACATTTGGGATTTTTCATGCACTTACTGATTGTTTTGAGCTAAATAACCCTGAAATTGAAAAGCACTTCAAATGAGCTCTGAAAAGGTTGAAAGTTGGCATGGTATCATCATTTCACCCACATAGCTTGTGCTAAATAGTTGAGAGGGTTATGGCAAAAACTGGATGCACTTTGTATACAAAATGGCAGTCTCTTTCGAAGTATCACGCTTTCGGACGAAAACTCATCTGCTACAAAGGGGTTTCATTTTTTGGAATTTTTTGAACTCCATACTTTTTGTGTGTTCAAAATGCACCATTCAAAGCCACATCATCAATTTTCAACCCTCTCTGACTAAATTTGGTATTTTTCATGCACTTCAAATAAACTCTAAAAAGGTTGAAAGTTGGTATGGTATCATCATTTCACCCACATAGCATGTGCTAAAAAGTTGAGAGGGTTATGGCAAAAGCTGGAAGCATTTCGTGTACAAAATGGACAATCTCTTTCGAAGTATCACGGTTTCGGACGAAAACTCATTTGTTACAAAGGGATTTCATTTTCTTTAACTTTTTGGAACTCCATACTTTTTGTGTGTTCAAAATGCACAATTCAAAGCCACATCATCAATTTTCAACCCTTTCTGACTACATTTGGTATTTTTCATGCACTTACTGATTTTTTTGAGCTAAATAACCCTGAAATTGAAAAGCTCTTCAAATGAACTCTCAAAAGGTTGAAAGTTGGCATGTTATCATCATTTCACCCACATAGCATCTGCTAAAAAGTTTAGAGGGTTATGGCAAAAACTGGATGCACTTCGTGTAGAAAATGGACAATCTCTTTCGAAGTATCACGGTTTCGAACGAAAACTCGTCTGTTACAAAGGGATTTCATTTTCTTGAAATTTTTGGAACTCCATACTTTTTTTGTGTTAAAGATGCACCATTCAAATCCACATCATCAATTTTCAACCCTTTCTGACTTCATTTGGTATTTTTCATGCACTTACTATTTTATTTGAGCTAAATAACCTTGAAATTGAAAAGCACTTCAAATGAACTCTGAAAAGGTTGAAAGTTGGCATGGTATCATCATTTCACCCACATAGAATGTGCTAAATAGTTGAGAGGGTTATGGCAAAAACTGGATGCACTTCGTGTACAAAATGGACAATCTCTTTCGAAGTATCACGCTTTCGGACGAAAACTCATCTGTTACAAAGGGATTTCGTTTTCTTGAAATTTTTGGAACTCCATACTGTTGGTCTGTTCAAAATGCACCATCCAAAGCCACATCATCCATTTTCAACCCTTTCTAACTACATTTGGTATTTTCCACACACTTAATCAGTTTTTTGAGCTAAGTAACCCTGAAATTGAAAAGCACTTCAAAT
This sequence comes from Hordeum marinum, assembly GCA_022496015.1. Classification (NCBI taxonomy): domain Eukaryota; kingdom Viridiplantae; phylum Streptophyta; class Magnoliopsida; order Poales; family Poaceae; genus Hordeum; species Hordeum marinum. The sequence continues at coordinate 556,117 of JAAAWK010000967.1, forward strand.
GAACTCTGAAAAGGTTGAAAGTTGGCATGGTATCATCATTTCACCCACATAGCACGTGCTAAGAAGTTTAGAGGGTGACGGCAAAAGCTGGATGCACTTCGTGTACAAAATGGACAATCTCTTTCGAAGTATCATGCTTTCGGACGAAAACTCATCTATTACAAAGGGATTTCATTTTCTTGAACTTTTTGTAAATCCATACTTTTTTTGTGTTCAAAATTCACCATTGAAAGCCACATCGTCCATTTTCAACCGTTTCTGACTACATTTGGGATTTTTCATGCTCTTACTGATTTTTTTGAGCTAAATAACCCTGAAATTAAAAGCTCTTCAAATGATATCTCAAAAGGTTGAAAGTTGGCATTGTATCATCATTTCACCCACATACAATCTGCTAAAAAGTTTAGAGGGTGACGGCAAAAACTGGATGCACTTCGTGTAGAAAATCGACAATCTCGTTCGAAGTATCATGGTTTCGGACGAAAACTCATCTGTTACAAAGGGATTTCATTTTCTTGAAATTTTTGGCACTCCATACTTTTTGTGTGTTCAAAATGTACCATTAAAATCCACATCATCAATTTTCAACCCTTTCTGAGTACATTTGGTATTTTTCATGCACTTACTAATTTTTTTGAGCTAAATAACCCTGAAGTTGAAAATTACTTCAAATGAGCTCTGAAAAGGTTGAAAGTTGGCATGGTATCATCATTTCACCCATATAGCTTGTGCTAAGAAGTTGAGAGGGTTATGGCAAAAACTGGATGCACTTCGTGTACAAAATGGACAATCTCTTTCGAAGTATCACGCTTTCGGACGAAAACTCATCTGTTACAAAGGGATTTAATTTTCTTGAACTTTTTGTAACTCCATAGTTTTTTTGTGTTCCAAATGCACCATTCAAGGCCACAACGTCCATTTTCAACCGTTTCTTACTACATTTGGGATTTTTCATGCACTTACTGATTGTTTTGAGCTAAATAACCCTGAAATTGAAAAGCACTTCAAATGAGCTCTGAAAAGGTTGAAAGTTGGCATGGTATCATCATTTCACCCACATAGCTTGTGCTAAATAGTTGAGAGGGTTATGGCAAAAACTGGATGCACTTTGTATACAAAATGGCAGTCTCTTTCGAAGTATCACGCTTTCGGACGAAAACTCATCTGCTACAAAGGGGTTTCATTTTTTGGAATTTTTTGAACTCATTACTTTTTGTGTGTTCAAAATGCACCATTCAAAGCCACATCATCAATTTTCAACCCTCTCTGACTAAATTTGGTATTTTTCATGCACTTCAAATAAACTCTAAAAAGGTTGAAAGTTGGTATGGTATCATCATTTCACCCACATAGCATGTGCTAAAAAGTTGAGAGGGTTATGGCAAAAGCTGGAAGCATTTCGTGTACAAAATGGACAATCTCTTTCGAAGTATCACGGTTTCGGACGAAAACTCATTTGTTACAAAGGGATTTCATTTTCTTTAACTTTTTGGAACTCCATACTTTTTGTGTGTTCAAAATGCACAATTCAAAGCCACATCATCAATTTTCAACCCTTTCTGACTACATTTGGTATTTTTCATGCACTTACTGATTTTTTTGAGCTAAATAACCCTGAAATTGAAAAGCTCTTCAAATGAACTCTCAAAAGGTTGAAAGTTGGCATGTTATCATCATTTCACCCACATAGCATCTGCTAAAAAGTTTAGAGGGTTATGGCAAAAACTGGATGCACTTCGTGTAGAAAATGGACAATCTCTTTCGAAGTATCACGGTTTCGAACGAAAACTCGTCTGTTACAAAGGGATTTCATTTTCTTGAAATTTTTGGAACTCCATACTTTTTTTGTGTTAAAGATGCACCATTCAAATCCACATCATCAATTTTCAACCCTTTCTGACTTCATTTGGTATTTTTCATGCACTTACTATTTTATTTGAGCTAAATAACCTTGAAATTGAAAAGCACTTCAAATGAACTCTGAAAAGGTTGAAAGTTGGCATGGTATCATCATTTCACCCACATAGAATGTGCTAAATAGTTGAGAGGGTTATGGCAAAAACTGGATGCACTTCGTGTACAAAATGGACAATCTCTTTCGAAGTATCACGCTTTCGGACGAAAACTCATCTGTTACAAAGGGATTTCGTTTTTTTGAAATTTTTGGAACTCCATACTGTTGGTCTGTTCAAAATGCACCATCCAAAGCCACATCATCCATTTTCAACCCTTTCTAACTACATTTGGTATTTTCCACACACTTAATCAGTTTTTTGAGCTAAGTAACCCTGAAATTGAAAAGCACTTCAAATGAACTCTGAAAAGGTTGAAAGTTGGCATGGTATCATCATTTCACCCACATAGCACGTGCTAAGAAGTTTAGAGGGTTATGGCAAAAACTGGATGCGCTTCGTGTACAAAATGGACAATCTCTTTCGAAGTATCATGCTTTCGGACGAAAACTCATCTGTTACAAAGGGATTTCATTTTCTTGAACTTTTTTTAACTCCATACTTTTTTTGTGTTCAAAATGCACCATTCAAATCCACATGGTCCATTTTCAACCCTTTCTGACTACATTTGGTATTTTTCATGCACTTACTGATTTTTTGAGCTAAATAACCCTGAAATTAAAAGCTCTTCAAATGAACTCTCAAAAGGTTGAAAGTTGGCATGGTATCATCATTTCACCCACATAGCATCTGCTAAAAAGTTTAGAGGGTGACGGCAAAAACTGGATGCACTTTGTGTAGAAAATGGACAATCTCGTTCGAAGTATCACGGTTTCGGACGAAAACTCATCTGTTACAAAGGGATTTCATTTTCTTGAACTTTTTGGCACTCCATACTTTTTGTGTGTTCAAAATGCACAATTCAAATCCACATCATCCATTTTCAACCCTTTCTGACTACATTTGGTATTTTCCACGCACTTACTGAGTTTTGTGAGCTAAGTAACCATGAAATTGAAAAGCACGTCAAATGAACTCTGAAAAGGTTGAAAGTTGGCATGGTATCATCATTTCACCTATATAGCATGTGCTAAGAAGTTGAGAGGGTTATGGCAAAAACTGGATGCACTTCGTGTACAAAGTGGACAATCTCTTTCGAAGTATCACGCTTTCAGACGAAAAGTCATCTGTGACAAAGGCATTTAATTTTATTGAACTTGTTGTAACTCCATACTTTTTGTGTGTTAAAAATGCACCATTCAAAGCCACATCGTCCATTTTCAACCGTTTCTGACAAAATTTGGGATTTTTCATGCACTTACTGATTGTTTTGAGCTAAATAACCCTGAAATTGAAAAGCACTTCAAATGAACTCTGAAAAGGTTGAAAGTTGGCATGGTATCATAATTTCACCCACATAGCTTGTGCTAAATAGTTGAGAGGGTTATGGCAAAAACTGGATGCACTTTGTATACAAAATGGCAGTCTCTTTCGAAGTATCACGCTTTCGGACGAAAACTCATCTGTTACAAAGGGGCTTCATTTTTTTGAACTTTTTGGAACTCCATACTTTTTGTTAGTTCAAAATGCACCATTCAAGGCCACATCATCAATTTTCAACCCTTTCTGACTAAATTTGGTATTTTTCATGCACTTACTGATTTTTTTGAGCTAAATAACCCTGAAATTGAATAGCACTGCAAATGAACTCTGAAAAGGTTGAAAGTTGGCATGCTATCATCATTTCACCCACATAGCATGTGCTAAAAGTTTAGAGGGTTAGGGCAAAAACTGGATGCACTTCGTGTAGAAAATGGACAATCTCTTTTGAAGTATAACGGTTTCGGACGAAAACTAATCTGTTACACAGGGATTTCATTTTCTTGAACTTTTTGTAACTCCATACTTTTTTTGTGTTCAAAATGCACCATTCAAAGCCACATCATCCATTTTCAACCCTTTCTGACTACATTTGGTATTTTTCATGCACTTACTGATTTTTTGAGCTAAATAACCCTGAAATTGAATAGCACTTCAAATGAACTCTGAAAAGGTTGAAAGTTGGCATGGTATCATCATTTCACCTATATAGCATGTGCTAAGAAGTTGAGAGGGTTATGGCAAAAACTGGATGCACTTCGTGTACAAAGTGGACAATCTCTTTCGAAGTATCACGCTTTCAGACGAAAACTCATCTGTGACAAAGGCATTTAATTTTATTGAACTTGTTGTAACTCCATACTTTTTGTGTGTTAAAAATGCACCATTCAAAGCCACATCGTCCATTTTCAATCGTTTCTGACAAAATTTGGGATTTTTCATGCACTTACTGATTGTTTTGAGCTAAATAACCCTGAAATTGAAAAGCACTTCAAATGAACTCTGAAAAGGTTGAAAGTTGGCATGGTATCATAATTTCACCCACATAGCTTGTGCTAAATAGTTGAGAGGGTTATGGCAAAAACTGGATGCACTTTGTATACAAAATGGCAGTCTCTTTCGAAGTATCACGCTTTCGGACGAAAACTCATCTGTTACAAAGGGGCTTCATTTTTTTGAACTTTTTGGAACTCCATACTTTTTGTTAGTTCAAAATGCACCATTCAAGGCCACATCATCAATTTTCAACCCTTTCTGACTAAATTTGGTATTTTTCATGCACTTACTGATTTTTTTGAGCTAAGTAACCCTGAAATTGAATAGCACTGCAAATGAACTCTGAAAAGGTTGAAAGTTGGCATGCTATCATCATTTCACCCACATAGCATGTGCTAAAAGTTTAGAGGGTTAGGGCAAAAACTGGATGCACTTCGTGTAGAAAATGGACAATCTCTTTTGAAGTATAACGGTTTCGGACGAAAACTAATCTGTTACAAAGGGATTTCATTTTCTTGAACTTTTTGTAACTCCATACTTTTTTTGTGTTCAAAATGCACCATTCAAAGCCACATCATCCATTTTCAACCCTTTCTGACTACATTTGGTATTTTTCATGCACTTTCTGATTTTTTGAGCTAAATAACCCTGAAATTGAATAGCACTTCAAATGTAATCTGAAAAGGTTGAAAGTTGGCATGGTATCATCATTTCACCCACATAGCATGTGCTAAAAAGTTTAGAGCGTTAGGGCAAAAACTGGATGCACTTCGTGTAGAAAATAGACAATCTCTTCCGAAGTATCACGGTTTCGGACGAAAACTCATCTGTGACAAAGGGATTTCATTTTCTTGAACTTTTTGTAACTCCATACTTTTTTTGTGTTCAAAATGGACCATTCAAAGCCACATCATCCATTTTCAACCCTTTCTGACTACATTTGGTATTTTTCATGCACTTACTGATTTTCTTTGAGCTAAATTACCCCGAAATTGAAAAGCACTTCAAATAAACTCTAAAAAGGTTGAAAGTTGGTATGGTATCATCATTTCACACACGTAGCATGTGCTAAAAAGTTGGGAGGGTTATGGCAAAAGCTAGAAGCATTTCGTGTACAAAATGGACAATCTCTATTGAAGTATCACGGTTTCGGACGAAAACTCATTTGTTACAAAGGGATTTCATTTTCTTTAACTTTTTGGAACTCCATACTTTTTTTGTGTTCAAAATGGACCATTCAAAGCCACATCATCCATTTTCAACCCTTTCTGACTACATTTGGTATTTTTCATGCACTTACTAATTTTTTTGAGCTAAATAACCCTGAAATTGAAAAGCTCTTCAAATGAACTCTCAAAAGGTTGAAAGTTGGCATGTTATCATCATTTCAGCCACATAGCATCTGCTAAAAAGTTTAGAGGGTTATGGCAAAAACTGGATGCACTTCGTGTAGAAAATGGACAATCTCTTTCGAAGTATCACGGTTTCGAACGAAAACTCATCTGTTACAAAGGGATTTCATTTTCTTGAAATTTTTGGAACTCCATACTTTTTTTGTGTTAAAGATGCACCATTCAAATCCACATCATCAATTTTCAACCCTTTCTGACTTCATTTGGTATTTTTCATGCACTTACTATTTTATTTGAGCTAAATAACCTTGAAATTGAAAAGCACTTCAAATGAACTCTGAAAAGGTTGAAAGTTGGCATGGTATCATCATTTCACCCACATAGAATGTGCTAAATAGTTGAGAGGGTTATGGCAAAAACTGGATGCACTTCGTCTACAAAATGGACAATCTCTTTCGAAGTATCACGCTTTCGGACGAAAACTCATCTGTTACAAAGGGATTTCGTTTTCTTGAAATTTTTGGAACTCCATACTGTTGGTCTGTTCAAAATGCACCATCCAAAGCCACATCATCCATTTTCAACCCTTTCTAACTACATTTGGTATTTTCCACACACTTCATCAGTTTTTTGAGCTAAGTAACCCTGAAATTGGAAAGCACTTCAAATGAACTCTGAAAAGGTTGAAAGTTGGCATGGTATCATCATTTCACCCACATAGCACATGCTAAGAAGTTTAGAGGGTTATGGCAAAAACTGGATGCGCTTCGTGTACAAAATGGACAATCTCTTTCGAAGTATCATGCTTTCGGACGAAAACTCATCTGTTACAAAGGGATTTCATTTTCTTGAACTTTTTTTAACTCCATACTTTTTTTGTGTTCAAAATGCACCATTCAAATCCACATGGTCCATTTTCAACCCTTTCTGACTACATTTGGTATTTTTCATGCACTTACTGATTTTTTTGAGCTAAATAACCCTGAAATTAAAAGCTCTTCAAATGAACTCTCAAAAGGTTGAAAGTTGGCATGGTATCATCATTTCACCCACATAGCATCTGCTAAAAAGTTTAGAGGGTGACGGCAAAAACTGGATGCACTTTGTGTAGAAAATGGACAATCTCGTTCGAAGTATCACGGTTTCGGACGAAAACTCATCTGTTACAAAGGGATTTCATTTTCTTGAACTTTTTGGCACTCCATACTTTTTGTGTGTTCAAAATGCACAATTCAAATCCACATCATCCATTTTCAACCCTTTCTGACTACATTTGGTATTTTCCACGCACTTACTGAGTTTTGTGAGCTAAGTAACCATGAAATTGAAAAGCACGTCAAATGAACTCTGAAAAGGTTGAAAGTTGGCATGGTATCATCATTTCACCTATATAGCATGTGCTAAGAAGTTGAGAGGGTTATGGCAAAAACTGGATGCACTTCGTGTACAAAGTGGACAATCTCTTTCGAAGTATCACGCTTTCAGACGAAAACTCATCTGTGACAAAGGCATTTAATTTTATTGAACTTGTTGTAACTCCATACTTTTTGTGTGTTAAAAATGCACCATTCAAAGCCACATCGTCCATTTTCAACCGTTTCTGACAAAATTTGGGATTTTTCATGCACTTACTGATTGTTTTGAGCTAAATAACCCTGAAATTGAAAAGCACTTCAAATGAACTCTGAAAAGGTTGAAAGTTGGCATGGTATCATAATTTCACCCACATAGCTTGTGCTAAATAGTTGAGAGGGTTATGGCAAAAACTGGATGCACTTTGTATACAAAATGGCAGTCTCTTTCGAAGTATCACGCTTTCGGACGAAAACTCATCTGTTACAAAGGGGCTTCATTTTTTTGAACTTTTTGGAACTCCATACTTTTTGTTAGTTCAAAATGCACCATTCAAGGCCACATCATCAATTTTCAACCCTTTCTGACTAAATTTGGTATTTTTCATGCACTTACTGATTTTTTTGAGCTAAATAACCCTGAAATTGAATAGCACTGCAAATGAACTCTGAAAAGGTTGAAAGTTGGCATGCTATCATCATTTCACCCACATAGCATGTGCTAAAAGTTTAGAGGGTTAGGGCAAAAACTGGATGCACTTCGTGTAGAAAATGGACAATCTCTTTTGAAGTATAACGGTTTCGGACGAAAACTAATCTGTTACACAGGGATTTCATTTTCTTGAACTTTTTGTAACTCCATACTTTTTTTGTGTTCAAAATGCACCATTCAAAGCCACATCATCCATTTTCAACCCTTTCTGACTACATTTGGTATTTTTCATGCACTTACTGATTTTTTGAGCTAAATAACCCTGAAATTGAATAGCACTTCAAATGAACTCTGAAAAGGTTGAAAGTTGGCATGGTATCATCATTTCACCTATATAGCATGTGCTAAGAAGTTGAGAGGGTTATGGCAAAAACTGGATGCACTTCGTGTACAAAGTGGACAATCTCTTTCGAAGTATCACGCTTTCAGACGAAAACTCATCTGTGACAAAGGCATTTAATTTTATTGAACTTGTTGTAACTCCATACTTTTTGTGTGTTAAAAATGCACCATTCAAAGCCACATCGTCCATTTTCAACCGTTTCTGACAAAATTTGGGATTTTTCATGCACTTACTGATTGTTTTGAGCTAAATAACCCTGAAATTGAAAAGCACTTCAAATGAACTCTGAAAAGGTTGAAAGTTGGCATGGTATCATAATTTCACCCACATAGCTTGTGCTAAATAGTTGAGAGGGTTATGGCAAAAACTGGATGCACTTTGTATACAAAATGGCAGTCTCTTTCGAAGTATCACGCTTTCGGACGAAAACTCATCTGTTACAAAGGGGCTTCATTTTTTTGAACTTTTTGGAACTCCATACTTTTTGTTAGTTCAAAATGCACCATTCAAGGCCACATCATCAATTTTCAACCCTTTCTGACTAAATTTGGTATTTTTCATGCACTTACTGATTTTTTTGAGCTAAATAACCCTGAAATTGAATAGCACTGCAAATGAACTCTGAAAAGGTTGAAAGTTGGCATGCTATCATCATTTCACCCACATAGCATGTGCTAAAAGTTTAGAGGGTTAGGGCAAAAACTGGATGCACTTCGTGTAGAAAATGGACAATCTCTTTTGAAGTATAACGGTTTCGGACGAAAACTAATCTGTTACACAGGGATTTCATTTTCTTGAACTTTTTGTAACTCCATACTTTTTTTGTGTTCAAAATGCACCATTCAAAGCCACATCATCCATTTTCAACCCTTTCTGACTACATTTGGTATTTTTCATGCACTTACTGATTTTTTGAGCTAAATAACCCTGAAATTGAATAGCACTTCAAATGAACTCTGAAAAGGTTGAAAGTTGGCATGGTATCATCATTTCACCTATATAGCATGTGCTAAGAAGTTGAGAGGGTTATGGCAAAAACTGGATGCACTTCGTGTACAAAGTGGACAATCTCTTTCGAAGTATCACGCTTTCAGACGAAAACTCATCTGTGACAAAGGCATTTAATTTTATTGAACTTGTTGTAACTCCATACTTTTTGTGTGTTAAAAATGCACCATTCAAAGCCACATCGTCCATTTTCAACCGTTTCTGACAAAATTTGGGATTTTTCATGCACTTACTGATTGTTTTGAGCTAAATAACCCTGAAATTGAAAAGCACTTCAAATGAACTCTGAAAAGGTTGAAAGTTGGCATGGTATCATAATTTCACCCACATAGCTTGTGCTAAATAGTTGAGAGGGTTATGGCAAAAACTGGATGCACTTTGTATACAAAATGGCAGTCTCTTTCGAAGTATCACGCTTTCGGACGAAAACTCATCTGTTACAAAGGGGCTTCATTTTTTTGAACTTTTTGGAACTCCATACTTTTTGTTAGTTCAAAATGCACCATTCAAGGCCACATCATCAATTTTCAACCCTTTCTGACTAAATTTGGTATTTTTCATGCACTTACTGATTTTTTTGAGCTAAATAACCCTGAAATTGAATAGCACTGCAAATGAACTCTGAAAAGGTTGAAAGTTGGCATGCTATCATCATTTCACCCACATAGCATGTGCTAAAAGTTTAGAGGGTTAGGGCAAAAACTGGATGCACTTCGTGTAGAAAATGGACAATCTCTTTTGAAGTATAACGGTTTCGGACGAAAACTAATCTGTTACAAAGGGATTTCATTTTCTTGAACTTTTTGTAACTCCATACTTTTTTTGTGTTCAAAATGCACCATTCAAAGCCACATCATCCAATTTCAACCCTTTCTGACTACATTTGGTATTTTTCATGCACTTTCTGATTTTTTGAGCTAAATAACCCTGAAATTGAATAGCACTTCAAATGAACTCTGAAAAGGTTGAAAGTTGGCATGGTATCATCATTTTACCCACATAGCATGTGCTAAAAAGTTTAGAGCGTTAGGGCAAAAACTGGATGCACTTCGTGTAGAAAATAGACAATCTCTTCCGAAGTATCACGGTTTCGGACGAAAACTCATCTGTGACAAAGGGATTTCATTTTCTTGAACTTTTTGTAACTCCATACTTTTTTTGTGTTCAAAATGGACCATTCAAAGCCACATCATCCATTTTCAACCCTTTCTGACTACATTTGGTATTTTTCATGCACTTACTGATTTTCTTTGAGCTAAATTACCCCGAAATTGAAAAGCACTTCAAATAAACTCTAAAAAGGTTGAAAGTTGGTATGGTATCATCATTTCACACACGTAGCATGTGCTAAAAAGTTGGGAGGGTTATGGCAAAAGCTAGAAGCATTTCGTGTACAAAATGGACAATCTCTATTGAAGTATCACGGTTTCGGACGAAAACTCATTTGTTACAAAGGGATTTCATTTTCTTTAACTTTTTGGAACTCCATACTTTTTTTGTGTTCCAAATGGACCATTCAAAGCCACATCATCCATTTTCAACCCTTTCTGACTACATTTGGTATTTTTCATGCACTTACTGATTTTCTTTGAGCTAAATTACCCCGAAATTGAAAAGCACTTCAAATAAACTCTAAAAAGGTTGAAAGTTGGTATGGTATCATCATTTCACACACGTAGCATGTGCTAAAAAGTTGAGAGGGTTATGGCAAAAGCTAGAAGCATTTCGTGTACAAAATGGACAATCTCTTTTGAAGTATCACGGTTTCGGACGAAAACTCATTTGTTACAAAGGGATTTCATTTTCTTGAACTTTTTGTAACTCCATACTTTTTTTTGTTCAAAATGGACCATTCAAAGCCACATCATCCATTTTCAACCCTTTCTGACTACATTTGGTATTTTTCATGCACTTACTGATTTTCTTTGAGCTAAATTACCCCGAAATTGAAAAGCACTTCAAATAAACTCTAAAAAGGTTGAAAGTCGGTATGGTATCATCATTTCACACACGTAGCATGTGCTAAAAAGTTGAGAGGGTTATGGCAAAAGCTAGAAGCATTTCGTGTACAAAATGGACAATCTCTTTTGAAGTATCACGGTTTCGGACGAAAACTCATTTGTTACAAAGGGATTTCATTTTCTTTAACTTTTTGGAACTCCATACTTTTTGTGTGTTCAAAATGCACAATTCAAAGCCACATCATCAATTTTCAACCCTTTCTGACTACATTTGGTATTTTTCATGCACTTACTGATTTTTTTGAGCTAAATAACCCTGAAATTGAAAAGCTCTTCAAATGAACTCTCAAAAGGTTGAAAGTTGGCATGTTATCATCATTTCACCCACATAGCATCTTCTAAAAAGTTTAGAGGGTTACGGCAAAAACTGGATGCACTTCGTGTAGAAAATGGACAATCTCTTTCGAAGTATCACGGTTTCGGACGAAAACTCATTTGTTACAAAGGGATTTCATTTTCTTGAAATTTTTGGAACTCCATACTGTTTGTCTGTTCAAAATGCACCATTCAAAGCCACATCATCCATTTTCAACCCTTTCTGACTACATTTGGTATTTTCCACACACTTAATCAGTTTTTTGAGCTAAGTAACCCTAAAAATGAAAAGCACTTCAAATGAACTCTGAAAAGGTTGAAAGTTGGCACGTTATGATCATTTCACCCACATAGCATGTGCTAAGAAGTTGAGAGGGTTATGGCAAAAACTGGATGCACTTCGTGTACAAAATGGACAATCTCTTTCGAAGTATCATGCTTTCGGACGAAAACTCATCTGTTACAAAGGGATTTCATTTTCTTGAATTTTTTTTAACTCCATACTTTTTTTGTGTTCGAAATGCACCATTCAAATCCACATGGTCCATTTTCAACCCTTTCTGACTACATTTGGGATTTTTCATGCACTTACTGATTGTTTTGAGATAAATAACCCTGAAATTGAAAAGCACTTCAAATGAACTCTGAAAAGGTTGAAAGTTGGCATGGTATCATCATTTCACCACATAGCTTGTGCTAAATAGTTGAGAGGGTTATGGCAAAAACTGGATGCATTTCGTGTACAAAATGGACAATCTCTTGCGAAGTATCACGCTTTCGGGCGAAAAGTCATCTGTTACGTAGGGATTTCAATTTTTTGAACTTTTTGGAGCTCCATACTTTTTGTGTGTTCAAAATGCACCATTCAAATCCACAGCATCAATTTTAAACTCTTTTGTGGCTACTTTTTGTATTTTTCATGCACTTACTAATTTTTAGAGCTAAATAACCCTGAAATTGAAAAGCACTTCAAATGAACTCTGAAAAGGTTGACAGTTGGCATGGTATCATAATTTCACCCACATAGCATGTGCTAAAATGTTTAGAGGATGATGGCAAAAACTGGATGCACTCCGTGTACAAAAATGGACAATCTGTTTTGAAGTATCACGGTTTCGGACGAAAACTCATCTGTTACAAAGGGATTGCCTTTTCTTGAACTTTTTGTAACTCCATACTTTTTTTGTGTTCAAAATGCACCATTCAAAGCCACATCATCCATTTTCAACCCTTTCTGACTACATTTGGTATTTTTCATGCACTTACTGATTGTTTTGAGCTAAATTACCCTGAAATTGAAAAGCACTTCAAATGAACTCTGAAAAGGTTTCAGGTTGGCATGGTATCATCATTTCAGCCATATAGCATGTGCTAAAAAGTTGAGAGGGTTATGGCAAAAAATGGAAGCATTTCGTGTACAAAATGGACAATCTCTTTCGAAGTATCACGGTTTCGGACGAAAATTCATTTGTTACAAAGGGATTTCATTTTCTTTAACTATTTGAAACTCCACCCTTTTTGTGTGTTCAAAATGCACAATTCAAAGCCACATCATCAATTTTCAACCCTTTCTAACTACATTTGGTATTTTTCATGCACTTACTGATTTTTTGGAGCTAAATAACCCTGAAATTAAAAGCTCTTCAAATGAAGTCTCAAAAGATTGAAAGTTGGCATGGTATCATCATTTCACCCACATAGCATCTGCTAAAAAGTTTAGAGGGTGACGGCAAAAACTGGATGCACTTCGTGTAGAAAATGGACAATCTTGTTCGAAGTATCACGGTTTCGGACGAAAACTCATCTGTTACAAAGGGATTTCATTTTCTTGAACTTTTTGGCACTCCATACTTTTTGCGTGTTCAAAATGCACCATTCAATTCCACATCATCAATTTTCAACCCTTTCTCAGTACATTTGGTATTTTTCATGCACTTACTAATTTTTTTTGAGCTAAATAACCCTGAAATTGAAAAGCACTTCAAATGAGCTCTGAAAAGGTTGAAAGTTGGCATGGTATCATCATTTCGCCCACATAGAATGTGCGAAAAAGTTGAGAGGATTATGGCAAAAACTGTATGCTTTTCGTGTACAAAATAGACAATCTCTTTCGAAGTATCACGGTTTCGGACGTAAACTCATCTGTTTCATAGGGATTTAATTTTCTTGAACTTTATGGAACTCCATACTGTTTGTCTGTTCAAAATGCACCATTCAACGCCACATCATCCATTTTCAACCCTTTCTGACTACATTTGGTATTTTTCACGCACTTACTGAGTTTTTTGAGCTAAGTAACCATGAAATTGAAAAGCACTTCAAATGAACTCTGAAAAGGTTTAAAGTTGGCATGGTATCATCATTTCACCCATATAGCATGTGCTAAGAAGTTGAGAGGGTTATGGCAAAAACTTGATGAACTTCGTGTACAAAATGGACAATATCTTTCGAAGTATCACGCTTTCGAACGAAAACTCATCTGTTACAAAGGGATTTAATTTTCTTGAACTTTTTGTAACTCCATACTTTTTTGTGTTCAAAATGCACCATTCAAAGCCACATCATCCATTTTCAAAACTTTCTGACTACATTTGGTATTTTTCATCCACTTACTGATTTTCTTTGAGCTAAATAACCCTGAAATTGAAAAGCACTTCAAATAACTCTGAAAAGGTTGAAAGTTGGTATGGTATCATCATTTCACCCACGTAGCATGTGCTAAAAAGTTGAGAGGGTTATGGCAAAACCTGGAAGCATTTCGTGTACAAAATGGACAATCTCTTTCGAAGTATCACGGTTTCGGACGAAAACTCATTTGTTACAAAGGGATTTCATTTTCTTTAAATTTTTGGAACTCCATACTTTTTGTGTGTTCAAAATGCAAAATTCAAAGCCACATCATCAATTTTCAACCCTTTCTGAGTACATTTGGTATTTTTCATGCACTTATTGATTTTTTTGAGGTAAATAACCCTGAAATTGAAAAGCTCTTCAAATGAACTCTCAAAAGGTTGAAAGTTGGCATGTTATCATCATTTCACCCACATAGCATCTACTAAAAAGTTTAGAGGGTTACGGCAAAAACTGGATGCACTTCGTGTAGAAAATAGACAATCTCTTTCGAAGTATCACGGTTTCGAACGAAAACTCATCTGTTACAAAGGGATCTCATTTTCTTGAAATTTTTGGAACTCCATACTTTTTGTGTGTTCAAAATGCACCATTGAAATAACCCTGAGCTAAATAACCCTGAAATTGAAAAGCACTTCAAATGAACTCTAAAAAGGTTGAAAGTTGGCATTCTATCATCATTTCACCCACATAGAATGTGCTTAAAAGTTGAGAGGATTATGGCAAAAACTGTATGATTTTCGTGTACAAAATAGACAATCTCTTTTGAAGTATCACGGTTTCGGACGTAAACTCATCTGTTACATAGGGATTTAATTTGATTGAATTTTTTGGGACTCCATACTGTTTGTCTGTTCAAAATGCACCATTCAAAGCCACATCATCCATTTTCAACTCTTTCTGACTGCATTTGGTATTTTTCACGCACTTACTGAGTTTTTTGAGCTAAGTAACCATGAAATTGAAAAGCACTTCAAATGAACTCTGAAAAGGTTTAAAGTTGGCATGGTATCATCATTTCACCCATATAGCATGTGCTAAGAAGTTGAGAGGGTTATGGCAAAAACTGGATGCACTTCGTGTACAAAATGGACAATCTCTTTCGAAGTATCACGCTTTCGAACGAAAACTCATCTGTTACAAAGGGATTTAATTTTCTTGAACTTTTTGTAACTCCATACTTTTTTTGTGTTCAAAATGCACCATTCAAAGCCACATCGTCCATTTTCAACCCTTTCTAACTACATTTGGTATTTTTCGGCCACTTACTGATTTTCTTTGAGCTAAATAACCCTGAAATTGAAAAGCACTTCAAATAAACTCTAAAAAGGTTGAAAGTTGGTATGGTATCATCATTTCACCCACGTAGCATGTGCTAAAAAGTTGAGAGGGTTATGGCAAAACCTGGAAGCATTTCGTGTACAAAATGGACAATCTCTTTCGAAGTATCACGGTTTCGGACGAAAACTCATTTGTTACAAAGGGATTTCATTTTCTTTAAATTTTTGGAACTCCATACTTTTTTTGTGTTCAAAATGCAAAATTCAAAGCCACATCATCAATTTTCAACCCTTTCTGAGTACATTTGGTATTTTTCATGCACTTATTGATTTTTTGAGGTAAATAACCCTGAAATTGAAAAGCTCTTCAAATGAACTCTCAAAAGGTTGAAAGTTTGCATGTTATCATCATTTCACCCACATAGCATCTACTAAAAAGTTTAGAGGGTTACGGCAAAAACTGGATGCACTTCGTGTAGAAAATAGACAATCTCTTTCGAAGTATCACGGTTTCGAACGAAAACTCATCTGTTACAAAGGGATCTCATTTTCTTGAAATTTTTGGAACTCCATACTTTTTGTGTGTTCAAAATGCACCATTCAAATAACCCTGAGCTAAATAACCCTGAAATTGAAAAGCACTTCAAATGAACTCTAAAAAGGTTGAAAGTTGGCATTGTATCATCATTTCACCCACATAGAATGTGCTTAAAAGTTGAGAGGATTATGGCAAAAACTGTATGATTTTCGTGTACAAAATAGACAATCTCTTTTGAAGTATCACGGTTTCGGACGTAAACTCATCTGTTACATAGGGATTTAATTTGATTGAATTTTTTGGGACTCCATACTGTTTGTCCGTTCAAAATGCACCATTCAAAGCCACATCATCCATTTTCAACCCTTTCTGACTACATTTGGTATTTTCCACGCACTTACTGAGTTTTTTGAGCTAAGCAACCCTGAAATTGAAAAGCACTTCAAATGAACTCTGAAAAGGTTGAAAGTTGGCATGGTATCATCATTTCACCCACATAGCATGTGCTAAGATGTTGAGAGGGTTATGGAAAAAACTGGATGCACTTCGTGTACAAAATGGACAATCTCTTTCGAAGTATCATGCTTTCGGACGAAAACTCATCTGTAACAAAGGGATTTCATTTTCTTGAACTTTTTGTAACTCCATACTTTTTTTGTGTTCAAATTCACCATTGAAAGCCACATCGTCCATTTTCAACCGTTTCTGACTACATTTGGGATTTTTCATGCACTTACTGATTTTTTTGAGCTAAATAACCCTGAAATTAAAAGCTCTTCAAATGAACTCTCAAAAGGTTGAGAGTTGGCATGTTATCATCATTTCACCCACATAGCATCTGCTAAAAAGTTTAGAGGGTTACGGCAAAAACTGGATGCACTTCGTGTAGAAAATGGACAATCTCTTTCGAAGTATCACGATTTCGAACGAAAACTCATCTGTTACAAAGGGATATCATTTTCTTGAAATTTTTGGAACTCCATACTTTTTGTGTGTTCAAGATGCACCATTCAAATCCACATCATCAATTTTCAACCCATTCTGACTTCATTTGGTATTTTTCATGCACTTACTATTTTTTTTGAGCTAAATAACCCTGAAATTGAAAAGCACTTCAAATGAACTCTGAAAAGGTTGAAAGTTGGCATGGTATCATCATTTCACCCACATAGAATGTTCTAAATAGTTGAGAGGGTTATGGGAAAAACTGGATGCACTTCGTGTACAAAATGGACAATCTCTTTCGAAGTATCACGCTTTCGGACGAAAACTCATCTGTTACAAAGGGATTTCATTTTCTTGAAATTTTTGGAACTCCATACTTTTTGTGTGTTCAAAATGCACCATTCAAATCCACATCATCAATTTTCAACCATTTCTGACTTCATTTGGTATTTTTCATGCACTTACTATTTTTTTTGAGCTAAATAACCCTGAAATTGAAAAGCACTTCAAATGAACTCTGAAAAGGTCGAAAGTTGGCATGGTATCATTATTTCACCCACATAGAATGTGCTTAAAAGTTGAGAGGATTATTGCAAAAACTGTATGCTTTTCGTGTACAAAATAGACAATCTCTTTTGAAGTATCACGGTTTCGGACGTAAACTCATCTGTTACATAGGGATTTAATTTTCTTCAATTTTTTGGAACTCCATACTGTTTGTCTGTTCAAAATGCACCATTCAAAGCCACATCATCCATTTTCAACCCTTTCTGACTACATTTGGTATTTTCCACGCACTTACTGAGTTTTTTGAGCTAAGTAACCCTGAAATTGAAAAGCACTTCAAATTAACTCTGAAAAGGTTGAAAGTTGGCATGGTATCATCATTTCACCCACATAGCATGTGCAAAGAAGTTGAGAGGGTTATGGCAAAAACTGGATGCACTTCGTGTACAAAATGGACAATCTCTTTCGAAGTATAATGCTTTCGGACGAAAACTCATCTATTACAAAGGGATTTCATTTTCTTGAACTTTTTGTAAATCCATACTTTTTTTGTGTTCAAAATTCACCATTGAAACCCACATCGTCCATTTTCAACCGTTTCTGACTACATTTGGGGTTTTTCATGGTCTTACTCATTTTTTTGAGCTAAATAACCCTGAAATTAAAAGCTCTTCAAATGATATCTCAAAAGGTTGAAAGTTGGCATTGTATCATCATTTCACCCACATACAATCTGCTAAAAAGTTTAGAGGGTGACGGCAAAAACTGGATGCACTTCGTGTAGAAAATGGACAATCTCGGTCGAAGTATCATGGTTTTGGACGAAAACTCATCTGTTACAAAGGGATTTCATTTTCTTGAAATTTTTGGCACTCCATACTTTTTGTGTGTTCAAAATGTACCATTAAAATCCACATCATCAATTTTCAACCCTTTCTGAGTACATTTGGTATTTTTCATGCACTTACTAATTTTTTTGAGCTAAATAACCCTGAAGTTGAAAATTACTTCAAATGAGCTCTGAAAAGGTTGAACGTTGGCATGGTATCATCATTTCACCCATATAGCTTGTGCTAAGAAGTTGAGAGGGTTATGGCAAAAACTGGATGCACTTCGTGTACAAAATGGACAATCTCTTTCGAAGTATC
This sequence comes from Hordeum marinum, assembly GCA_022496015.1. Classification (NCBI taxonomy): domain Eukaryota; kingdom Viridiplantae; phylum Streptophyta; class Magnoliopsida; order Poales; family Poaceae; genus Hordeum; species Hordeum marinum. The sequence goes on from JAAAWK010000967.1 coordinate 574,597, forward strand.
ACGCTTTCGGATGAAAACTCATCTGTTACAAAGGGATTTAATTTTCTTGAACTTTTTGTAACTCCATAGTTTTTTTGTGTTCAAAATGCACCATTCAAAGCCACAACGTCCATTTTCAACCGTTTCTTACTACATTTGGGATTTTTCATGCACTTACTGATTGTTTTGAGCTAAATAACCCTGAAATTGAAAAGCACTTCAAATGAACTCTGAAAAGGTTGAAAGTTGGCATGGTATCATTATTTCACCCACATAGAATGTGCTTAAAAATTGAGAGGATTATTGCAAAAACTGTATGCTTTTCGTGTACAAAATAGACAATCTCTTTTGAAGTATCACGGTTTCGGACGTAAACTCATCTGTTACATAGGGATTTAATTTTCTTCAATTTTTTGGAACTCCATACTGTTTGTCTGTTCAAAATGCACCATTCAAAGCCACATCATCCATTTTCAACCCTTTCTGACTACATTTGGTATTTTCCACGCACTTACTGAGTTTTTTGAGCTAAGTAACCCTGAAATTGAAAAGCACTTCAAATGAACTCTGAAAAGGTTGAAAGTTGGCATGGTATCATCATTTCACCCACATAGCATGTGCAAAGAAGTTGAGAGGGTTATGGCAAAAACTGGATGCACTTCGTGTACAAAATGGACAATCTCTTTCGAAGTATAATGCTTTCGGACGAAAACTCATCTATTACAAAGGGATTTCATTTTCTTGAACTTTTTGTAAATCCATACTTTTTTTGTGTTCAAAATTCACCATTGAAAGCCACAGCGTCCATTTTCAACCGTTTCTGACTACATTTGGGATTTTTCATGGTCTTACTGATTTTGTTGAGCTAAATAACCCTGAAATTAAAAGCTCTTCAAATGATATCTCGAAAGGTTGAAAGTTGGCATTGTATCATCATTTCACCCACATACAATCTGCTAAAAAGTTTAGAGGGTGACGGCAAAAACTGGATGCACTTCGTGTAGAAAATGGACAATCTCGTTCGAAGTATCATGGTTTCGGACGAAAACTCATCTGTTACAAAGGGATTTCATTTTCTTGAAATTTTTGGCACTCCATACTTTTTGTGTGTTCAAAATGTACCATTAAAATCCACATCATCAATTTTCAACCCTTTCTGAGTACATTTGGTATTTTTCATGCACTTACTAATTTTTTTGAGCTAAATAACCCTGAAGTTGAAAATTACTTCAAATGAGCTCTGAAAAGGTTGAAAGTTGGCATGGTATCATTATTTCACCCATATAGCTTGTGCTAAGAAGTTGAAAGGGTTATGGCAAAAACTGGATGCACTTCGTGTACAAAATGGACAATCTCTTTCGAAGTATCACGCTTTCGGATAAAAACTCATCTGTTACAAAGGGATTTAATTTTCTTGAACTTTTTGTAACTCCATAGTTTTTTTGTGTTCAAAATGCACCATTCAAAGCCACAACGTCCATTTTCAACCGTTTCTTACTACATTTGGGATTTTTCATGCACTTACTGATTGTTTTGAGCTAAATAACCCTGAAATTGAAAAGCACTTCAAATGAACTCTGAAAAGGTTGAAAGTTGGCATGGTATCATTATTTCACCCACATAGAATGTGCTTAAAAGTTGAGAGGATTATTGCAAAAACTGTATGCTTTTCGTGTACAAAATAGACAATCTCTTTTGAAGTATCACGGTTTCGGACGTAAACTCATCTGTTACATAGGGATTTAATTTTCTTCAATTTTTTGGAACTCCATACTGTTTTTCTGTTCAAAATGCACCATTCAAAGCCACATCATCCATTTTCAACCCTTTCTGACTACATTTGGTATTTTCCACGCACTTACTGAGTTTTTTGAGCTAAGTAACCCTGAAATTGAACAGCACTTCAAATGAACTCTGAAAAGGTTGAAAGTTGGCATGGTATCATCATTTCACCCACATAGCATGTGCTAAGAAGTTGAGAGGGTTATGGCAAAAACTGGATGCACTTCGTGTACAAAATGGACAATCTCTTTCGAAGTATAATGCTTTCGGACGAAAACTCATCTATTACAAAGGGATTTCATTTTCTTGAACTTTTTGTAAATCCATACTTTTTTTGTGTTCAAAATTCACCATTGAAAGCCACATCGTCCATTTTCAACCGTTTCTGACTACATTTGGGATTTTTCATGGTCTTACTGATTTTTTTGAGCTAAATAACCCTGAAATTAAAAGCTCTTCAAATGATATCTCAAAAGGTTGAAAGTTGGCATTGTATCATCATTTCACCCACATACAATCTGCTAAAAAGTTTAGAGGGTGACGGCAAAAACTGGATGCACTTCGTGTAGAAAATGGACAATCTCGTTCGAAGTATCATGGTTTCGGACGAAAACTCATCTGTTACAAAGGGATTTCATTTTCTTGAAATTTTTGGCACTCCATACTTTTTGTGTGTTCAAAATGTACCATTAAAATCCACATCATCAATTTTCAACCCTTTCTGAGTACATTTGGTATTTTTCATGCACTTACTAATTTTTTTGAGCTAAATAACCCTGAAGTTGAAAATTACTTCAAATGAGCTCTGAAAAGGTTGAAAGTTGGCATGGTATCATCATTTCACCCATATAGCTTGTGCTAAGAAGTTGAGAGGGTTATGGCAAAAACTGGATGCACTTCGTGTACAAAATGGACAATCTCTTTCGAAGTATCACGCTTTCGGATAAAAACTCATCTGTTACAAAGGGATTTAATTTTCTTGAACTTTTTGTAACTCCATAGTTTTTTTGTGTTCAAAATGCACCATTCAAAGCCACAACGTCCATTTTCAACCGTTTCTTACTAGATTTGGGATTTTTCATGCACTTACTGATTGTTTTGAGCTAAATAACCCTGAAATTGAAAAGCACTTCATATGAGCTCTGAAAAGGTTGAAAGTTGGCATGGTATCATCATTTCACCCACATAGAATGTGCTAAAAAGTTGAGAGGATTATGGCAAAAACTGTATGCTTTTCGTGTACAAAATAGACAATCTCTTTCGAAGTATCACGGTTTCGGACGTAAACTCATCTGTTACATAGGGATTTAATTTTCTTGAACTTTTTGGAACTCCATACTGTTTGTCTGTTCAAAATGCACCATTCAAAGCCACATCATCCATTTTCAACCCTTTCTGATTACATTTGGTATTTTCCACGCACTTACTGAGTTTTTTGAGCTAAGTAACCCTGAAATTGAAAAGCACTTCAAATGAACTTTGAAAAGGTTGAAAGTTGGCAGGGTATCATCATTTCACCCACATAGCATGTGCTAAGAAGTTGAGAGGGTTATGGCAAAAACTGGATGCATTTCGTGTACAAAATGGACAATCTCTTTCAAAGTATCATGCTTTCGGACGAAGACTCATCTGTTAGAAAGGGATTTCATTTTCTTGAACTTTTTGTAACTCCTTACTTTTTTTGTGTTCAAAATGCACCATTCAAAGCCACATCGTCCATTTTCAACCGTTTCTGACTACATTTGGGATTTTTCATGCACTTACTGATTGTTTTGAGCTAAATAACCCTGAAATTGAAAAGCACTTCAAATGAACTCTGAAAAGGTTGAAAGTTGGCATGGTACCATCATTTCACCCACATAGCTTGCGCTAAATAGTTGAGAGGGTTATGGCAAAAACTGGATGCACTTTGTATACAAAATGGCAATCTCTTTCGAAGTATCACGCTTTCGGACGAAAACTCATCTCTTACAAAGGGGTTTCATTTTTTTGAACTTTTTGGAACTCCATCCTTTTTGTGTGTTCAAAATGCACCATTCAAAGCCACGTCATCAATTTTCAACCCTTTCTGACTAAATTTGGTATTTTTCATGCACTTCCTGATTTTTTGAGCTAAATAACCCTGAAATTGAATAACACTTCAAACGAACTCTGAAAAGGTTGAAAGTTGGCATGGTATCATCATTTCACCCACATAGCATGTGCTAAAAAGTTTAGAGGGTTAGGGCAAAAACTGGATGCACTTCGTGTAGAAAATGGACAATCTCTTTTGAAGTATCACGGTTTCGGACGAAAACTCATCTGTTACAAAGGGATTTCATTTTCTTGAACTTTTTGTAACTCCATACTTTTTTTGTGTTCAAAATGCACCATTCAAAGCCACATCATACATTTTCAACCCTTTCTGACTACATTTGGTATTTTTCATGCACTTAGTGATTTTCTTTGAGCTAAATAACCCTGAAATTGAAAAGCACTTCAAATAAACTCTAAAAAGGTTGAAAGTTGGTATGGTATCATCATTTCACCCACGTGGCATGTGCTAAAAATTTTAGAGGGTTATGGCAAAAGCTGGAAGCATTTTGTGTACAAAATGGACAATCTCTTTCGAAGTATCACGGTTTCGGACGAAAACTCATTTGTTACAAAGGGATTTCATTTTTTTACCTTTTTGGAACTCCATACTTTTTGTGTGTTCAAAATGCACAATTCAAAGCCACATCATCAAGTTTCAACCCTTTCTGACTACATTTGGTATTTTTCATGCACTTACTGATTTTTTTGAGATAAATAACCCTGAAATTGAAAAGCTCTTCAAATGAACTCTCAAAAGGTTGAAAGTTGGCATGTTATCATCATTTGACCCACATAGCATCTGCTAAAAAGTTTAGAGGGTTACGGCAAAAACTGGATGCACTTCGTGTAGAAAATGGCCAATCTCTTTCGAAGTATCACGGTTCCGGACGAAAACTCATCTGTTACAAAGGGATTTCATTTTCTTGAAATTTTTGGAACTCCACAATTTCTGTGTGTTCAAGATGCACCATTCAGATCCACATCATCAATTTTCAACCCTTTCTGACTTCATTTGGTATTTTTCATGCACTTACTAGTTTTTTTGAGCTAAATAACCCTGAAATTGAAAAGCACTTCAAATCAACTCTGAAAAGTTTGAAAGTTGGCATGGTATCATCATTTCACCCACATAGAATGTGCTAAAAAGTTGAGAGGATTATGGCAAAAACTGTATGCTTTTCGTGTACAAAATAGACAATCTGTTTCGTAGTATCACGGTTTCGGACGTAAACTCATCTGTTACATAGGGATTTAATTTTCTTGAACTTTTTGGAACTCCATACTGTTTGCCTGTTCAAAATGCACCATTCAAAGCCACATCATCCATTTTCAACCCTTTCTGATTACATTTGGTATTTTCCACGCACTTACTGAGTTTTTTGAGCTAAGTAACCCTGAAATTGAAAAGCACTTCAAATGAACTCTGAAAAGGTTGAAAGTTGGCAGGGTATCATCATTTCACCCACATAGCATGTGCTAAGAAGTTGAGAGGGTTATGGCAAAAACTGGATGCATTTCGTGTACAAAATGGACAATCTCTTTCAAAGTATCATGCTTTCGGACGAAGACTCATCTGTTAGAAAGGGATTTCATTTTCTTGAACTTTTTGTAACTCCTTACTTTTTGTGTGTTCAAAATGCACCATTCAAAGCCACATCGTCCATATTCAACCGTTTCTGACTACATTTGGGATTTTTCATGCACTTACTGATTGTTTTGAGCTAAATAACCCTGAAATTGAAAAGCACTTCAAATGAACTCTGAAAAGGTTGAAAGTTGGCATGGTACCATCATTTCACCCACATAGCTTGCGCTAAATAGTTGAGAGGGTTATGGCAAAAACTGGATGCACTTTGTATACAAAATGGCAATCTCTTTCGAAGTATCACGCTTTCGGACGAAAACTCATCTCTTACAAAGGGGTTTCATTTGTTTGAACTTTTTGGAACTCCATACTTTTTGTGTGTTCAAAATGCACCATTCAAAGCCACATCATAAATTTTCAACCCTTTCTGACTAAATTTGGTATTTTTCATGCACTTACTGATTTTTTGAGCTAAATAACCCTGAAATTGAATAGCACTTCAAATGAACTCTGAAAAGGTTGAAAGTTGGCATGGTATCATCATTTCACCCACATAGCATGTGCTAAAAAGTTTAGAGGGTTAGGGCAAAAACTGGATGCACTTCGTGTAGAAAATGGACAATCTCTTTTGAAGTATCACGGTTTCGACGAAAACTCATCTGTTACAAAGGGATTTCATTTTCTTGAACTTTTTGTAACTCCATACTTTTTTTGTGTTCAAAATGCACCATTCAAAGCCACATCATACATTTTCAACCCTTTCTGACTACATTTGGTATTTTTCATGCACTTACTGATTTTCTTTGAGCTAAATAACCCTGAAATTGAAAAGCACTTCAAATAAACTCTAAAAAGGTTGAAAGTTGGTATGGTATCATCATTTCACCCACGTGGCATGTGCTAAAAATTTTAGAGGGTTATGGCAAAAGCTGGAAGCATTTTGTGTACAAAATGGACAATCTCTTTCGAAGTATCACGGTTTCGGACGAAAACTCATTTGTTACAAAGGGATTTCATTTTTTTACCTTTTTGGAACTCCATACTTTTTGTGTGTTCAAAATGCACAATTCAAAGCCACATCATCAAGTTTCAACCCTTTCTGACTACATTTGGTATTTTTCATGCACTTACTGATTTTTTTGAGATAAATAACCCTGAAATTGAAAAGCTCTTCAAATGAACTCTCAAAAGGTTGAAAGTTGGCATGTTATCATCATTTGACCCACATAGCATCTGCTAAAAAGTTTAGAGGGTTACGGCAAAAACTGGATGCACTTCGTGTAGAAAATGGCCAATCTCTTTCGAAGTATCACGGTTCCGGACGAAAACTCATCTGTTACAAAGGGATTTCATTTTCTTGAAATTTTTGGAACTCCACAATTTCTGTGTGTTCAAGATGCACCATTCAGATCCACATCATCAATTTTCAACCCTTTCTGACTTCATTTGGTATTTTTCATGCACTTACTAGTTTTTTTGAGCTAAATAACCCTGAAATTGAAAAGCACTTCAAATCAACTCTGAAAAGTTTGAAAGTTGGCATGGTATCATCATTTCACCCACATAGAATGTGCTAAAAAGTTGAGAGGATTATGGCAAAAACTGTATGCTTTTCGTGTACAAAATAGACAATCTGTTTCGTAGTATCACGGTTTCGGACGTAAACTCATCTGTTACATAGGGATTTAATTTTCTTGAACTTTTTGGAACTCCATACTGTTTGCCTGTTCAAAATGCACCATTCAAAGCCACATCATCCATTTTCAACCCTTTCTGATTACATTTGGTATTTTCCACGCACTTACTGAGTTTTTTGAGCTAAGTAACCCTGAAATTGAAAAGCACTTCAAATGAACTCTGAAAAGGTTGAAAGTTGGCAGGGTATCATCATTTCACCCACATAGCATGTGCTAAGAAGTTGAGAGGGTTATGGCAAAAACTGGATGCATTTCGTGTACAAAATGGACAATCTCTTTCAAAGTATCATGCTTTCGGACGAAGACTCATCTGTTAGAAAGGGATTTCATTTTCTTGAACTTTTTGTAACTCCTTACTTTTTGTGTGTTCAAAATGCACCATTCAAAGCCACATCGTCCATATTCAACCGTTTCTGACTACATTTGGGATTTTTCATGCACTTACTGATTGTTTTGAGCTAAATAACCCTGAAATTGAAAAGCACTTCAAATGAACTCTGAAAAGGTTGAAAGTTGGCATGGTACCATCATTTCACCCACATAGCTTGCGCTAAATAGTTGAGAGGGTTATGGCAAAAACTGGATGCACTTTGTATACAAAATGGCAATCTCTTTCGAAGTATCACGCTTTCGGACGAAAACTCATCTCTTACAAAGGGGTTTCATTTGTTTGAACTTTTTGGAACTCCATACTTTTTGTGTGTTCAAAATGCACCATTCAAAGCCACATCATAAATTTTCAACCCTTTCTGACTAAATTTGGTATTTTTCATGCACTTACTGATTTTTTGAGCTAAATAACCCTGAAATTGAATAGCACTTCAAATGAACTCTGAAAAGGTTGAAAGTTGGCATGGTATCATCATTTCACCCACATAGCATGTGCTAAAAAGTTTAGAGGGTTAGGGCAAAAACTGGATGCACTTCGTGTAGAAAATGGACAATCTCTTTTGAAGTATCACGGTTTCGGACGAAAACTCATCTGTTACAAAGGGATTTCATTTTCTTGAACTTTTTGTAACTCCATACTTTTTTTGTGTTCAAAATGCACCATTCAAAGCCACATCCTACATTTTCAACCCTTTCTGACTACATTTGGTATTTTTCATGTACTTACTAATTTTTTTGAGCTAAATAACATTGAAATTGAAAAGCACTTCAAATGAACTCTGAAAAGGTTGAAAGTTGGCATGGTATCATCATTTCACCCACATAGCATGTGCTAAAAAGTTTAGAGGGTTAGGGCAAAAACTGGATGCACTTCGTGTAGAAAATGGAAAATCTCTTTTGAAGTATCACGGTTTCGGACGAAAACTCATCTGTTACAAAGGGATTTCATTTTCTTGAAATTTTTGGAACTCCATACTTTTTGTGTGTTCAAAATGCACCATTCAAATCCACATCATCAATTTTCAACCCTTTCTGACTTCATTTGGTATTTTTCATGTACTTACTAATTTTTTTGAGCAAAATAACATTGAAATTGAAAAGCACTTCAAATGAACTCTGAAAAGGTTGAAGGTTGGCATGTTATCATCATTTCACCCACATAGCATGTGCTAAAAAGTTTAGAGGGTTACGGCAAAAATTGGATGCACTTCGTGTAGAAAATGGACAATCTCTTTCGAAGTATCACGGTTTCGGACGAAAACTCATTTGTTACAAAGGGATTTCACTTTCTTGAAATTTTTGGAACTCCATACTTTTTGTGTGTTCAAAATGCACCATTCAAATCCACATCATCAATTTTCAACCCTTTCTGACTTCATTTGGTATTTTTCATGCACTTACTAATTTTTTTGAGCTAAATAACATTGAAATTGAAAAGCACTTGAAATGAACTCTGAAAAGGTTGAAAGTTGGCATGGTATCATCATTTCACCCACATAGATTGTGCTAAAAAGTTGACAGGATTATGGCAAAAATTGGATGCTTTTTGTGTACAAAATAGACTATCTCTTTTGAAATATCACGGTTTCGGACGTAAACTCATCTGTTACATAGGGATTTAATTTTCTTGAACTTTTTGGAACTCCATACTGTTTGTCTGTTCAAAATGCACCATTCAAAGCCACATCATCAATTTTCAACCCTTTCTGACTACATTTGGTATTTTCCACGCACTTACTGAGTTTTTTGAGCTAAGTAACCCTGAAATTGAAAAGCACTTCAAATGAACTCTGAAAAGGTTGAAAGTTGGCATGGTATCATCATTTCACCCACATATCATGTGCTAAAAAGTTTAGAGGGTTAGGGCAAAAACTGGATGCACTTCGTGTAGGAAATGGACAATCTCTTTTGAAGTATCACGGTTTCGGACGAAAACTCATCTGTTACAAAGGGATTTCATTTTCTTGAACTTTTTGTAACTCCATACTTTTTTTGTGTTCAAAATGCACCATTCAAAGCCACATCCTACATTTTCAACCCTTTCTGACTACACTTGGTATTTTTCATATACTTACTAATTTTTTTGAGCTAAATAACATTGAAATTGAAAAGCACTTCAAATGAACTCTGAAAAGGTTGAAAGTTGGCATGGTATCATCATTTCACCCACATAGCATGTGCTAAAAAGTTTAGAGGGTTAGGGCAAAAACTGGATGCACTTCGTGTAGAAAATGGACAATCTCTTTTGAAGTATCACGGTTTCGGACGAAAACTCATCTGTTACAAAGGGATTTCATTTTCTTGAACTTTTTGTAACTCCATACTTTTTTTGTGTTCAAAATGCACCATTCAAAGCCACATCCTACATTTTCAACCCTTTCTGACTACATTTGGTATTTTTCATGTACTTACTAATTTTTTTGAGCTAAATAACATTGAAATTGAAAAGCACTTCAAATGAACTCTGAAAAGGTTGAAAGTTGGCATGGTATCATCATTTCACCCACATAGCATGTGCTAAAAAGTTTAGAGGGTTAGGGCAAAAACTGGATGCACTTCGTGTAGAAAATCGAAAATATCTTTTGAAGTATCACGGTTTCGGACGAAAACTCATCTGTTACAAAGGGATTTCATTTTCTTGAACTTTTTGTAACTCCATACTTTTTTTGTGTTCAAAATGCACCATTCAAAGCCAAATCATACATTTTCAACCCTTTCTGACTACATTTGGTATTTTTCATGCACTTACTGATTTTCTTTGAGCTAAATAACCCTGAAATTGAAAAGCTCTTCAAATGAACTCTCAAAAGGTTTAAGGTTGGCATGTTATCATCATTTCACCCACATAGCATGTGCTAAAAAGTTTAGAGGGTTACGGCAAAAATTGGATGCACTTCGTGTAGAAAATGGACAATCTCTTTCGAAGTATCACGGTTTCGGACGAAAACTCATCTGTTACAAAGGGATTTCATTTTCTTGAAATTTTTGGAACTCCATACTTTTTGTGTGTTCAAAATGCACCATTCAAATCCACATCATCAATTTTCAACCCTTTCTGACTACATTTGGTATTTTTCATGTACTTACTAATTTTTTTGAGCTAAATAACATTGAAATTGAAAAGCACTTCAAATGAACTCTGAAAAGGTTGAAAGTTGGCATGGTATCATCATTTCACCCACATAGCATGTGCTAAAAAGTTTAGAGGGTTAGGGCAAAAACTGGATGCACTTCGTGTAGAAAATGGAAAATCTCTTTTGAAGTATCACGGTTTCGGACGAAAACTCATCTCTTACAAAGGGATTTCATTTTCTTGAAATTTTTGGAACTCCATACTTTTTGTGTGTTCAAAATGCACCATTCAAATCCACATCCTCAATTTTCAACCCTTTCTGACTTCATTTGGTATTTTTCATGTACTTACTAATTTTTTTGAGCTAAATAACATTGAAATTGAAAAGCACTTCAAATGAACTCTGAAAAGGTTGAAAGTTGGCATGGTATCATCATTTCACCCACATAGCATGTGCTAAAAAGTTTAGAGGGTTAGGGCAAAAACTGGATGCACTTCGTGTAGAAAATGGAAAATCTCTTTTGAAGTATCACGGTTTCGGACGAAAACTCATCTGTTACAAAGGGATTTCATTTTCTTGAACTTTTTGTAACTCCATACTTTCTTTGTGTTCAAAATGCACCATTCAAAGCCACATCCTACATTTTCAACCCTTTCTGACTACATTTGGTATTTTTCATGCACTTACTGATTTTCTTTGAGCTAAATAACCCTGAAATTGAAAAGCTCTTCAAATGAACTCTCAAAAGGTTGAAGGTTGGCATGTTATCATCATTTCACCCACATAGCATGTGCTAAAAAGTTTAGAGGGTTACGGCAAAAATTGGATGCACTTCGTGTAGAAAATGGACAATCTCTTTCGAAGTATCACGGTTTCGGACGAAAACTCATCTGTTACAAAGGGATTTCACTTTCTTGAAATTTTTGGAACTCCATACTTTTTGTGTGTTCAAAATGCACCATTCAAAGCCACATGATAAATTTTCAACCCTTTCTGACTAAATTTGGTATTTTTCATGCACTTACTCATTTTTTGAGCTAAATAACCCTGAAATTGAATAGCACTTCAAATGAACTCTGAAAAGGTTGAAAGTTGGCATGGTATCATTATTTCACCCACATAGCATGTGCTAAAAAGTTTAGTGGGTTAGGGCAAAAACTGGATGCACTTCGTGTAGAAAATGGACAATCTCTTTTGAAGTATCACGGTTTCGGACGAAAACTCATCTGTTACAAAGGGATTTCATTTTCTTGAACTTTTTGTAACTCCATACTTTTTTTGTGTTCAAAATGCACCATTCAAATCCACATCATCAATTTTCAACCCTTTCTGACTTCATTTGGTATTTTTCATGCACTTACTAATTTTTTTGAGCTAAATAACATTGAAATTGAAAAGCACTTCAAATGAACTCTGAAAAGGTTGAAAGTTGGCATGGTATCATCATTTCACCCACATAGCATGTGCTAAAAAGTTTAGAGGGTTAGGGCAAAAACTGGATGCACTTCGTGTAGAAAATGGAAAATCTCTTTTGAAGTATCACGGTTTCGGACGAAAACTCATCTGTTACAAAGGGATTTCATTTTCTTGAAATTTTTGGAAGTCCATACTTTTTGTGTGTTCAAAATGCACCATTCAAAGCCACATGATAAATTTTCAACCCTTTCTGACTAAATTTGGTATTTTTCATGCACTTACTGATTTTTTGAGCTAAATAACCCTGAAATTGAATAGCACTTCAAATGAACTCTGAAAAGGTTGAAAGTTGGCATGGTATCATTATTTCACCCACCTAGCACGTGCTAAAAAGTTTAGAGGGTTAGGGCAAAAACTGGATGCACTTCGTGTAGAAAATGGACAATCTCTTTTGAAGTATCACGGTTTCGGACGAAAACTCATCTGTTACAAAGGGATTTCATTTTCTTGAACTTTTTGTAACTCCATACTTTTTTTGTGTTCAAAATGCACCATTCAAAGCCACATCCTACATTTTCAACCCTTTCTGACTACATTTGGTATTTTTCATGTACTTACTAATTTTTTTGAGCTAAATAACATTGAAATTGAAAAGCACTTCAAATGAACTCTGAAAAGGTTGAAATTTGGCATGGTATCATCATTTCACCCACATAGCATGTGCTAAAAAGTTTAGAGGGTTAGGGCAAAAACTGGATGCACTTCGTGTAGAAAATGGAAAATCTCTTTTGAAGTATCACGGTTTCGGACGAAAACTCATCTGTTACAGAGGGATTTCATTTTCTTGAAATTTTTGGAACTCCATACTTTTGTGTGTTCAAAATGCACCATTCAAATCCACATCCTCAATTTTCAACCCTTTCTGACTTCATTTGGTATTTTTCATGTACTTACTAATTTTTTTGAGCTAAATAACATTGAAATTGAAAAGCACTTCAAATGAACTCTGAAAAGGTTGAAAGTTGGCATGGTATCATCATTTCACCCACAAAGCATGTGCTAAAAAGTTTAGAGGGTTAGGGCAAAAACTGGATGCACTTCGTGTAGAAAATGGAAAATCACTTTTGAAGTATCACGGTTTCGGACGAAAACTCATCTGTTACAAAGGGATTTCATTTTCTTGAACTTTTTGTAACTCCATACTTTTTTGTGTTCAAAATGCACCATTCAAAGCCAAATCATACATTTTCAACCCTTTCTGACTACATTTGGTATTTTTCATGCACTTACTGATTTTCTTTGAGCTAAATAACCCTGAAATTGAAAAGCTCTTCAAATGAACTCTCAAAAGGTTGAAGGTTGGCATGTTATCATCATTTCACCCACATAGCATGTGCTAAAAAGTTTAGAGGGTTACGGCAAAAATTGGATGCACTTCGTGTAGAAAATGGACAATCTCTTTCGAAGTATCACGGTTTCGGACGAAAACTCATCTGTTACAAAGGGATTTCACTTTCTTGAAATTTTTGGAACTCCATACTTTTTGTGTGTTCAAAATGCACCATTCAAAGCCACATGATAAATTTTCAACCCTTTCTGACTAAATTTGGTATTTTTCATGCACTTACTGATTTTTTGAGCTAAATAACCCTGAAATTGAATAGCACTTCAAATGAACTCTGAAAAGGTTGAAAGTTGGCATGGTATCATTATTTCACCCACATAGCATGTGCTAAAAAGTTTAGTGGGTTAGGGCAAAAACTGGATGCACTTCGTGTAGAAAATGGACAATCTCTTTTGAAGTATCACGGTTTCGGACGAAAACTCATCTGTTACAAAGGGATTTCATTTTCTTGAACTTTTTGTAACTCCATACTTTTTTTGTGTTCAAAATGCACCATTCAAAGCCACATCCTACATTTTCAACCCTTTCTGACTACATTTGGTATTTTTCATGTACTTACTAATCTTTTTGAGCTAAATAACATTGAAATTGAAAAGCACTTCAAATGAACTCTGAAAAGGTTGAAAGTTGGCATGGTATCATCATTTCACCCACAAAGCATGTGCTAAAAAGTTTAGAGGGTTAGGGCAAAAACTGGATGCACTTCGTGTAGAAAATGGAAAATCTCTTTTGAAGTATCACGGTTTCGGACGAAAACTCATCTGTTACAAAGGGATTTCATTTTCTTGAACTTTTTGTAACTCCATACTTTTTTTGTGTTCAAAATGCACCATTCAAAGCCAAATCATACATTTTCAACCCTTTCTGACTACATTTGGTATTTTTCATGCACTTACTGATTTTCTTTGAGCTAAATAACCCTGAAATTGAAAAGCTCTTCAAATGAACTCTCAAAAGGTTGAAGGTTGGCATGTTATCATCATTTCACCCACATAGCATGTGCTAAAAAGTTTAGAGGGTTACGGCAAAAATTGGATGCACTTCGTGTAGAAAATGGACAATCTCTTTCGAAGTATCACGGTTTCGGACGAAAACTCATCTGTTACAAAGGGATTTCACTTTCTTGAAATTTTTGGAACTCCATACTTTTTGTGTGTTCAAAATGCACCATTCAAAGCCACATGATAAATTTTCAACCCTTTCTGACTAAATTTGGTATTTTTCATGCACTTACTGATTTTTTGAGCTAAATAACCCTGAAATTGAATAGCACTTCAAATGACCTCTGAAAAGGTTGAAAGTTGGCATGGTATCATTATTTCACCCACATAGCATGTGCTAAAAAGTTTAGTGGGTTAGGGCAAAAACTGGATGCACTTCGTGTAGAAAATGGACAATCTCTTTTGAAGTATCACGGTTTCGGACGAAAACTCATCTGTTACAAAGGGATTTCATTTTCTTGAACTTTTGTAACTCCATACTTTTTTGTGTTCAAAATGCACCATTCAAAGCCACATCCTACATTTTCAACCCTTTCTGACTACATTTGGTATTTTTCATGTACTTACTAATCTTTTTGAGCTAAATAACATTGAAATTGAAAAGCACTTCAAATGAACTCTGAAAAGGTTGAAAGTTGGCATGGTATCATCATTTCACCCACATAGCATGTGCTAAAAAGTTTAGAGGGTTAGGGCAAAAACTGGATGCACTTCGTGTAGAAAATGGAAAATCTCTTTTGAAGTATCACGGTTTCGGACGAAAACTCATCTGTTACAGAGGGATTTCATTTTCTTGAAATTTTTGGAACTCCATACTTTTGTGTGTTCAAAATGCACCATTCAAATCCACATCCTCAATTTTCAACCCTTTCTGACTTCATTTGGTATTTTTCATGTACTTACTAATTTTTTTGAGCTAAATAACATTGAAATTGAAAAGCACTTCAAATGAACTCTGAAAAGGTTGAAAGTTGGCATGGTATCATCATTTCACCCACATAGCATGTGCTAAAAAGTTTAGAGGGTTAGGGCAAAAACTGGATGCACTTCGTGTAGAAAATGGAAAATCTCTTTTGAAGTATCACGGTTTCGGACGAAAACTCATCTGTTACAAAGGGATTTCATTTTCTTGAACTTTTTGTAACTCCATACTTTTTTTGTGTTCAAAATGCACCATTCAAAGCCAAATCATACATTTTCAACCCTTTCTGACTACATTTGGTATTTTTCATGCACTTACTGATTTTCTTTGAGCTAAATAACCCTGAAATTGAAAAGCTCTTCAAATGAACTCTCAAAAGGTTGAAGGTTGGCATGTTATCATCATTTCACCCACATAGCATGTGCTAAAAAGTTTAGAGGGTTACGGCAAAAATTGGATGCACTTCGTGTAGAAAATGGACAATCTCTTTCGAAGTATCACGGTTTCGGACGAAAACTCATCTGTTACAAAGGGATTTCACTTTCTTGAAATTTTTGGAACTCCATACTTTTTGTGTGTTCAAAATGCACCATTCAAATCCACATCATCAATTTTCAACCCTTTCTGACTTCATTTGGTATTTTTCATGCACTTACTAATTTTTTTGAGCTAAATAACATTGAAATTGAAAAGCACTAGAAATGAACTCTGAAAAGGTTGAAAGTTGGCATGGTATCATCATTTCACCCACATAGATTGTGCTAAAAAGTTGACAGGATTATGGCAAAAATTGGATGCTTTTTGTGTACAAAATAGACTATCTCTTTTGAAATATCACGGTTTCGGACGTAAACTCATCTGTTACATAGGGATTTAATTTTCTTGAACTTTTTGGAACTCCATACTGTTTGTCTGTTCAAAATGCACCATTCAAAGCCACATCATCCATTTTCAACCCTTTCTGACTACATTTGGTATTTTCCGCGCACTTACTAAGTTTTTTGAGCTAAGTAACCCTGAAATTGAAAAGCACTTCAAATGAACTCTGAAAAGGTTGAAAGTTGGCATGGTATCATCATTTCACCCACATATCATGTGCTAAAAAGTTTAGAGGGTTAGGGCAAAAACTGGATGCACTTCGTGTAGAAAATGGACAATCTCTTTTGAAGTATCACGGTTTCGGACGAAAACTCATCTGTTACAAAGGGATTTCATTTTCTTGAACTTTTTGTAACTCCATACTTTTTTTGTGTTCAAAATGCACCATTCAAAGCCACATCCTACATTTTCAACCCTTTCTGACTACATTTGGTATTTTTCATATACTTACTAATTTTGTTGAGCTAAATAACACTGAAATTGAAAAGTACTTCAAATGAACTCTGAAAAGGTTGAAAGTTGGCATGGTATCATCATTTCACCCACATAGCATGTGCTAAAAAGTTTAGAGGGTTAGGGCAAAAACTGAATGCACTTCGTGTAGAAAATGGAAAATCTCTTTTGAAGTATCACGGTTTCGGACGAAAACTCATCTGTTACAAAGGGATTTCATTTTCTTGAAATTTTTGGAACTCCATACTTTTTGTGTGTTCAAAATGCACCATTCAAATCCACATCATCAACTTTCAACCCTTACTGACTTCATTTGGTATTTTTCATGTACTTACTAATTTTTTTGAGCTAAATAACATTGAAATTGAAAAGCACTTCAAATGAACTCTGAAAAGGTTGAAAGTTGGCATGGTATCATCATTTCACCCACATAGCATGTGCTAAAAAGTTTAGAGGGTTAGGGCAAAAACTGGATGCACTTCGTGTAGAAAATGGAAAATCTCGTTTGAAGTATCACGGTTTCGGACGAAAACTCATCTGTTACAAAGGGATTTCATTTTCTTGAACTTTTTGTAACTCCATACTTTTTTTGTGTTCAAAATGCACCATTCAAAGCCAAATCATACATTTTCAACCCTTTCTGACTACATTGGTATTTTTCATGCACTTACTGATTTTCTTTGAGCTAAATAACCCTGAAATTGAAAAGCTCTTCAAATGAACTCTCAAAGGTTGAAGGTTGGCATGTTATCATCATTTCACCCACATAGCATGTGCTAAAAAGTTTAGAGGGTTACGGCAAAAATTGGATGCACTTCGTGTAGAAAATGGACAATCTCTTTCGAAGTATCACGATTTCGGACGAAAACTCATCTGTTACAAAGGGATTTCACTTTCTTGAAATTTTTGGAACTCCATACTTTTTGTGTGTTCAAAATGCACCATTCAAATCCACATCATCAATTTTCAACCCTTTCTGACTTCATTTGGTATTTTTCATGCACTTACTAATTTTTTTGAGCTAAATAACATTGAAATTGAAAAGCACTAGAAATGAACTCTGAAAAGGTTGAAAGTTGGCATGGTATCATCATTTCACCCACATAGATTGTGCTAAAAGTTGACAGGATTATGGCAAAAATTGGATGCTTTTGTGTACAAATAGACTATCTCTTTTGAAATATCACGGTTTCGGACGTAAACTCATCTGTTACATAGGGATTTAATTTTCTTGAACTTTTTGGAACTCCATACTGTTTGTCTGTTCAAAATGCACCATTCAAAGCCACATCATCCATTTTCAACCCTTTCTGACTACATTTGGTATTTTCCGCGCACTTACTGAGTTTTTTGAGCTAAGTAACCCTGAAATTGAAAAGCACTTCAAATGAACTCTGAAAAGGTTGAAAGTTGGCATGGTATCATCATTTCACCCACATATCATGTGCTAAAAAGTTTAGAGGGTTAGGGCAAAAACTGGATGCACTTCGTGTAGAAAATGGACAATCTCTTTTGAAGTATCACGGTTTCGGACGAAAACTCATCTGTTACAAAGGGATTTCATTTTCTTGAACTTTTTGTAACTCCATACTTTTTTTGTGTTCAAAATGCACCATTCAAAGCCACATCCTACATTTTCAACCCTTTCTGACTACATTTGGTATTTTTCATATACTTACTAATTTTGTTGAGCTAAATAACATTGAAATTGAAAAGCACTTCAAATGAACTCTGAAAAGGTTGAAAGTTGGCATGGTATCATCATTTCACCCACATAGCATGTGCTAAAAAGTTTAGAGGGTTAGGGCAAAAACTGAATGCACTTCGTGTAGAAAATGGAAAATCTCTTTTGAAGTATCACGGTTTCGGACGAAAACTCATCTGTTACAAAGGGATTTCATTTTCTTGAAATTTTTGGAACTCCATACTTTTTGTGTGTTCAAAATGCACCATTCAAATCCACATCATCAACTTTCAACCCTTACTGACTTCATTTGGTATTTTTCATGTACTTACTAATTTTTTTGAGCTAAATAACATTGAAATTGAAAAGCACTTCAAATGAACTCTGAAAAGGTTGAAAGTTGGCATGGTATCATCATTTCACCCACATAGCATGTGCTAAAAAGTTTAGAGGGTTAGGGCAAAAACTGGATGCACTTCGTGTAGAAAATGGAAAATCTCTTTTGAAGTATCACGGTTTCGGACGAAAACTCATCTGTTACAAAGGGATTTCATTTTCTTGAACTTTTTGTAACTCCATACTTTTTTTGTGTTCAAAATGCACCATTCAAAGCCAAATCATACATTTTCAACCCTTTCTGACTACATTTGGTATTTTTCATGCACTTACTGATTTTCTTTGAGCTAAATAACCCTGAAATTGAAAAGCTCTTCAAATGAACTCTCAAAAGGTTGAAGGTTGGCATGTTATCATCATTTCACCCACATAGCATATGCTAAAAAGTTTAGAGGGTTACGGCGAAAACTGGATGCACTTCGTGTAGAAAATGGAAAATCTCTTTTGAAGTATCACGGTTTCGGACGAAAACTCATCTGTTACAAAGGGATTTCATTTTCTTGAACTTTTTGTAACTCCATACTTTTTTTGTTTTCAAAATGCACCATTCAAAGCCAAATCCTACATTTTCAACCCTTTCTGACTACATTTGGTATTTTTCATGTACTTACTAATTTTTTGAGCTAATAACATTGAAATTGAAAAGCACTTCAAATGAACTCTGAAAGGTTGAAAGTTGGCATGGTATCATCATTTCACCCACATAGCATGTGCTAAAAAGTTTAGAGGGTTAGGGCAAAATTTGGATGCACTTCGTGTGGAAATGGAAAATCTCTTTTGAAGTATCACGGTTTCGGACGAAACTCATCTGTTGCAAAGGGATTCATTTTCTTGAACTTTTTGTAACTCCATACTTTTTTTGTGTTCAAAATGCACCATTCAAAGCCAAATCATACATTGTCAACCCTTTCTGACTACATTTGGTATTTTCATGCACTTACTGATTTTCTTTGAGCTAAATAACCCTGAAATTGAAAAGCTCTTCAAATGAACTCTCAAAAGGTTGAAGGTTGGCATGTTATCATCATTTCACCCACATAGCATATGCTAAAAAGTTTAGAGGGTTACGGCAAAAAACTGGATGCACTTCCGTGTAGAAAATGGAAATCTCTTTTGAAGTATCACGGTTTCGGACGAAAACCTCATCTGTTACAAAGGGATTTCATTTTCTTGAACTTTTTGTAACTCCATACTTTTTTGTGTTCAAAATGCACCATTCAAAGCCACATCCTACATTTTCAACCCTTTCTGACTACATTTGGTATTTTTCATATACTTACTAATTTTTTTGAGCTAAATAACATTGAAATTGAAAAGCACTTCAAATGAACTCTGAAAAGGTTGAAAGTTGGCATGGTATCATCATTTCACCCACATAGCATGTGCTAAAAAAGTTTAGAGGGTTAGGAGCAAAAACTGGATGCACTTCGTGTTAGAAAATGGAAAATCTCTTTTGAAGTATCACGGTTTCGGACGAAAACTCATCTGTTACAAAGGGATTTCATTTTTCTTTGAAATTTTTGGAACTCCATACTTTTTGTGTGTTCAAAATGCACCATTCAAATCCACATCATCAACTTTTCAACCCTTACTGACTTCATTTGGTATTTTTCATGTACTTACTAATTTTTTTGAGCTAAATAACATTGAAATTGAAAAGCACTTCAAATGAACTCTGAAAAGGTTGAAAGTTGGCATGGTATCATCATTTCACCCACATAGCATGTGCTAAAAGTTTAGAGGTTAGGGCAAAAACTGGATGCACTTCGTGTAGAAAATGAAAATCTCTTTTGAAGTATCACGGTTTCGGACAAAAACTCATCTGTTACAAAGGGATTTCATTTTCTTGAACTTTTGTAACTCCATACTTTTTTGTGTTCAAAATGCACCATTCAAAGCCAAATCATACATTTTCAACCCTTTCTGACTACATTTGGTATTTTTCATGCACTTACTGATTTTCTTTGAGCTAAATAACCCTGAAATTGAAAAGCTCTTCAAATGAACTCTCAAAGGTTGAAGGTTGGCATGTTATCATCATTTCACCCACATAGCATATGCTAAAAAGTTTAGAGGGTTACGGCAAAAAACTGGATGCACTTCGTGTAGAAAATGGACAATCTCTTCCGAAGTATCACGGTTTCGGACGAAAACTCATCTGTTACAAAGGGTTCATTTCTTGAAATGTGTGGAATCCATACTTTTTTTGTGTTCAAATGCAACATTCAAACCACATCATCAATTTCAACCCTTTCTGACTCATTTGGTATTTTTCATGCACTTACTAATTTTTTGAGCTAACATTGAAATGAAAAGCACTTGAAATGAACTCTGAAAAGGTTGAAAGTTGGCAGGGTATCATCATTCACCACATAGATTGTGCTAAAAAGTTGACAGGATATGGCAAAATTGGATGCTTTTGTGTACAAAATAGACTATCTCTTTGAAATATCACGGTTTCGGACGTAACTCATCTGTTACATAGGGATTTAATTTCTTGAACTTTTTGGAACTCCATACTGTGTCTGTTCAAAAATGCACCATTCAAAGCCACATCATCCATTTTCAACCCTTCTGACTACATTTGGTATTTTCCACGCACTTACTGAGTTTTTGAGCTAAGTAACCTGAAATTGAAAAGCACTTCAAATGAACTCTGAAAAGGTTGAAAGT